>OZ030018.1:52322386-52837386 GCA_964023405.1 Apodemus agrarius
TTTATAGTCCTTGAAAGAGCAATTTTCTACTTCATATGAAAAAACAAAACAAAAAAAAACAGAATAGCAAATAGCATTCTGAACAATAAAAGAACTTCTGGAGAAATCACCCTTCTTGATCTCAAGCTGCACTATACAGTGATAGTAATAAAAGTTGCATGACATTGGTATAGGAACAAAGAGGATGATCTATAGAATAGAATCAAAGATCCTGAAAGAAACCCATATACCTAAGGACACTTGGTTTTTTACAAAGAAGGCAAAGCCATATAATGAAAAGAAGAAAGGATTTTCAAGAAATGTTGTTTGTATAACTGGATGTCTACATGTAAAAGAATGCAAATAGATCCATATCTATCACCTTGTGCAAAAGAGTACCAGAACAGAGAAATGGTGGTGGTGGGGGCGGTGATTGGGGAATGGGCAGACGGAAGAGGACTTCTTCCTATGTCATGGGACATATGGTGAGGGGGTGTCTGGGAAATGGGAAAGCATTTAGAGTGTAAACAAAAAATATAGAAAATAAAAAAAAGAACTCAATGTAAAACTGTATATACTAAATCTCATAGAAGAGAAAGTGGGGAATAGCTATAAACTCATTATTACAGGAGATAACTTCTGCAACAGAACACCAATGGATCAGGTCTTAAGATCAACAATTGATATTTTGGACTTCATGAAACTGAGAAGCTTCTATAAAGCAAAGGGCACTGTCAATAGGAGAAAATGGCAGTACAGGTAAGGAAGATATTCATCAACTCTACATCTGACACAAAGGCTCCTATACAAAATTTATATAGAAATCAAGAAGTTTGACACTGACCAGAAACCCCAATTAAAAATGGGGCATAGAGCTAGACAGAGAATTTATAACAGAGGAATATTTAATGGCCAAAAAACACTTAAGGAAATGTTCAATTTCCTTACTCATCAGGGAAATGCAAAACAAAGTGATCCTAAGATTCCATCTAAGATTCCACTTGGCAGAATGGTTAAGATAAAAAGCTCGAGTGATAGCACATGCTGGCAAGGATGTGGAAAAGGGAGAAAACTTCTCTATTGCTGGGGAGTGAAAACTTTTACAACTACTTCGGAAATCTGGTTTCTCAAAAACTTGGAATAGTTCTACTTCCTGACCTAGCTATACCACTCCTGGACATAGACATATACCCAGAAGATGCGTCATTGTACCACAGGGGAACTTGCTCAACTCTGTTCATAACAGCTTTATATGTAATAGCCTGAAACAACCTAGCTGTCCCTCAACTGAGGAAGGAGTAAAGAGAATATGGTACATCTAAACAATGGAATACTATTAAGAGATTTAAAACAAAGATTATAGATTTGGCAGGAAATGAATGGAACTTGTGAGTATAATCCTGAGTGAGGTAGACCCAGAGCAAGAAAGACATTTATGGTATGTACTCACAAGTAAACATTAGCTATAAAGTGTAGGATAACCTTACTGCATCCCTTGGACCCAAATTAAATGGATAATAATAAGGTTCCTAAGGAGGATATGGGAATCTCACTCAGAAGGGGAAACTAAATATTCATTGGAGGTGGTTAGAGATAGGGAACCAAGTAGGAGAGAAAAGGTGTGAAGAGGAACAGGAATGGAGATCAAATATGGGAAGGCAGTGGGAATGAGAATGGAAATTGGTGTGTGTTCAGGACTCTTTGGTGACTAGTTGGATGCTTGAGTCAGGAGAGGATATGGAGAGTCTACGGGAGTGATCCTGGATGAGATTCCTACCAAAGGGGAATATAGGGGCTGAAGTGACCACCTCCTATAGCCAGGCAGGGCTTCCAGATTAGGGAGAGGTGTATCAATCTACCCATAAAACCTTTAATCCAAAATTTGTCTTGCCTCCAGTCCATAGAGAGATGAAAATGGAGCAGAGACTAAGGGAACAGCCAACAAATGACTACCCCAATTTAGACCAGTACCATGTGAGAAAACCAATCCCTGAATACTATTAATAACACTCTACTATTCTTGCAGACATGAACAAAGTGTCTGCTGAGAGGCTTCACTCAGCAGTGGATGGAGGCAGCTGCAGAGACTCACAGCCAAACATAAGCTTGAGACAGGGAAGTCTTGTAGAAGAGTGGGGGAAAATATAAGTGAGCAAGTTGGAGGGATCAATAACACCACAAAATGACCTTCAAAGTCAATCTAAGGCTAGGCTCCCAACCTGGGAGCACAGAAAAGCTGAACCAAGATCTCATACATATTTGCAACAAATGTGTGGCTTAGTCTTCATGTGGGTCTCCTAACAATTGGAGCAGGGTAGTGGGCTGTGATGTCTGGATGTCTGTTCCCTGCCATTGGATCTCCTTCTACCCACTTGACTGCTTGGCTAAGCTTCAGTTGACAGTATGTGCCTAGTCCTGTTGCGACTACATGCCCCAGGGTTGGGTGGTACCGGAAGGGGGTTCCTCTTCTCTCAGGAGAATGGGAGTGGACAGTCGAAGGAAGGATTTTTAAGGGTGGGACTTGGAAGAGAGGACAGAGGCAGGCTATGATCAGGATGTAAAGAGGAAAACTAGGCATCTCCAGTATGTCCTAATTAACATTTGCTTTAAATAATTATCAGTACCATTGTACAAATTCTCCTCTCATTTATTGGCCAATCTATTCAAAAGTGATTACTCTCATATTTGTATGGGTACTGCTGTAGCAGCCATCACTCTGCTCTGGAATATTTTCATTTCTTTTTGTAGCATAAAATATTTTTTTCACAAATGTGGGCAACTTACTCATTTAATGCTAACTTACATTCTGAATGTGTTTGTCAAGCATTTTTGCATAAATGGGAGTCAGCTTTGCACTGCTCTGCACAAGCATAATGCATGCAAAACCATTTACATTCAATCTGGCTGCAGTTTAGAGTCATCTGGGAAGTTTAAAAAATAATATAGATCCCCAGATTCTACCTAGAGGCTCTCATTTGTTTTCTGCATTGAGTTGTAGGTATCATTAATATTAATTTTCAGTTGATTCTAATGTGCAAATCAGGATGTGAACTCTAGCCTATATGCTTACCGATTATAAAAAGTTTATAGATACTATGTTCAAAAGGCAAGGAAAAATTGAATATACATTTTGAAATCATACTATATGAACAGTACTTTACACATTTTTACTCTTAATTTTTTTAATAGTCTATTTTACTAATGCGAATGTATTTCTTTCAGTGTTTAATGCATTCTCTAATATATGTTGAAAACTGAAGTTGTTTCTTTTATACTCATGTTAGGTAGATTAAAATGTCACTATACCAGATTTGATTAAAATGTCACTATACCAGATTTGTTAGGCTTGACACATTTACAAATCAAGAAACTGGTTGAACTATTAGGAAGGTTTAAATGCCTTTAAGATTAAATCAAGACGCAAGTAACTATCATAGCTTGTCATGAAACCTAGTTACATCAAAACAGACTACATGCTCCAGGCAAAGGGTTGGGATTTCATATAATTGCTGGCAATGGGCATACAGTAGTCAGAAATTTTAAATTATTTTTTCTAGCCATATCTCTTTCATTTCTTTGCATAATTCCATCTATCTCCTCCTTTCCCCATTATCTTTCCAGTCTCATTCCCCTCTCCTTTGCTATGTTCTACTCATAAAACTCATTCTATTTTCCTCTCCAAGAGAGATCTATGTGTTTCTCCTAGTACCTTTCTCTGTACATAACTTCTATGGGTCTACAGTTTGTAGCTTTGTTATCATTCATTTAATGGCTAACATCTGGATATAAATAAATAAATACTATATTTGTATATTTTCTTTATCTAGGTAACTTCATTCAGGATGATTTTGTTAATTAGTATAGAAATCTCCTCCCAAGCACCATAAACACCTAAATTTATTAGATTAGGTTTTTTAATTGGATATTTTATCTGTATACATTTCAAATGTTACCCCTCTCAGATTTCCCCCCTGCAAATCGCATCTCCCCTTATCCTGCTTCTATGAGGGTGAACCCTCAACCACCCACTCACTCCTGCCTCACTACCCTAGCATTCCTCTACAATAGGGAATCAAGCCTTCATAGGATCAAGGGCCTCCAGATAGTTGTCAGATAAGATCGCTTCAGCCCCTTCACTCCATGCCCTAATTCCTCAATTGGGGTACCTGTGCTCAGTACAATGGTTAGCTGCTTGCATCCCCACATGTAATGGTCAAGATCTGGCAGAGTGTCTCAGAAGACAGCTGTATCAGGCTCCTGTCAGCAAGTACTTCTTTTTTTCTCTTTTAATTTTTTATTGGATATATTCTATATTTACATTTCATTTCCCCTTTTCTGGTTCCCCATCCCCCAAAGGTCCCACATGCCCTTTTCCCTCCCCCCTGTTCCCCCATCCACCCCTTCTCACTTCCCTGTCTGGTATTCCCCTACACTGATGTTTTGATCCTTTCCAGCACCAGTGTCCACTCCTTCCTTCTTGTCGGATATCATTTGATATGTGGATTGTGTCTTTAGTGTCCCAAGATTCTAGGCTAATATCCACTTATCAGTGAGTGCATACCATGGATATTCTTTTGAGACTGTGTTACCTCACTTAGTATAATGTTCTCCAGCTCCATCCATTTCTCTAAGAATTTCATGAATTCATTGTTTTTAATGGCTGAATAGTATTCCATTGTGTATATATACCACATTTTTTGTATTCATTCCTCTGTTGAGTGACATCTGGGTTCTTTCCAGCTACTGGCTATTATAAATAAGGCTGCTATAAACATAGTGGAGCATGTATCCTTATTGCATGCTGGGGAATCTTCTGGGTATATGTCCAGGAGTGGTGTGACTGGGTCCTCGGAAGTATCATGTCCAGTTTTCTGAGGAATGGCCAGACTGATTTCCAGAGTGGTTGTACCAGCTTGCAGTACCGCCAGCAGTGGAGGAGTGTTCCTTTCTCTACATCCTCGCCAGCACCTGATGTCTCCTGAGTTTTTAATCTTAGCCATTCTGATTGGTGTGAGGTGAAATCTCAGGGTTGTTTTGATTTGCATTTCCCTGATGACTAATGATGTTGAACATCTCTTAAGGTGTTTTTCAGCCATCCAAATTTCTTCTTTGTTTAGCTCTGTACCCCATTTTAAAATAGGGTTTCTTGGTTCTTTGGGGTCTAACTTCTTGAGTCTTTGTATATATTGGATATTAGCCCTCTGTCAGATGTGGGGTTGGTGAAGATCTTTTCCCACTTTGTTGGTTGCCGTTTTGTCCTTCTGACAGTGTCCTTTGCCTTACAGAAACTTTGTAAGTTTATGAGGTCCCATTTGTCAATTCTTGATTTTAGAGCATAAGCTATTTGTGTTCTGTACAGGAACTTTCTCCCTGTGCCCATGTCCTACAGGGTCTTCCCAAGTTTCTTTTCTATTAGTTTCAGTGTGTCTGGTTTTATGTGGAGGTCCTTGATCCACTTGGAGTTGATCTTAGTACAAAGATATAAGAGTGGGTCAATTCACATTCGTGTGCATGTTGACTTCCAGTTGAACCAGCACCATTTGTTAAAAAGGCTATCTTTTTTTTCCACTGGATGGTTGTAGCTCCTTTATCAAAGATCAAGTGACCATAAGTCTTGGGTTCATTTCTGGGTCTTCAATCCTATTCCAATGATCTACTTTCCTGTTACTGTACAAATACCATGCAGTTTTTTTTCCTTTTCAAATTTTCCCCATTTTTATTTTTATTTTCTTTTTTTATTTTTATTTTTTATTTTCTATATTCTTTGTTTCCATTCCAAAGGCCTTTTCCTTTCCCAATTCCCCCTCCCCCCACCATACAGTTTTCAATACAATTGCTCTGTAGTACTGCTTAAGGTCAGGGATATTGATTCCCTCAGAAGTCCTTTTATTGCTGAGAATAGATTTAGCTACCCTGGGTTTTTTGTTACTCCAGATGAATTTGAGAATCGCTCTTTCTAGATCTATGAAGAATTGAATTGGGATTTTGATGGGGATTGCATTGAATCTGTATATTGCTTTTTGTAAGATGACCATTTTGGAATATTTTGATTTCTCCATCTATGTTGATTGAGAGTTTTGCTCGGTATAGTAGTCTTGGCTGACAATTGTGTTCTCTTAGAGTCTACATGAGACCCACCCAGGATCTTCTAGCTTTCATGGTCTCTGGAGAGAAGTCTTGTGTGATTCTGATAGGTCTTCTTTTATATGTTACTTGGCCTTTTTCTCTTACTGCCTTTAATTTTCTTTGTTTAGTACATTTGGGGTTTTGATTATTATGTGACAGGAGGTATTTCTGTTCTGGTCCAGTCTGTTTGGAGTTCTGTAAGCTTCTTGCATATTCATGGGCATCTCTCTCTTTAGGTTAGGGAAGTTTTCTTCCATAATTTTGTTGAAGATATTTGCTGGCCCTTTAAATTGTAGATCTTCACTCTCATCTATACCTATAATCCTTAGGTTTGGTCTTCTCATTATGTCCTGGATTTCATGGATGTTTTGGGTTATAAGTGTTTTGTATTTTGCATTTTATTTATCTGTAGAGTCAATGGTTACTCTGGTATCCTCAGCATCTGAGATTCATACATCTATCTCTTGTATTCTGATGTTATTTGCATCTATGACCCCTGATTTCTTCCCAAGGTTTTCTATCTCCAAAGTTGTCCATTGTGATTTCTTAGTTGTTCCTACATCTGTGTTCAGATCTTAGATGGTTTTGCTCAATTGCTTTACTTGTTTGTGTTTTCTTGCAATTCTTTAAGAGATTTTTGTGTTTCCTCTTTCATGACTTCTGTCTATTGACTCAATTTCTCCTGCATTTCTTTAAGTGATTTTCTCATTTCCTCCTTATTGACTTCTGTCTGTTGATCCATATTCTCCTGGAATTCTTTAAGTGATTTTTGTATTTGCATTGTAAGGGCTTCTACCCTATTCATGTTCCCCTGCATTTCTTTAAGAGATTTGTTTATGTCTTTTTTGTGTTCCTCTAGCAGCATCATGACCAGTGCTTTTAAATCCAACTCTTCTTTTTCTGGTGTGTTGGGGTATCCAGGACTTGCTGTAGTTGGCGAATTGGGTTCAGACGCTGCCATATTGCCTTGATTTCTGTTAGTAACATTCCTACATTTGCCTTTGCCATTTGTTTATCTCGAGATAGTTGGTCTTATTGTTAATGGTTGGAGTTTGAAGCTCCTGTGAGCCTGACCTTTCGCGCTGCTGTGGGAGAGGGTGTCCATGTTCCTGAGGTGGAGACCAGGAGGTTTCTGCTACTGGGTTCTGAATTAACTCCTCAGCTTTGCTGGGCTGGATCCAAGTCTTCCCCAGTCTTGCTGCTGGACCTGCAATTGGCCTCCGGCGGTCTACTCCTGGCCTGTCTATTTGCCAGTTCTTAAGAATCAGATCTCTTTTTTTCTCCCACCAATCTGGGCTCGTCTGTTAGATCTTTATGGTGACCTGGGCTCCTTTCTTGGTGCTCTATGGTGACCTGTTCAGGCCACCAGCTACAAGATGGTGGCGGGTTTCAGGGCTCTGTCTAATAAGGGATTCCCTGCGGGACCGGAGGTTCCCTGGTTGGACTGCTGGAACCTAGATGGTGGTGCTCAGTCCACAGGGCTCTGTCTGGTTAGCTATCTGTGGTGTCCTGAGGCAAGATGTTGGCCTCTGGCTGTACTCCAGGCACAGACCCACGAGCAGGTTGTTGCCCACGCTGGTCAGTGCAGAGACTGCCTGCCAAGCTGATTTGGCTCTGGGTGCAGGCAAGAGCCTGACAGGGTAGTCGATGCTAGGCTAGGTCTCTGTCCACGCACCTGATCCCAGCAGCCAGCAGTCCATTGAGACCCGGGGCAAGATGCAGGTCTCTCTGCAAGCCCAGTAAGGCACCCCCAGTGGTCGGCAACAGCTGTCGAGCTGTAGGTGCACAGGCCTCCCTCCGAGCTGCTCTGGCTTTGGGCGCAGACAAGAGCCTGATGGGGTAGTCAGTGCTAGGCTAGGCCTCAGTCCACACACCTGACCCCAGCCACCAGCTGTCCACAGTGAACTGAGGCAAGATGGTGGCCTTACTGCAAGCCCAGCAAGCTGGTCCCCAGTGGTAGGCCATAGCTGCAGAGCCGTAGGTGCACAGACCTCCCACTGAGCTCCTCTGGCTCTGTGCACAGCCAAGAGCCTGACGGGGTAGTCGATGCTAGGCTAGGTCTCTGTTCATGCACCTGACCCCAGCAGCCAGCAGTCCACAGTGACCCGAGGCAAGATGGCAGCCTCGCTCCAGCAAGTACTTCTTGGCATCAGCTATAGTGTCTGAGTTTGATGTCCGTATGTGGGATGGATCCCCAGGTGGAGCAGTCTCTGGAAGCCTTCCCTTCAGTCTCAGTTCTGCTCTTTGTCCCTGTATTTCCTTTAGGCAGGAGCAATTCTGGGTTAAAATTTTGGAGATGGGTGGGTGGCCCCATCCCTCAAGCAGGGGGCCATGTCTAACCTCTGGATATGGTCTAGACAGGCTCTCCCTCCCCTTTGTGGGGTATTTCAGCTAATGTCATCCCCGTGGGGCCCTTGGAGGCTTTCTTTCCTGGCATCTGGGACTTTCAGATTGCTACTCTCAGTTCCCCATCCTACATCTCTGTCAAATTACCTGACCCTCTGTACATCTTCTCTATCTCCTCCCATACCTGATTCTTTCCCCTTTCCCCCTCCCCCTCTTTCTTCCTTTTAAGTCCCTCCCACCTTCTACTTCCCTTGATTATGTTGTTCCCCCTTCTAAGTAGGACTGAAGCACTCAAACTCAGAGGCACCTGCCTCTGCCTCCCAAGTGCTGGGATTACAGGTGTGAGCTACCACCACCCGGCTCCCTTACTGCTTTTATGTGCATTTGATGTTTTGACTATTATGTGACAGGTGGAATTTATTTTCTGGTCAATTCTATTTGGAGTTCTTTAGGCTTCTGGGATGTTTATGGGCATTTCTTTCCTTAGATTATGTACGTTTTCTTCTATAATTTTGTTGAAGATATTTACTGACCCTTTAAGTAGGGAATCTTTGCGCTCTTCTATAACTGTTATCCTTAGGTTTGGTCTCATTATGCTCTGGATTTCCTGGATGTTTTGTGATAGGAACTTTTTACATTTTCTTTGACTGATGTGTTAATGTTTTTTATGGTATCATCTACACCTGAGATTCTCTTTTTTATCTCTTGTATTCTGTTGGTGACACTTGTGTCTATGACTCTTGATTTCTTTCCTAGGTTTTCTATGCCCAGGGTTGTCTCCCCTTTTTATTTCTTTATTGTTTCTCTTTCCATTTTAGATCCTGGATGGTTTTGTTTAATTCTTTCACTTGTTTGGTTGTGTTTTCCTGTAATTCTTTAAGGAATTTTTCTGGTACCTCTTTAAGTGTTTCTACCTGTTTACCTGTGTTCTCCTGTATTTCTTTAAGGGAGTTATTTATGTCCTTCTTAGAGTCCTCTATCATTATCATGAGATGTGATTGTACATCAGGTTCTTGCTTTTCTGGTGTGATGGCATGTCTAGGGCTTGCTGTGGTGTGAGAACTCGGTTCTGATGATGCCAAGCAGCCTTGGTTTCTGTTGCTTATGTTCTTGCACTTGCCTCTTGCTATCTGGTTATCTGTGATGTTAGCTGCTTTTGCTGTCTCTGGCTGTGGCTTTTCTCACCTGTAAGCCTGTGTGTAAGTAATCCTGAGAGACCAGTTTTCTCACGGGACAGAGGAGGGATTTGGGTATGGAGAACTGTGGCACAGGGTCTGCTCCAGGGCACAGATGAAAATGGGAAGGATCCTGTCCCAGGCTGTTTCTTACTTCCTGTGTCCAGATACCTCTGGGTGGGTTCCTCTTGGTCCAGTTATTTGAGCAGTAGTTGTGGTCTCACCTGTGCTCTCCAGTGTGTCAGTACTTCTGGAAGACTAGCTCTCTCCTGGTGGGATTTAGTTCTGGAAAGCTGTGTCACAAGGTCAGCTCCAGGGTGTAGATGGCACTTTAATTATTAACACCTATGCTCCAAATAGTAGGCCACTCACATTTGTAAAAACGAACAATTATAACAAAATAAAACGAATGAAAAATACTACTACAGGTTAAATCACATATTGACCTTCATACATTGATAATAGGAGACCTCAATGCTCTATTCTCACCAACATACAGGTCATGTAGACAAAATATAAACAGAAAACACTATAACAATATACATTATAAACTCTATGGGCCTAACAGATATTTACAAAACATTTTACCCAAATGCAAAAGAATATACCTTTTCTTTGTACTTTATAGAACTTTTCCCAAAGTTGGCTACAAACTTGTACACAGAGCAAGTCTCAACAGATACAAGAAAACTGAAATAACTTCTAGCATCATATCAGACCACCACAGACTAAAGCTGGACATCAATAACAACAGAATCAACAGAAAGCTTAAAACTCATGGAAACTGAACAAATCTCCACTGAATTAAAAAAATGGGTCAAGATAGAAATAAGGAAGGAAATTAAAACTTTTGATGATTGAAAACAATATATAATATACCAAAGCATGTGGGACACAATTAAAGTAATCCTAAAGGGCAATTTCATAGGACTGAGTACCTAGAAAAAAATGGAGAGATCTTATATCAGCCACTAAATGTCATTCCAAACTCTAGAACAAAAAGGAAGAAATCATGCTCAAGAAAAATATATGTTAAGAAATAAACTATGGGTTGAAATAAGATACAAAGAAAACAATACAAAGAATTAATGAAAAATAGTGGGTTCATTGAGAAAATCAATAATAATGGCAAATCCTTATCCAAATTAACTGAAAAGCAGAGAGGATATTCAAAATTTATAAAACCATAAAAAAATGGGCCATAGCAACAGACATAAAGACAATCCAGAGAACCATAATGACATACTTTAAAAAACTGTATTTCAGTTTTTTTAATTTAAAAAAGATAGATAAATTGCTTGATAACATTTACTAACATTAAATTAAGATCAGATAATCAACTTAAGCAGGCCTCTAACCCGCTAGTGTAATAGAAATTGTCATTAAAAGTCTCCCATTTAACCCCCTCCCAAAGCCCAGGCAAGATAGTTTTAACATATAATTCTGTCAGACTTTCAAAAAAGAGTTAGTATCAACACCCATCAAAATCTTCCACAAAAGAGAAATAGAAGGAATACTGTCAATTTATTTTAGGAGGCCACAGATACTCTGACACCTAAACTACTCCAGACTCAACAAAGAAAGAAAATTACAGATCAGTTTTTCTTATTAACAGATACATAAATTGTCAATAACATATTTGCAAGCAAAATCTAAGTTCATATCAAAAAGGACATTCACCATGATGATGTAAGCTTCATATCAGAGATGCAGGAATAGTCCAGTATATAAAAATCAATAAATGTAACCCATTAAATAAACTAAAACAAATTGTTATTTTTATACTACCAAATAATTTGGTCTTTTAGCTTGAGAAATATTATTTTTCATTATTTTAATAGTCTAATGTTTAGTTAGTAATTAAGTCCCCTTTAAAGGTAGATTTAAACTTTATTTTTAGACAAAAATATCTAAAAACAAACCTATGGAAAGCATATCTGAGATACATCAATTTTATAACATTCTACTAAATAGAAAAGTTAGACCAGAGCTGTCAGACATGCTAGAATATAACTGCAATACCATTTTGCATGCATGTATGTATGTTTGTATGTATGCATGCATATATGTATGTATGTATGTTTGTGTGTATAAGTATGGGGAAGGTGATCAACAAATCATCCAGGACTATAGAGGTGTTCAATGGAGCCTTGGATACATAATAAGATCCTACTTTTAAAAAGATAGAAAATTCAGCCAGGATTTTTCTTACATTCCAGCAGGTAATCCATCTACTTACAGTTATATACCCTTGTTATAATGGGTACTACACAGATGCAATTTATTATCATAAAATGCCTATTTAACTTTGGTAATTCTGTATAACATAGTTCTTGTTTTCCAATTTATTGATCTAAATCATAGATATAAAGGAGACAAAATCTCAGTTAGTGATCTATCTCACTCTGATTTAAATTCATACATAAACAAAGTTAAATGTTCATAGCAGTCTTGTTTATAATAGCCAGAAATTGGAAGGAGCCCAGATATCCCTCAAAGGAGGAATGGATACAGACAGTGTGGTATATTTATACAATGGAATACTACTCAGCAATTAAAAATAATGAATTCATGCAATTTGTAGGCAAATGGTTAGATCTGGAAAATATCATCCTAAGCGAGTTAACCCAATCACAAAAGAATACACATGAAATGTAATCACTGATAAGTGGATATTAATGAGCCCAGAAGCCCTAAATACTCAAAGCACAATTAGCAATTCAAATGATTCCCAAGAAGAATAAAGGAGAGGACCCTGGGCCTGAAAAGATTGGATCCAGTTTTGTAGATCCAGAACAGAGAAATGGTGGTGGTGGGGGATGATTGGGGAATAGTTGGGGGGGAAAGGACTTATGGAACATATGGTGGGTGGGAACTGGGAAAGGGGAAAGCCTTTGGAATGTAAACAAAGAATATAGAAAAAAAAGAACACAAAAAAAGTACAACGAAATTTGGAGAGAAAAACTTCCACTGTCACCTGATGACAGGTGTTAGATATAGTTTCTTTCTTTCTAATTAGGAGTGTTTAACAGGGAGTCCTTTATTTTTCTGTGAGAATGATTGAACAGTATGGAGAGGGTGGGCAGGAGTAGAGTGTGCAGCCTGATGGTCTAAGTTCAATACTTTGAGGTTCACTTGGTAGTAGGCGAAAACTCATATCCAAAGTAGGTTGTCCTTTGACCTTGATCTGTGTGTTACTTCATATGCCAACCTGTACTCACACATACACTCACACTGCAGGCTCAAATACAAACACATAATAATAATAAACAGATACATAATTTTTAAAAAGAATACATTGGTACAGAAAATAAATAAAGAAAAACAGAACTATAGAAAAAATACAAGTTCAGCTTATTGCTTTATTTCTTTTTCAAAATCCATCCAAGAAAAGATGGACAAGGTCATCTGTTATGTCAGTAGTAGCTCCTAACATCATTCAATCCAACAGCAAGCATAGCAGTGTCCACTGGATCATTCGAAGTCTTCCTGGGTATAACAGGACAATTTATCAAATATTTGTAACATGTCTATTATTTCATAGAAAATGCTGTTTGTCTACTGTGCTTTTCAATAAGTTTTATAACAGTGGTCAGCACCACCAGAAAAGCCTATAAATTCCTCCAGGGTAGAATGAGGTTTAATTTGTGGTTATGATAACAAGTTGTTGGCATGTTCTCACCATACTAAGAGGTCAGCAGGTCAGTAACTATGCTGTCATCAAGAGGTAACATCAGTCCAGAAATAATAAATACCATACTGTCTAGCAGCAGAATATTTCTAGATTTATCAGTACTATAGGCTTTTGTACAGTCTCTTGTCATGAATAGGGCTGGTATGTATCTGTTCTCAGTGGGCAAATCAAGCTGCTATTGGCAACCAAATAATGTTCATTTTTGACTATTGATGGCTTCCACAATGGTTCCTTTCCTAGTCATTGACATGAGGCACAGATGGTGATATTGCCAATTTCCACAGCTTCACACATATACTTCTAAATTTTCTTGCCTCCAAATTACTATCAATTTCAATCTGAACACTCCAATCTATTGATTCACATACAGTTGGATGAGTGAGTAAATAAGTAGACAGTAAAGGTTTTTCTTCAAGTCTACTTCTCACCTTCTATAAAAATGATGAACACATGCACGGCTCCACTACTTGCAAGGGGTTTTCATCATTACTGTTATTATTCTACAAGTGAAGCTGAGAGAAACTGCAGGATATTTTTACTCATGCCAACAAACAAGGATGATCCATTTCAGAAGGAGGGCAGGGATTGCTTTGTCTGTCCTTTGATTGAAGATGCTGCTCTTGCCAGCTCTTTAAATCTTAAGTATGAGCAGAAAGAAAGGTTGGGATACTACAGAGATGGATGATTGGTGTCTGCACTGACTATTTATTTGTTTTGCTTTTGGTTTCCAAAGCTACACAGTCCTGAAGACAAATGAATCCTTTGTTGTATGTGATAGATTGATTCTACTTCTTACCCTCCAGAATAATTTCAAAGAGGTGATGATCTCAGCTTGTGTTGGACATCATTTGACATCTCAGTCTAGTGCTCTGGCTCTCTCCTGGGCTTCAGGGGCACTAAGTGAACAGCAGGTTTCATGGCTTGCCTTTTAATCATTAATCCAAGAAAGCAAATGGCAACAAAATGTGGATCTGTATTACAAATCTTTTGGAATTTGCAGACACTCCAATAGGCATCTCTAACCATAAACACCTCTATATCAATGTGGTCTACAGGGTTCTATTTGGACGAACAGTAAGGTGGTCCACACTGCAAACCAAACATCATGCTGACTTCTATCAAGCTGGATTCCTTCCATCTCAACCCTTAAATTTCTATGTCAAATAGTAAAAGGGTCACAGCTAGTCATACATGTGTATCTTGCCTTTAAAATACACAGATGGTGTGGAGACACCTCAGTTGGCAAAGCATTTATCATGAAAGCATGAGACTATTCCAGTTACTAGGAACCATGTATAAAAGGCAGCATGGTAGCTCATATTTATAATCACGGTGCTGGTGAGATGGAACCAAATGGATTCCAGGACTCACTGGATTGTTAGTTCATCCTGTTTGGTTATCTCCAATCTAGAGTCTAGAGTGAGGCCTTGTCAAAATAAAGCCAAGGTAAATAGCACCAGAAGAATGACACCCAAGACTAGTCTTTGCTCTTAGTATGTAGAAATACTCATCCACCTCCATCCTCCCACTCACCAACACCCACACTTAAACAGATACAGCAAGCAATGTGCTATTAGTTATTGGATGATAAGTTGAAATAACACCCTTTGTGGGGAAGATGTCCTTCAGATAATTAGATCTTTAAATTTTTATTGATAATACTAGACAATGATGTTTATGGCTTATTTTCAACTACCTCACATGCAATTCCTTTCTAGAATATCCAGAGTCCTTGCTACTCATTCCTTCTCAAGTAAAATTGATATTCTATCAGTGTTATGGAGCAATGTTATGGTTAACAGAATGTCACACAACTAAAGTCTTTGCAGATTATGTCACAGAAAGTAGAAAGTTGGGTCATGTAAGTGAATTTTAAATGACCATCTTTTCTTATGGAAATGAAGTATTCTTTCATTACTAAGATAGGAAATGGTACACTTGCTCTAAGTGAGCTATATACAAAATTTCTGAACAGTGACACACTTCAGTAAATATAATACAACTTTCATAGTGACTGTAATTGGTATTACCACATTGTAAGTTTTTAATCTACTTTTATTTGCTCTGAGCTCCTTTTGTCTTTTTTTTCTCTCTTTTATTATTTTGTTTTGTTTTGCATTTCAAACAAAAAAAAACCCCAAAATTCATAGTGAATGTTTGGAACAGGGAAACCTAAACCTATCTTCATTCTTTGAAGATTGTCAGTCTGTATTCATGATACAATATTGATTGTCATTTAAAGTTTCCTGTGAGGCTAGAATTTTACAAGAACTTCCTACAATAATGACCTTTACTTCTTTTTTTAAATGTTGTAGACTGATAGTTTTTCTTTTAATAATAATAATAATAATAATAATAATAATAATATAATCTTATTATATTATTATTATAATTATTATTAGATATTTGCTTTATTTACATTTCAAATTGTATCCCCTTTCCGAGTTACCCCTCTAAAAACTCCCTATCTCATCCCCCCTTCCCCTGCTCACCTCCCCCGCCTCTAATTTCCAGACTTGCATTCCCTTATTCTGGGGATCAAGCCTTCACAGGACCAATATCCTCTCCTCTGACTGATGTCTGAAATGATCATCTTCTGCTACATATGTAGCTGGAGCCATGGGTCTTTCCATGTATACTCTAGACTAGTGGTCTAGTCCCTGGGAGCTGGTTGGTACATATTATTGTTCCTCCTGCAGGGCTGCAAACCTCTTCAGATTCTCTCTAGTTACTTCATTGGGGACCCTATGCTCATTCTACTAGTCAGCTGTGAGCCATGGGTGTTTTGATCCAGTTTCCAATAAGGATCAAAGGATCCACACTTTGGTCTTCCTTCATCTTGAGATTCCTATGGTCTGTGAGTTATATCTTGGATATTCTGAGCTTTTAGGCAAATACCCACTTATCAGCAAGTGCATACTGTGTGCGTTCTTTTGTGATTGGGTTACCTCACTCAGGATAATATTTTCTAGCTCCATCCATTTGCCTAAGAATTTCATCAATTCATTGTTTTTAATAACTAAGTAGTACTGACCTTTACTTTTAAAATCAGTCAAGACTAAGAAAAATTGTGTCAGTATTTTCAAAACCTCCCTCAGATACCCTTGTCTTAGATACTTTTCTATTGCTGTGAAGTAACACCATGACCAAACAACTTAACAAGGAGGTCATTTAATTTGGGGCTTATTTATAGTTCCAGAGGGTGAGTCCACAACCAACATGGCAGGGAGCAAAGCAGTAAGCAGGGAGACCTGCAGCTAGAGCAGTTGATAAGAGCGTACTTCTTGTTCACAAGCAAGAGGCAACTAAAGAGAAAGACAGCCTGGCATGGGTCCTTGAAACCTCAAATCCAACTCCAAGGCCACACCTCCTTCAGAAGGCTACATCCTGCCATCAAACTAGTCCACCAACTAGGATCGAAGCATTTAAATTAATAAATCTATGGAGTATTTTTATTAAAACCATCACACCCATGAAAAGGACTCGAATCCCGTTTATAATGGGTTCCATAAGCCCAGACTTCATTGGAGATCCTGGCTAGTTCAAGCGTAGAATATTTTTTCATTCTATATACCTAGCTATTGTACTCTTTCAAGTAGTTTCAATTATAATGTAAAAAATATTTGTGAGGTATTAGTTATATAATGTGTGAGGCACTACCATGTCCGAAGGAAAGAATATGTGGTCTTTCCTAAACTGGCAGATTCTATGATTGAGAGGTGTTTCATAATACAAGACAGGGATTCATATTATTCACTGGAGAGAAAACCAGATGAGGAGAGCATGAGTCGCTAACAATTACTTTTATTTAATTAAATTATAATTACCTAATTTTTCCTTCCCTCTTCTGTCTCCAAAATATTTCAGTTTCCTTCTGCTCTCTCTCAAATTCGTGGCCTCCTTTCCTTTATTATTGTTCCACACATACACACACACACATGCATGCACACATGCACACACACACTCACACAAATAAATATATAAATACAACCTACTTCATCTCTAGAGTGTCACTTGTATGTATAAGGTTTTTTTTTTTTGGTGTTTTTTGAGACAGGGTTTCTCTGTGTAGCCCTGGCCTCCTGGAACTCACTCTGTAGACCAGGCAGGTCTCGAACTCAGAAATCCACCTGCCTCTGCCTCAGAAGTGCTGAGATTAAAGGCATGTGACACCACTGCCTGGCTGTGTATAAGTCTTTAGGGTTGACTTCATCATCGTATCGGTCTTGATACAATATGTCCTTCATCTGTGTTTATGTATCAAGTGGTATTGTCAATACTTGTGTCTTATTTAAGCCTTGTTGTTGAGATATTATGGGTATATTTCCTGTCACTTCTAGAATCACAATCTTGCAGCAGACTTCCTGGTACACTGGCTTATACACAATCTTCTATCCTCTAGTTTGAAGTGTCATTTGTGCTTTGTGCTCCCTGATCCTTAGGTTGAGGAAAAGATGGGCTAGACAAACAATAGTCAGCTCTTCTCTGTATTTTGACATCTCTGATTATTTAATACTGGCTTTGGTTTAGTACATTTCAGTAATTGTCTAGCATTCCATCATTAATATACAACTATTAAGACAGTCTATTGTTGACTTTAAGGTGTATGTGATGTTACTGATTGGCTAACTTCATGGGCGTAGTACTCATCTACAACCTTCACTGACAACTAGAATGCATTTAAATGACTGGTAGTATTTGTTCCTAAATAGGGCAAAGAATCAATATTTTTCTTTCATAAACTTGTATAGGAGAACATTTAATCTCAGTTGACAATCATTAGCTTGCAGATCCTTTTTATTATTTTCTGTATTATAGAAGGTAAAGGTATACAGTGATTGATTTCCATATGTGTTATTCTTAAAAACATAGTGTCTAAGGAACCATTGCAACATAGTCAGGCAGGCAAGACATCCTCATTAACCTTTTACCTGACAAAGTCATTTTATCCATGTTTCTATCATGCTGAAATCTTATCATCCTATTGACACTAGAGGATATGGCAGGTTCTACTGTCAAATTTGGCCTCTGGAGATCAGGCACCTCTGAGAGTCACAGGAACACCAGTGACATCCATGACCATCAATTCCTCACATTCTTAATAATAGGAGTTTCCCTTGGGCAATCACAAGGGCCCGGTTTGCAGTAGCTGTTAGTTCCCCATGTCTGGCCACACACAGGAGGATAATTGTCTTATTTTCCCAAACTTCAAGGGACTCATCTTGGCAGTGATTATGACAAGTTTCAAATGTCTATGCTAGGCTGATCTACCTTGTTTCTAGAAAATATTGAAATATGTCTAAATATTGCAACTATATAAAATTAAGCAACACAGCATAATGAAAAATTCTGAATTTGTCTCGGCTTTGTACAATCTCAACAATATTGGCTGCATATTCCTTTTTATTCTGGGGAAACCTCTTTGGTTGTGATTCCAATACTTCTATCATACTTAAAATATTCAAAGTATTTAAATTCATCATACATGATTATTTCATGTGAAAGAAACAAAGAAACCAATACATCATGTCATTTGTGCTTTATGGTAACCATACACTATAAAGCAACATATCTAGAATATCTCTATTTTTTCTTAAATAAGATATAGAACAATGATCTGACTTATATTCTGTTTTTTGACAGGAATACTTCACAAATAATGTAATGTTCTTCCATCAGGGGACAGATAATATCTAGGAACTGTTCATGTTCAATGACTAGAGCCATTCTTTTTCTTCCTTTAGAGAATTGTAAAATGTATAAAGTGACACTGTTCTAAATCTAAAATCGAATCCTTATCTTGGCAGCAAAGCTATTTCCAAAAAAGAACAGCTTTCTTCTTTTCCAGCTGCACAGTATATACAAGATAACAAGAAGAGATTAAGTTTTCAATTGATCTAAATAATATTTACCTCCCTTTTTTAAAGACACAAACAAGTTAGTTATATTATATTAACTCATATACTTAATCTCATTCAATTTGCTGTATGTAGGTAATTTTTGCTGTTCAACACATCCCTATGATCCCATTCACCAACTAGAAAAGGCTTAAAGTACACATTTGTTTCATCATATATAACAATCTATATAACATCATATATAACATCATATGTAACAATCTCCCCAATTACCCTCCATTCCCTTATCCTGACAATGAGACTTATACTGCTATCAGTCACTAGAACCAGGTAGTTAAACTACAATTGTCTGTTAATTGATTTGGAATAGAGGTTTTATATGATGAGTAACGCTTACAACTTCAAATGTAGTCAAAAAGCGTTTTTGTTTAAGAAAGTAAGAAAAACTATTTCATGATCATAAATATGTTAGAAGTTCTATGATCAAAGGAGTGAAGAATGCATATTCATGAAGTCTCATGGCTACTCTTGTATTGTGTCCTTTCTCATACACTAGCTATCATTATATTTTATGTATTATATATTTATTGTTCTGCATATTGCCCAAGTGACAGTATGCCAAAATGCTTCCTGAAATCATTTTTCAGTTTAATAATAAGTTTGTGATATTATATTGCACACAAAAATCTGTAAAGTTATATTACATAATTGCTGAGATATGTCTCATTAATTTGCAACAAATATATCTTGTATTTAATCAATATTTTGAAAATAGTAGATTGTTTAAAATTTACATTGTTAACATATTTAGTAGGGTAGTATGAGTGATACTTTCATTTCATGCTTTTGAATGACGATTTCTTTTTTAATGCTTTTATGTTGTTTGTGTGTGTTGTGGAGGATACAAATATGCAAATGTGTTCACAAGAGTGAGGATTTCAAAGGACAACACTGGGCGTTTTTCCTCAAGAACAATATATTTCATTGTTTTAAACGGCGTACCTCATTGTCCTGGGTTCATACACTCAGCTAGATGGATGGACCAGCAAGCACCAGTAACCTGCCTCTCCCTTCACATCAACACTTGGCTTGGAAGTGCTGCCTGGAACAACTAACTTCCTAAGTGGGTTTGGGGGATAGAAATCAGCTCCTCAGTGAGGGCTTTAACTATTTAGCCCTTTGTTTATTCCTTAATGCTGAAAATTTAGTAATGTAGCTTATGATAATAATGACTACCTACAAAATCAATGTTGGAGTATATATCATGACATAGTGTATACTTTTATTTACCTAATTTTTCATTACTTGGAGCACATAAACTGACATGCATCATTGGCATATTTTAGTTTTTATGGACTAGATGTTTTATTTCAGAGTGGGAAGAACTTCTAAGTTCTTTTTTGTTTCCATTAGTTTCATGTAAATTATAAATTTGATAAATATATTTCCCATTATTAACCTAAGCTAGTTAATAAAAATTGCAATGCATTTCTGAAGCAAGTGCATGACCTGAGAAACTTTGAGATTCCTCCTATCTGAGATACTGGCAATAATCAGTTCTATTAAGGAAGCGCACAGCATGATAGTAACTATCCCAAATATCTTCATTTAAATCTTTCTCAGAGTGAGTAGACTTTTCAAATTTTAATTTAGTTTTTTCCCTAAAGTGTACCTATTAGCAGGTCAGGATGTTAGAAACAGATTAGAATCTAGAAATCACAAGTAATTAGAATTTTAACAAACCCTTAATCCAATAGATGAAATATTGACAGGTACCTGTAATACTGGATGTATTAGTGATTTCTCAGAATTTTCTAGTGCTTTTTAATTTTCCCAATGCTTCGTCTATTTGATCCTCACAATGACCCTCCACAAAGAAGACAAGGTAAGTCAAGAATCTGTGTGGAAACTATCTTAGATAGAAGAACTTTCTCTAGTGGGTAGACAGTTCCCCAGCTTATGAGTACATTCACTGTCACATTTTATTGCAAGCAAGCAAGCAGCAGGAGTTTCAGTGTCATTTTGTGAGGGAACTTAGAATTTACTCTAAGTCAATATTCTTTAAATATTTCAAGATTAATCTTTTTTTATGCTTGCTGCTATCTTTTTTTTATTTTCTATATTCTCTGTTTACATTCCAAAGGCTTTCCCCTTTCCCAGTTACCCCCCACCATATGTCCCATAATTCCTCTCCCTCCCCATGCTATTCCCCACTCTTCCCCCCCCCCACGATTTCTCTGTTCTGGGTCTACAATACTGGATCCAGTCTTTACAGGCCCAGGGTCCTCTCCTTTTTTTTCTTCTTGAGAGTCATTTGACTTGCTAATTGTGCCTTGAGTATTTAGGGCTTCTGGGCTCATTAATATCCACTTATCAGTGATTGCATTTCATGTGTATTCTTTTGTGATTGGGTTAGCTCACTTAGGATGATAGTTTCCAGATCTAACCATTTACCTACAAATTGCATGAATTCATTATTTTTAATTGCTGAGTAGTACTCCATTGTATAAATATACCACATTTTCTGTATCCATTCCTCCTTTGAGGGATATCTGGGCTCCTTCCAATTTCTGGCTATTATAAACAAGGCTGCTATAAACATAGTGGAGCATGTGTCTTTGTTGTATGCAGAGGAATCCTCTGGGTATATGCCCAGGAGTGGTATGCCAGGGTCCTCTGGGAGTGGCATGCCCAATTTTCTGAGGAAATGCCACACTGATTTCCAGAGCAGTTTTACCATTTTGCAATCCCACCAACAGTGGAGGAGTGTCCCTCTTTCTCCACATCCTCGCCAGCACTTGTTGTCTCTTGAGTTTTTAATCTTAGCCATTCTGACTGGAGTGAGGTGGAATCTCAGGGTTGTTTTGATTTGCATTTCCCTGATGACTAATGATGTTGAACATCTCTTAAGGTGTTTCTCGGCCATCCGAATTTCTTCTGGTGAAAATTCTTTGTTTAGCTCTGTACCCCATTTTTTGATAGGGTTATTTGGTTCTTTGGGGTCTAACTTCTTGAGTTCTTTGTATATATTGGATATTAGCCCTCTCTCGGATGTGGGGTTGGTGAATATCATTTCCCACGTTGTTAGTTGCTGTTTTGTCCTTCTGACAGTGTCCTTTGCCTTACAGAAACTTTGTAATTTTATGAGGTCCCATTTGTCAATTCTTGATCTTAGAGCATAAGCTATTGGTGTTCTGTTCAGGAACTTTACCCCTGACATGCTTATTTTTGTGGGGGACTGTGTCTATAACACATGTGGAGAGGTAACCACAGAGGACAGAACAGGGCATCAGATCCCACAGACCAGGAACTACAGGCATCATGAGTACCATTTGACAGTACTAGAAACTACTTTGGATCTTTGGTAACTAAAGCAGGTACATTTAACCCCTGAGACAAATATGCCCCCAGACCCCAAGTCAGTATATTTTAAGCGAAATCTTCATGAATGAGATAACAGGAATCTGAGAACTCAAGAGCTGAATGCTGCAGTGACACTGAATTTACTCCAACAGGAGACATCAATGTCTTTGGGGCAAAAGCAGTAAATAAGCAGCAGTAAACTACATATAGCCACAGATACTCAGATTCAGACACAGACACACATTCTACCTCGGAAAGGAGAATGTGAATCCACAGCATAATTTCAAGTAGAGACTGAAAACCACTGCACATAGAAGCAATTCTGGAATACGAGGCCAACAGGGAAAGACTTGTAATCATAGTTTCCTGTGAGCATGAAGCAAGCGGAGCTTCTGAAGATGTTCAGATGCTATGCCATTTTAAAGTAGTATGTAGAGACAGATTGTGCCTTGCATATTTTTCTGAGAGAAGATGAAAGTGTAAGCATCCAACTCACACAAAAACCACAAGGAAAAAACGAATGATAAAATATGAGAAGAACATAGAGTCTATTAAGAAAAGAAAACCACTATTAGTTATAAAGAAATCACTTAGAGAAGTTAAAAATACCTGTAGCAAAGGCTGACAGACAGCAACATAAAAGACTTTATGTGTTTATTCCTAAACAGTAAAACTATTAAATTCCAAACAAATTCCATTTAAGAGATTGATGTTTTCAATGCATAACAGAAAAACTTCTCTCTTGTTATCTCATAAACTAATAAACATATTTACAACATATAAACTAATGCATGAAGAGTAAATATAGAAATAATCAAACTAAAAATTATAGCCTGTTTGGAACCTTACTAATGACCAGGTAAGATACATGTAGAGTTAATATTTCTCTTCTGAGATAAATTCTCCTGTTTTTTTACGCAAATTGCACAGGTAAGTCACAGCCGCTACTGCCTAATATATCATTTATTACATTTTATGTTATTTTCTTTTTAACTCTGCTTATCCTCACTATAATAGTGATAAGATCAGAGAGAACTTTTTTGTCTCCATGTGTATGTGCATAGGTGTGTGTGTGTGTGTGTGTGTGTGTGTGTGTGTATGTGTGTGTGTGTGTATATGTGTTGAATATTTCTTTGCCCTTCACATTTTATTATTATTTGGACAGTTATTTCATATTTGACATCACTATAGTTAGAAATTATCAAATACATCTATAATTTCAGAACACAAGAAGCTAAAGCAGAAGAATCATAAATTTCATGTTAATACAGGCTACACATGCTGGTGTGGGAAGCAGAGCAAAACCTTGTATGCTCCTATGATAGCTAATCTTCACTGTCAAATTGACTACATCTGGACTTACCTAAAACTCAAGCATCTGGACACATCTGTGAGGGTGTTTTCTTCGTTTTATTATTTGATATCAGATGCTTTTTATGTGGCAGCAGCCCACATAAAAAGATGTGGAAGAAGACACTTTTCCTTGTCTGCTTGGCCTCATTCTCATGGCAAGTTCTTTTGTTCAGTTCCTGGGACATTTATTTCTTCACTGGTATTAAGAAACTACATATTTGGAAATACAATGTAGACTGAAAATAAGAAACTTTCTAGCACTTCCCTCGGACGCCTGCAACAGACTGATACTGCTGAGACATCCAGTCTAATAGATTGAACAATGTAGAATCCTTGGCCTTTACAGACAAGAGAAAGTTATTATTGGACTGCTTGGGCCATAGTCTGTAACTCAGCCTAATAACAATAATAATAATAATTAATAATAATAATAATATATACACATATATGAAGATTTAGAAAAAAGACCATATTTTTCATAAAATCTTCCCTCTACCCCTTATTATCATATTATTATTATTATTGTTGTTGTTGTTGTTGTATTTGTTGTTGTTGTATTAATAAAATATAATGTTAATACCTCAGCTATTGCCAAAAATTGGTAAGCAAGTATTAGTGAGAATACTTTAAGAATTATAATATATTAGAGTTCTTTACAAGAGCATAAGCAAAAGATTATCTATAAGAGCATGGGCTTCTTATCATGGATACACTACTAAAGAATATGTCTCTCCTACTCTTAGCAAACATTAACTGACAAGTGGCTTAATGATCCTCTTTTCCTATGTGCCATAACTCTGTCTCAGTTTCCAGATGGAGCTGATGAGACCTTCTCTGCCTCTAATGAAAGGATGTTGACAAGTCTAAGCTTCTTCAGCTTTTGTGCCCATAATGACAACTTCTGTGAGATCAACTGTATAATGCCATTTCTGAATGATGTTCAACCCCACACTACTTTCTATTTAGCCCTTATTATTTCTGCTTACTATCACCTTTAAGTATTGGAGGAGTGATATAGAATTCCTATATTTGTCTGAGCTCTCAACTGTCCAGATCCTCAGTCCTTTGACCAGTTATGATCCTATGCAGTTACCACTGGTCATTTTATAAAAAACTTGTTCAGAAAATTTGACAGAAGCATCAATTGCAAATAACTACATTTATAATAAAAATAATAACTAAAAAGAACAAAAGAGCGTGAGGTAGAGGAATAAGTGAATGAAGAGAAGAAAAGGAGGGGATAAGGTAGGAGAAAGGAAAGAGAAGGAAGAAGGAGAGGGAAATAAACTATGTGAATAGAAGAAAGGGAGAAGAAGGAGCCTGGCTAACATAAAAGAGAATAATAGCGATGAATAAGACAAAATACATTATATATAAAAATCGTACAATGAAATCCATGGTGTGTATAATTAACATTCAAATACAAATTTAAATTTAAAAATAATGCTTTTAACTTGAATGCAACTTTCCCCTTAGTTTATAAATCCTATGCTAATGAACTACTGTTCAAACTTTCTTAAGAAATTTCACTTACCTTTAAGATCAAGAAAGAGCAGGTTCTTCTGAAAAGTACAAATAATTCATTTGCTCTTAAAATTACCATTTAAATATATCTCCCCAAGCAGGGACTTCTCAAAATTATAGGATATTCAGTGACAAAAAAGAAAATACTTCATAATGAGACTAAATACCTTCTTTTAATTCACTGATTCTTTGAAAAAAAAAGCACTCTTCATAAAAGCATAAAACAAAATGATTGTGGAAGTTACTGTTAAAAAGAATTTCAATGCTATCAATGGTTATAGTGCCTCTGTTTTACACACACACACACACACACACACACACACACACATATGATATATAATATATGATATACAATATATGATATACGGTATATATGGTATATGGTGGTATATATGATATATGAGAGAGGCCAGATAGAAAAGGAGTGGATATTTGATTGGATATCCATCTTACTTCAGAATTATGAGAATGAATTGGTTAAAGAGAGTAGGCTTTTATAAGTCTCTTTTCTGTTGTTATAACTGCAGCTTTTCTTTATTTTATGATAAAACATAGAGGATAAGAAAGGAATCAAGCATCCTCCCTTGGGTCCTCATTGTTATTTGACTTCTTTGGGTCTGTAGATTATAATATGGTTATTTTGTACTTTATGACTAATATCCACTTATAATAACATAGTGTGAGTGTCTTTCTGGATCTTTGTTACTTCACTCAGATGATATTTTCTAGTTCTATCCATGTATGTATATATGTATGTATTTGTTTTATATTTGATCACTGCTCACCCATCCAGTAGAATTCCTCTCGCACATCCCACTTAGTCGTCTAAGAGGGTGAAAATTCCAAGTCTCTGAAGGGCTAGATGCATCCTCTCCCACTGAGGCCACACAAGGCAGTCCAGTTAGGGAAATGAAATTTAAAGAGAGTCAATAGTTATAGGGACAGTCCACACTCCAGATATTGGGGGAACATATAAAGACTGATCTGTACATCTGCTACATTTGTTCTGGGGCCCTCAGTCTAGCTGGGTATGCTCTTTGATTTATGGTTCAGTCTCTGAGAGCCTTCAATGGTTCAGGATGGTTGACTCTATTGGTCTTCCTGTGGAGTTCTCACCCACTTAGGGAACCTCAATTCCTCTGCCAACTCTTTTATAAGAGTCCTTGAGCTCTGTCCACTGTTAGGCTGTGGGTCTCTGCATCTCTTTCAGTCAGTTGCTTGGTGGATACTCTTAGAGGACAGTTATTTCAGGCTCCTGTCTGAAAGCATATCAGAGTATCTTTAATAGTGTCAAGGATTGGTGCTTGCCCATGGGTTTGGTCTCAAGTTGAGCTGGTTAGTGTGTGGTCATTTCTTTAGTCACTGTTTCATATTTGTCCTTACATTTCTTGTAGAGAGGACAGATTTTCGGTTGAAAGCTTTGTGGATGGGTTAGTATTTCTATAACTTCACTGGGGATCCTGCCTGGCTACAGCATGTGGCCACTTCAGGTTCCATAATCCTACTTCACTGACTCCTGGAAACATCCCCCATCCCAAGTCTTTAGCACATCCTAGATATGATACCATGGCCCCCTATCCCCCACCAGTTGAAGATTTCCATTCACTCTCACAGCTGTCTGTCCCTCTGTCCTATCTATCCATCCACATGGCCCTGACCATATTCCACTTCCTCCCCCATCCCCTTTCCAACCCAATTGTCTCCCTTCATCTGCCTCTTATGACTATTTTATTCCCCCTTTTACAAGGATCCTCACTTGGACCTTTCTTTCTGTTTAGCTTCTTTGGTCTGTGGACTCTATAATGGGTATCCTGTATTTTATGGCTAATATATACTCAGTGAGTAAAAACCATGTATTTCCTTTGGGTCTGGGTTACTTCACTCAGGGTGATATTTTGTAGTTTTATCCATTTGCCTGCAAAATTCATGATGTCCCTTTTTTAAAAAAAATAATAGCTGAATAGTATCCCCCTGTGTAAATGAACCACATTTTCTGTATCAATTATTCGATTGAGGGACAACTGGTTTGCTTCCAGTTTCTGACTCTTACGAATAAAGCTGTTATGAACAGAGTTGAGGCCAAGTTCTTGTAGTATGGTGGAACATCTTTTGGATATAAGCTCAGGAGAGCCTTAACTGGGTCCTCAGATAGAACTATTTGCAATTTTCTGAGAAACTGACAGAACAATTTCCACTGTATAAGTTTGCACTCCCACCAACAATGGAGGAGTGCTCTACTTGCTCCACAGCCTCCCCAGGATGTGTGTCCTTAAGTTTTTTTATCTTAATCATTCTGATAGGCATAAGATGGAATGTTATAGTCATTTTGATTTGTATTACCATGATGACTAAGGACACTGAACATTTCTTTATTCTTGGACATTTGAGATTCTGTTGAGAATTCCCTGTTTAGCTCTGTACCCCATATTTTAACTGGGTCATTTGGTTTGTTGGTGTCTAACTTCTTGAGTTGTTTATAAATTTTGGATATTATCCATCTGTCAGATGTATGGTTAGTGAAGATCTTTTCCCAATCTGTAGGCTGCTGTTTTGTCCTATTGACAGTGCCCTTTGCTTTACAGAAACTTTCAGTTTTATGAGGTTACTTTTATCAAATGCCTGCTGCCTGTCTGTGGAATTCATTTCCCTAACTGGGCTGTGTTGTATGACCTCAGTGGAAGAGGGAAAATTTCAAATAAAATATAGTTTAGTTACAAGATAGAAAAAAGTCAAAAGAAAAAAAGAAAAGATAAAGAAATAGTTATTCTCATGTCTTCCCACATTCACTTCGGCAGTACATATGCTAAAACTGGAAGGCTAATGCAGATATTAACATGGTCCTCATGCAAGGATGATATGCAAATCCAGGAAGCATTCCATTTTTTAGACAGAGTAATTCTTTTGCAAGATATAAAACACATTCTGTCGACATTATCCAGGCTGCCCTTAGAGCAAATCCAGGGAGGATCTGTCATAGAAATGTCATCTTGTCTTGAGCTTTCCTACTAAGACAAATTAAGACTCTTCAGAAAAATAATCAAATAAGAAGGATGAGATTACTGTAGAATGTTGGTGATGAAGGAATACCAAGAGCACTGTTGGTAAGAGGAACACTGAGGCTCCAGTCCAAGCAATAGAAAGGAATCCTGTCTGATGCACATGTGCACATTAAGTTGAATTAGAGTAAAGGCTTAACTCATGAATTCTAGAAGGAATCAATCACCAGAAGCTCCTTGATGTTGGTTTTATCAATGATTCCTTAGACAAGATATCACACCAAAAGCAAAAATAATACTTACCCCAAACAAATACCTGGACAGTGATAATGAAAGCATGTCTTCCTAGAATGTAAACAACCTGGAATTGTGAGTGAATGTTAACATACTATTGGACAAGTTGTCCAAAATTAACTGATAGAAACTTAGTATCAAAATAAAGGTTCCCCTAAACAACTAAGCAAATGGCATGATTAATAAAAATGGTTAGAGATATCTAAAGAAGACATGTAAAATGGCTAATGTTATACAGTGTCATTAATAATCAGAGAAATAAAAAAAAAGATACAATGAGATACTACCTCCCATATATTGACAAAGCTATAGGACAGGAGACAATTGATAACAATTATATGATTAATACATTATGGAAGAAGCAGAACCATTGCAACATTTGCTAGAAATGTGTATTGTTTGGAGGTTACTTTGGTTTCATTTTGTTGCTTTCATGAAATATTTTGACCAAATGCAGCTCAGAGGAAGAAAAGGCTTATTTGGGTTAGACTTAACAGGTCATATGACATCATTGAGAGAGAAGTCAGGGCAGGGCATGACATAAGTAGGAATTCAAAGGCAGAAAGCATGGAGGAATATTCCTTGCTGTCTTGCTTGTTCATAGGTACATTCATAGTACCTTTTTAATACAGCACAGGACCACCTGCTGAGGGAATGGGATCACTTCAATCTTGGCAATTCCTCACTGAGACATTCCTCTCAGAGGACTCCAATAGGTGTGATAGCAACAATTGTTTGTGTGCAAAAAGCTTTGTCTACAATGCATTAGAAAAAGATGTCTAGGTCACGGGAACACAGCATCAAAAGATATTAATGCATTTTTCATGTAACAGGAATTATGTGAAAGAAATGTATTATGTGAAAAAGTTGAATTCTATACAATATGTACATTTTTATGCTTTGGGCATTAGTTAAATAAAATTTAATTAAATATTACAGTACATATACAAAATGGTAAGGATGCTGTTCTTTGACCACACATATGGGATTGAAGTGAGACCTAGGAAGAAAAATAGTGTATGATCTTGGATCAGAAATTTAAAGCAGTTTAAATCATCAAAATCAGGGAATACAGTGGTGCTTCCAAATCACTGGGTGGTGGTAAAGGGAAATGTTATTTAAATGGAAGATGTTTACATTTATAAGATGAACATTATGGATTTTAAAAGGTTCATTGACTAACTTGATCATGAAAACCAGTATATAATTTATGTGTACATTAAGACATTGAATATATTCAATTTCTACTTAACTGCTGTATATTTGGAAATAAAATAAGTACTCTTAGGGTTCAGAGTGCCTAGGCCTTGCTATCTCTGATGGCACAATCTTGAATGACTGGAAGTCACAGAATTTCTTATTTGTGTTCAGTGAAGGATTCATTATTGATGTGCTTGGATGAGCAAAAGCCACCAGGGTTTTTTTTTTTTGGTTTTTTTTGTTTGTTTTTTTTGTGTGTATGTATGTGTGTGTGTGTGTGTGTGTGTGTGTGTGTGTGTGTGTGTATGTGTATGTGTGTGTTTCAGAGCCTCTGTCTTTGCTCTCAGCAGGTGCTCACACACATGAACCATATACTCTCAGACTTTCAGGTCTCATTAAAAGCTGTGATGTCCACACTCTGCACATGCTCCTCAGACTTAGGGCTCTCCTCTTCGAGCAAGTCGGTGCCCACTCTGTCATACTCCACCACGCACTGGATCTGCAGCTTTCAGATGCCATAGTCAACAGGCACGAGCTTGGAAGTCCCAAGCCAGCCCATCTGATTGGATGGAATGCACACAAGTCTCTAGCTGGGCCATGTCAGTCTCATCATCCCAAGGTTTCACATCCAAAAGGATGGAGGATGTGTCCACCAGTTTGGGTTTCTCGGTCTTCTCTGTGTAATGACATAGCCTCTCGCCCCACAGTCAGGCAGCCTCCTTATCTTCTTCCTTGTCACTGTCAAACAGGTCAGTGTCATTGTCCTCATTGTCTTCTGCTGGTGTGGCTCCTTTCTTGTCTAGACTGTGCTCCACTTGACTGTGGGACTGTGGCTCGTGGAGTAGGTGAACTCATCTCCAGAGTGCTCAGCCGGGCCTCCAACTTGGAAATGACCTGCTGTAAATCTTGCACCATGCCTCGAATGTTCTCCATTTCCATGGCAGTCCTCACCATGAGCTCACTGTGGTCCACTGGAGGCTCCAGAGTCTGAGCTTCCAGCCAAGGATTTATGGATGTTCTCTCTGGCTCTTGCAATGTCTCCTAGGATTACGCTGGCACCATTCTCCTGGCTGGGAGCCAGAGAGGTCACAGGCCCATTCATCTGCTCATAGAATCTTCTTGCATCATCATATTTAAACTTGTCAAACCAGGTCGTCTTGTGCACTAGAAAGTTGTAGTCATTTTTCTACTTGAGAGCCATGCTTCACCCAAGGAGTTGTTGGTAGGAGCCGAGAACCAGATTTTCCAACATACCACACCCCTCCACAGCAGGAAGAGTCCAAAAGCTGCGTTTTTACATTTGACACAGAGCATTTGGCTCAATACCTTGCACAAAAAAAGATGTCCTGAATTTATAAACGTTTACCCAGAAAATATACCAATGAAATAGCAAAACAGAAAATAAATGCAATATCACGGCACAGCATGCATGTGAAGATCAAAGGGCAATTTGCAGGAGTTAATTCTTTCTTTCTACCATGTGAGACTATCTTGGGGACAGGTGTCTTTACCTATTGAGCCTTTGTGCTGGCCTTTTTCTCACCAAACCCATTTGTGCTGTAAAATATTCTCAGATGAAACATACTTGCAGACACCTGTATGTTGTGCAGTTCCATGACTGCTGAACTATAGAACTATAGTTTTTGAGTAATTTGAGCAAAGGTTTTTTTATTAATAACTGTTTGTTAAAGATACATTTTATAAATAAGAACAGAGAGATTTTATTCCATAGTAGATATTGTGAAATGTAGTATTTAGATATTAGTTATCTGGATAGAGGTAGCTGCTAGTATGTGTGTGTGTGTATATGTATGTGTGTGTCTGTACATATACATGTAATATATATGTGAAATAAGTGAACAATGAAAAATGGAAAGAACTTATGCTCAATATAACAAGTGCACTAGAAAGTTGTAGTCATTTTTCTACTCAAGAGCCATGCTTCACCCAAGTTGTGTGTGTGTGTGTGTGTGTGTGTGTGTGTGTATATATATGTATATATATATATATATATATATATATATATATATATACCATATCCTTATACAAATATCCTACATTTATTCTTATACTTACAGTTTAGTGTCCTCACACCAAGAAAGTCTCTTTTTGGAACAAGTGGTGGTTAACAGAGAAAACCACAACTGGACCCAATGCAGAGATCAATGGATGATAGGGGCCATGCCCAGTGGATACACATACATCCCAGTTCCTGAGTTTATTGTTCAGGGAATATAACTGAAAGACTTTAAGAATCAGAATACTAGGAGGTCCTCTGTAAAGCAGTCTTTCATAGAAATGGCTATATAAACAAGACCAGGACAATGACAATATCAATATTAATAGACATGCTAACATGAAAGGGGAGAAAATTTCAAAGGTCCCGCCACTAGATGAATGATTATTAGTAGCTGATAGCTGCTGAGAGAGGAGACTGAGTTTCTTCTGGGGTTTATCCTGTAACTTTTTGTCCATGTGGTCAGCCATGAAACCATATACACACAATCAACAAAAATGGAAAAAAGTTTGTAATTTTATATTTCTACACATACATATGTATGTAAAAACATACACATGTATATTACAATAATAATAATCAGAGACGAGGCACACAGAGACACAAACACACATACATATAGGAGCAGGACATGATAGGAACTTGAAGGAGAGTATTTGTGGGTGACTGGGGTGGGGTGAAGAAATGGAAGACAGAAAATAATATAAGTTATCTTTTCATTGAAAATATATAAAAATAAAAAAATTAAATAAAACAAAGACACCACTGAGAGTTTCCAGCACTTTAAACTGCATTGATTATCTCTTGTCACAAGCAATGCAAGTACTCAATCATGTAGAATTCTTGGCCCACAAGTCGTGGATACTGTCCTAATTATGTTTCCTGTTAGTATGCTAAGTACTTTGACAAGAACAACTTAAGAGACAAAGGGTTCATTTGCTTTGTACCTCAGGTTACAATTCATCATGGCACAAACTTTTAATAGCTTGTCACATCCATAGTCAAGAATAGAGAGACTGTATGCACTGTTGTGCTCAGATCATTTTCTATTCTTACCAGTTCAGGACCTCCAAGCTAGGCAGTGTACCAACCACAATGATTGTGCTCCTACCTCAATTAATATAAGAAATGTGATCTCTCATAGACATGTTCACTGATTAACTAGATCTATGTAGTTTCTTATTGTGACTCCCCTTATGGTGATTTTTAGATTGTATTGATTGGCATTTAAAAGAAACCTTTACTGATACAAAATCTCACATATATGGAAAATTAAATACTGACTTATCAATACTTCCATATTTAGTTAATTATTTGTGCTATCCAAATTTTCCATACAAAAATATTTAAAAGCAATGATATTTGTTCTAGCTTTTCCTATGCAGGACTACAACTAGGTAAATGTTTAATTGTCAATATAGCAAAGACAAAATGGGTCTTTGGTTATCAAACAGTAGAAATGATCTGAAAGAATTGTTTTTAAAATAGGTCTTTATAAGAAAAATCCTTGACTGAGTATTTGGGGAATGTAGACTAATGACTTCTATATCATGGAACTTTCTTCTTCTGGAACTTTGCAAGTATATAAATGCTTAGTCATTATCCTGGAAAAATTGAATCTGAAGCTATTCAGCATGGGTTGAAGATGGAGACAACCTTCTTATTTTTTTTAAGGAGTCCCTGGGCAATTGCTATGACCATTCTCATTTTAGAAACAGAATTTTGACAAATGTCCTCCAGGGCAGTGTTCTTAGCCCTGAGCTCATAGTGAACATTGTAGGTCATTATATACTAAAAAAAGGAAAGGGATAATTTATCGTAGCACTTGCTTTACTGGGTACATAGTAATTAAAATAACCATACCATACTAGTTGTAGCCAACAATTATTTAGTATTTTCTGTTTGCCAAGCTCTGTACTATGAACTTGGATAAGTCTTACATTGGCTCCATGATATTTCTCTTCTTATGGTGGAATGGGGAGACTCAGATGAGAGTGTAAGGAACATCCCCAAAGATGTGTAGGTTGGGATGATATCATGAATCGCATACATAGATCTGCAAGTTTCTTTTTCATGCCTGTTATTCAACATTTCAATTTATTATCTCTAAGAATTTTAATGTAAATTATCAGTTATTTAGTAGTCTAATGAGTTTGAAGGCAAATTGAAGAATGAGCTTCAACATCTCCTATGAAGTCAACTACTCTAAAGTGTTATTACATCTTTTCATATATTTCATATAATGTGTGATTTTTTCCTCTCTGTCTATCTATCTATCTATCTATCTATCTATCTATCTATCTATCTATCTATCTATTCACTTATTCATTTGACATCCTGATTACTGACCCCCTCCTCTCTATCCCCCCTCCCACAGTCCCTTTCCTCCTCCTGCATATATTTCTTCTCTGTATTGGTAGAGGATCACCTGGGATCCCAGCCAACCCTGGCACATCAGGCATGGCTAGATATAGTCTATTTTTTCTTTTCTTTTAATTATATATTTTCTTGATTTACATTTCAAATGTTATCCCCTTTTCTCCTTTCTGCTCTGAAAACCAGCTATTCCATTTCCCCCCCCCTCTGCTCACAAACCCACCCACTCCTGCTTCTCTGTCCTGGCATTCTACTACACAAGGAGCCTTGACAGATCCAAGGGCCTCTCCTCTCATTGATGTCCAATAAGGCCATCCTCTGCTACACATGTGACTGGAGCCATGGATTACTGGATCGTTGGTTGGTGATTAAGTTCCTAGGAGATCTGGGGGAACTGGTTGGATCATATTATTGTTTCTTCTACGAGGCTCCTTGGGTTCTTTCTCTAGCTCCTCCATTGAGGACCCTGGGCTGAGTTCAGTGGTTGGATGAAAACATACCCTTCTCTATTTGTCATGGACTGGCAGGGCCTCTCAGGAGACAGCAATATCATGCTCCTGTCAGCAAGCTCTTGTTATCATCCACAAGAGAGTCTGGGATGGTAACTGTATATGGGCTAGATTCCCAGAAGGGGCAGTCTCTGGATGGCCTTCCCTTCAGTCTGTGCTCCTCACTTTCTTTCTGTATTTTCTCCCATGGTACTTTGTTCCACCTTATAAGAAGGACCAAAACATCCACACTTGGTCTTCCTTCTTCTTGAGCTTCATGTGGTCTGTGAATATCTTGGGTATTCCAAGCTTCTGGGCTAATATCCACTTATCAGTCAATGCACACCATGTGTGTTATTTTGTGATTTGGTTACCTTATTCAGGATATTTTCTAGTTCCATCCATTTGCCGAACAATTTCATGAATTCATTGTTTTTAATAGCTGAGTAGTATTCCATTGTGCAAATGTACCACATTTTCTGTACCCATTCCTCTGTTGAGGGACATCTGGGCTCTTTCTAGCTTCTGGTTATTTTAAATAATGCTGCTACAAATATAGTTGTAGTCTAGAAAATTGTCCATTTCATCCAGATTTTTCAGGTCTGTTGGGTAAAGGCTTTTGTAGTAATATCTGATGATTGTTTTTGGATTTCCTCAGTTTTTGTTGCTATGTCTCCCTTTTCCTTTCTGGTTTTGTTAATTTGGATACTGTCTCTGTGCCCTCTGATTAGTCTGGCTAAGGGCTTATCTATTCTGTTGATTTTCTCAAAGAACCAGCTCCTGGTTTGGTTAATTCTTTGTATAGTTCTTTTTGTTTCTACTTGGTTTATTTCAGCCCTGAGTTTGATTATTTCCTATGTTCTATTCCTCTTGTGTACATTTGCTTTTTTTTTTTTTTTGTTCAGGAGCTTTCAGATATTCTGTCAAGCTGGTAGTGCATGCTCTCTGTCTTAGTCAGGATTTTTATTCCTGCACAAAAATCATGACCAAAAGGCAAGTTGGGGAGGAAAGGATTTATTCAGTTTATCCTTACTCACAGCTATTCATCACCAAAGGAAGTCAGGACTGGAACTCAAGCAGGTCAGGAAGCAGGAGCTGATGTAGAGGCCATAGAGGGATGATTCTTACTGGCTTGCTTCCCTTGACTTGCTCAGCTTGCCCAGGGGCAAGAATTATAGAATCCAATACTACAAGCCTGAAGGTGGTATAATCCACAGGGGGCCCTCCTCCTTATCACTAATTGAGAAAATGCCCCCCCCACACAGCTGGATCTCATGGAGGCAATTCCCCAACTGAAGATCCTTTCTCTGTGATAACTCTAGCCTGTGTCCAGTTGACACACAAAACTAGCCAGCCAGTATACTCTCTCCAGTTTCTTTCTTTTTTTTCTTTCTTTCTTTCTTTCTTTCTTTCTTTCTTTCTTCCTTTCTTTCTCTTTCTTTCTTTCTTTCTTTCTTTCTTTCTTTTTTTTTTTTTTGAGACACTCAGACAGAGCTATGAGTTTTCCCCTTAGGACTGCTTTCATTGTGTTCTTTAAGTTTGGGTATGTTGTGGCTTCATTTTCATTAAATTCTAAAAAGTCTTTGTTTCTAAATTGACCAAGTTATCATTGAATAGACTGTTGTTCAGCTTCCAGGTGTATTGGGTTGTCTATTGTTATTGTTGTTATTGAAGGTCAGCCTTAATCTGTAGTGATCTGATAGGATGCATGGATTATTTCAATCTTCTTGTGTCTGTTGAGGCCTCTTTTATGACCAAATATATGGTCAATTTTTGAGACTGTACCATGATGTGCTGAAAAGAAGGTATATTCTTTTGTTTCAGGATGAAATATTCTAATAGCTATCTGATAAATCCATTTGGTTTATAACTTTTGTTAGTTTCATTCTGTTTCTCTTTAGTTTCTGGCTCCATTATCTGTCCATTGAAGAGAGTTGAAGTCTCCCAATATTATTGTGTGAAGTACAAAGTGTGCTTGGAACTTTGGTAAAGTTTCTTTTATGAATTTGGGTGTCCTTGCATTTGGAGCATAGAAGTTCAGAATTGAGAGTTCTTCTCTGTAGAATTTTCCTTTGATGAGTATGAAGTGTCCTTCCTTATGTTTTTTTATAATTTTAGGTTGGAAATTGATTTTATTCCATATTTGAATGGCTGCTCCAGCTTGTTTCTTGGGACCATTTGCTTGTAAAATTGTTTTTCAGACTTTTACTTAAAGGTAGTATCTCTCTTTGTCATTGAGGTGGGTTTCTTGTATGCAGCAAAATGTTGGGCCTGTTTACACATGCAGTTTGTTGGTTTATGTCGTTTATTGGGGAATTGAATCCACTAATATTAAGAGATATTAAGGAAAAACGATTGTTGCTTCCTGTTATTTTTGATGGTAAAGTTGAATTATGTTTATGTGGCCATGTTCTTTTTGGTTTGTTAGATTAATTTTTTACTTTTTCTAGGGTGTAGTTTACCTCCTTATGTTGGAGTTTTCCATTTATTATCCTTCGAAGGGCTGGATTTGTGGAAAGATATTGTGTAAATTTGGTTTTGTCATTGAATATCTTGTTTTCTCTGTCTATGGTAATTGAGAGTTTGGTATCCTGGACTTGCTTTTGTGTTCTCTTACTGTCTGTATGGCATCTGCCCAGGATCTTTTGGATTTTATAGTCTCTGTCGAGTAGTCTGGTGTAATTCTGATAGGTCTGCCTTTATATGTTACTTGACCTTTTTCCCTTTCTGCTTTTAGTATTCTTTCTTTGTTTCATTGTGTTTGATTTGGTGTTTTGATTATTATGTGATAGGAGGAATTTCTTTTCTGGTCCAATCTATTTGGCATTCTGTAGGCTTCCTGTATGTCCATGGGTGTCTCTTTTTTTAGGTAAGGGAAGTTTTCTTTCATAATTTGTGGAAGATGTTTACTGGCCATTTAAGATGAGAGTCTTTGCTCTCGTCTATACTTTCATCTTTAGGTTTAGTCTTCTCATTGTGTCCTGGATTTCCCAGATGTTTTAGGTTAGCAGCTTTTGCAGTTTGCATTTTCTTTGACTGCTGTGTCAATATTTTCTGATCTTCTTTCTCCTATCTCTTGTATTCTGTTGGTGATGTTTGCATCTATGATTGCTGATCTCTTTCCTAGGTTTTCTATTTCCAGGGTTGTCTCCTTTTGTGATTTCTTTATTTTTCAACTCCCCCCCTTTTTTTAGAGACAGGGTTTGTCTGTGTAGCCCTGGCTGTCCTGGAACTCACTCTGTAGACCAGCCTGGCCTCAAACTCAGAGATCTGTCTGCTTCTGCCTCCCAAGTGCTGGGATTAAAGGCGTGCTCCACCACTGCTTGGCTTCAACTTCCATTTTTGACCCTGAAGGTTTTCTGTTCAATTTCTTCACCTGTTTGGTTTTGTTTTTGTAATTCTTTAAGGGATTTTTGTGTTTCCTCTTTAAGGGCTTCTACGTTTTTACCTGTGTTCTCCTGTATTTCTTTAATGGAGTTATTTATCTCCTTCCTAAAGTATCAGTATCATGAGATGTGATTTTAAATTCAAAGCTTGCTTTTCAGGTGTGTTGGGGTATCCGGGTCTTGCTATGGTAGGAGAATTGGGTTCTGATGTTACCAAGTAGCCTTGGTTTCTGTTGGTATGGTTATTTTGCTTTCCTTTTACAATCTGGTTATTTCTGGTATTAGTAGGTCTTACTGTCTCTGGCTGGACCTTGTCCCTTCTATGAGTCTGTAAACCTGTGTCAGCACTCCTGGGAGCCCATTTCTTTTTTGGTGGTACCTGTGAACAGAGGGCTGTGGAGCAGCCCCAGTTCCAGGGTGCAGATAGGAACAGGAAAGATCCTGTTCCAGCTGCTCCTCAGTTCCTGGCCCCTGTGAGCTCCTAGCCAGTCTTCTCTGGATGGTTATTCAAATGTGGTTCATTTATACAATGGAATACTACTCAGCTAATAAGAAAGAGGATATCTTGAGTTTTGAAGGCAAATCTTGCCTGCAAAGGATGGAACTAGAAAATATCACCCTGAGTGAGTTAACTCAGACCCAAAAGGATATGCATGATATATACTCATTAATAAGTGGATATTTGCCAAACACGAAAAGTACAGACTACTGAAGATACAGTCCACAAAATAGAAAAAGTTCAGTAAGCTGAAGGGCCCAAGTGAGTACACCTCGGTCCCACTTGGGATGGAGAAGAAAGCAATCATAAGGGGAGGGGGTAGGGACTTAGGTGAGAAAGAGGACAGAGTTGGTAAAGAGGGGAACCTGATCTTGTATTGGATGAGGAAAAGGACTGAAGCCCTAAGGGCCAGCATAATGAATGGAAACATGCAACCTTGGGAGGTAGGAGGTTGGGGGGACCCTCTAGAATGTACCAGATACCTGGGAGTTTGAGAGACTCTCAGGACACAAAGGGAGGAACCTTAGATGAAATTCCCAGCAGTAGGGAGAGGGAACTTATAGAGCCCACCTCCAGCAGAAAAACAGGGCATCAAGTGAGGGAGGGGGTTGCTAACACACAGCCAAACTTTGACTCACAATTTTTCTCTTTGAAAGAACTACAGGGATGGAAATAGCGAGGAGCCCAAGGAACAGAATGTCCAGCAGCAGGCCCAAAGTGGGATCCAGCTCAAGGGGAGGTCCCAAGACCTGATACTATTACTGAGGTTATGGAATGCTCCCCAAAAAGGACCTATCATGACTGCCCTCCTAAATAACAAACAAGCAGCTGAACAAGTCAGATGCAGATATTTGTACCCAACCAATGGACGAAGCTGCTGACCTCTGTGTTTGAATTTGAGAAGGCTGGAAGAAGCTAAGGAGGAGGGCAACCCCATAGGAGGACCAGAAGTCTAAATTAACCCAGATCCCCAAGATCTCTCAAACACTGGACCTCTAACAAGTCAGCATACAACAGCTGATATGAGGCTCCCAACACATATACAGGAGAGGACTGCTGGGTCTGGGTTTAGTCAGGGAAGATGCAGCTAACCCTCAAGAGACTGGAGACCCCAGGGAGTTTAGAGGTCTAGTTGGGTAGGGCATGGGTGGTGGGGATATACAACTGGAGTGAAAATAAATAAATAAATAAATAAATAAATAAATAAATAAATAAATAAAATAAAATAAATGGTTAAAAAGAAAGAAAGGTAAACTTAGTGAAGGATTGTCTGGATCAGGTTGACTCACAACGATATTTGTATATGAGGGTAGATATATAGGGGTTGCCTAATTAGATTGTGATGGGCAGCTCCTCCCACTATGGGTGACATAATTTCCTGGGTTGGGGTTTTTGAACTATATAAAAGTAGAAGATGCAAGCTCCACACTAGTGTGGTGGTTTGATTAAGAATGGCCCCATAGGCTCATATATTTGAATGCTTAGTTTCCAGGGATTATCCCTATTTCATAAGTATTAGGAAGTATGTTCTTGTTGGAGTTTGTCCTTGGAGGAAGTATGCCACTGGAGGTGAGTTTTGAGGTTTTAAAAGCCCATGGCAGGCCCAGTGTCTCTCCTATGAGCAGGATGTAGCTCTTAGTTATTTCTGCAGTACCATCCTTCTTTGCAACCATGCTGCTTGCCTTCCTGTTCCCTGACAGGATGGTAACAAACTATCCCCCGAAACTATAAGTAAATCCCCAATCACAGTCTTTGCAAGAATTATCTGGCTAATCACAGAAATAGAACAGTGACCAAGACAACCAGCATGAATGCATTGGTTTTTTCACTTCTGCTCTTGACTCCTGCTATCATTTGACCAAAAGCCTTAAGTTCTTTCCAAGGAGAATTCTCCAGTATGATAGACTGTAACCTTGAACTGTGAGACAATTTGTTTTAAACAGATATTTAGAAGTTTATATAAAGTTAAATTATGGAATTATTTACTTGTTTTCCCCTTTACTTCCAATATTTAAAAAGTAATTTCTAGAAACTAGAGATATGGCTTGGATACTAAAATGCTTGTTCAAGCATCGGAATCTGAGTGGATTCTTAGCACTTACAGAAACCTGAATACTCAGCACTAGAAGTCAGAGATAGGCAGAACTTTGGAGCTCAATTTCAGGGAAAACAGTCAAGCAAGTCTTTCAGGTTCGATTTGAGCTTCTGTCTCAAAAACGAAGGTGTGCAATTGAGAGACACTGGTATTATTTTGTACACATGTCCATAAGCAACTACATACAAATATGCACACACCAACACAAACATGTACAAATGAACAGCACACACACATGCAAATGCATGTGTACATGTATACTAAAGAACGTCCATATTTTATAGATAAATGTTCATAATTTTAGTTCCTAAGGCTTTGCTTCTTTATCTACTACTTGAAATATATAATTCAGAAAATGTGAGAAGCATTTTCTTTCTGTGCTTGTACATAATTATACATATTTTACCGCTAATTTGTTAAACAGGTTTTTCCCTCCTGATTTGTAATGGTTTCTTTATTAAATATCAAAGTCTTTTATTATATTTCTGTATTTCATCTTAATATCCCTATTATACCATTTATATAATGACAAGTACTATAAGTATTCCAAATATTTTAGACAATGTAGGTGTCTTGTTAATGTTCAGTCTGGGTCAAAAGTCTTTTCCAAGAAAAGTAAAGAGGAAAAGGTAATTATAAAAAAATTATATTGATCTGGGAATTGTGGTACAGATCTTGAATCACAACAGTCAGGCCAATGTGCTATGCATAGTGAGTGAGACCCTGTCTTAACAAAACAAAATGTGTCTATCAACAACAACAGCAGCAAGGACAACAATAACAACAACAACAAAACAAAAAACAAAATTTCACTAGAAAACGTGGATTCACATAGTTTAAAATGTGACCTACATAAGTCTGAATACTACTTCAGGCACATAGTATCTGTAAAGAAAGAATGTTTGTAGGTCTACAATGATGCAGACTCCTAATCATGCAGAGAATTGATTTTGTTTCTTAGTTCACCTGTGAAAGCTAATTTAAGAAATATAAAGAATGTTGCTATTTCAAACATTAATGTGTACAATGCCTAAAAAATATCAATACAGTCATGTCATTAAACTGAGGTACAAATTCATGTAATTAACCATGATTAACAGGACTCCCACTTTTGAGTTATGTTATAAATATTTTTGCTATGCCTAGAAAAACCACATTATATTTTCAGATATTGATTGATCACATATTATAGTAAGTACTGCGAATTAAAAGATGAATGGATCATGGCTCCTCCTTTCTGCAAATTTGGATTCTGAAGCTGTTAAAAATATGTCAATAATAATCATAGCACACCGTGTTTAAGTAATAATAATGGATTACCTCATCTCCAGTTAAGAGAAAGGTAGTGGTGTTACAGAGCTCTCAGGGGTAATGTTGCTGTGGAATGTAATAAAATTTTACAGAGGACACAAGCATGTGACAGTATATCACACACTTGAAAACAAGCTTCAAAGCTATAATATTTTCTGAGCAGAATATCATATCTTAGGCTTTTATTAGTCAGTAAAAACATACCCTTGAACAAAATTCATATCAGAAGTCAACACAATTGTCAATCCTTATTTGCTATACCTTTAACCTTACTCATATTTTAGTAGCATTTCAATTTTTGTCATTTTATAATACTTGAATCTTTTAGGCTGACAAATTCATAGCACAGAAATAATTCTGTATCCATTGCTGTCCTGTTTGTTATGGAGACCTGTAAGTCACACACAAGAGGCCATCAATATTTGGAATATTGTTTTTCTCTTTCAATTTTATTCTCTCTATCTAATCATAAAGGGATTGAAAGTATGTCTGTGTACTTTGAACCTAAATAATTAGAACTTTGTAACCAAAAATATTAAATTACATGAGCTAGAACCTAATGAGCTTCTACCTGTCTAACATTATAGTCCAGGCTAAAGGTAAAAATAATTACTGAAATAAGAACAAAAAGACTGAATAAGAACTTTCTCCCTTCTGGCCTTAATTAGACCACAAGAGAGTTCTTATGAAATAAATACAAATGTCCCTTGTGCAATTTGCATCCAATGGAAAAATCAATATTCTATTAAGACTGTAAGACTTTAAGTTAAAATTTCTTGTTAAAAGTGTTTTTTTCCCTTCTTTCATGTGTATGTGTCTTTTCTGTGAGTATGCCTATTTGCATATCTATGGAAGCACCTGTTTATGCATGTGCACAAGTGCATGTACATGTTTGTGTGTGTGTGTGTGTGTGTGTGTGTGTGTGTGTGTATACATGCATGTGAAGGCTTGGAGTTGATCAAGTGCATTCTCCTTGATAGATTGCTCTTCCTTCCGATTCTTTGTAAACTGAGTCTCAAGCCATACCAGTATTTGATGATGTAGTTAGTCTCTAGTGTTCCAAACTACAGTGCCCTTGTTTGTGAGGAAAGTACTTAGACTGTTGAGCTATTTCCCATTAAAAGAGTTTTAATGACTCCATTGAAGCCTCTAATTATCACAATGCATAACTTCCCAATAGAACAGAATATTCAAAAGTCAAGAAAAGACTGTTCACTGTTACTAAGTGACAAGAGTTTATAGTTTTAGTTCCACAAACAGACCTCTGGAGACATTAATTAATAGAACCAATAGTGAAGGTAGACTTATGTGATATCATAATCATGGATTGAGTACCCTCAAGCAATATTATATCCTAAAGTTCTACAGGGTACTTGGTTGTGATAAGTATATGCAGCTTACAGGGCAAATATTGACACAAGATACTCTTAGTGCTTGTGCTGGGGGCTTGTGTGTTTGGACTTTTGGGTTTTGTTTGTTTGTTTTACTTTGATCTGGCATTGCATTAAGTTGCTCAGGCCAGTTTCAACTTGTGATATTCCTTCTTCAGTGCTCATGTGGTTGATGTGCATAACAATCACTTTTATTAATGAATTTGTTTATTATCAAATGAGAAGGGTTTACTTTCTGGTCTCACATATTCTATTCTCTTCACTATCATATCAAGTTTTCTTTCTTTTTTTGTTTTTTTTTAATTGATATATTCTTTATTTACTCAAATGATGCCAAAGAAGAAGGAAGAAGAGGCCCCTGGCCCTGGAAAGACTCAGTGCAGCAATGTAGGGGAATACCAGGACAAGTTTTCTAAAAGACAGATTTCTCAGGCTGGCCTGAGATACTATAGTCTGCTTGAATTCTCTGCTTGTATTGCCTTTTGGTGATTATAGAACACTGACTTGTGGTATTTGGCACTTCCACACTGAAATGTTACTTTGCTTTTAATTTGTTTTCTCATTCATGTAGGCCACCTGTAAGTATCTGAACACTGGAGTCACTGATGCAATAAGCAAGATATTCCTAAAAGCAGCATGAGTAACATTTGAGAGTCCATGAGATATTCTAAGTGAAGAATCAGGGAAGGATATCAATCTCTAACTCTCAACTGACTTCTTAAAAATTACTTGTTTTTGAGAAACTTTCTCATGTGTCCCATGTTGACCTGCAACTTGACTTCTAAAACTTCTTCTTCTTCTTCTTCTTCTTCTTCTTCTTCTTCTTCTTCTTATTCTTATTCTTATTCTTATTCTTATTATTACATGATGATGATGTAACATCCTCCTGTATCCCCAGCTTGTCTGCATCTTACTTTATAGTTAAGGATGACCATTAATGTCTGTCTCTGCCACCTGAGTACTGAGATTACAACAACATATGACAACACACCTAGTTTTATTTGATGCTAAGGAGATTGGACTGAGGACCTAGCATATGCTAATCAAGTATTCTGCAAACTGAGAATTATATATATATGTGTGTATATATATATGTATATATATACGCACATATATATGTGTGTATGTGCATGTATATGTGTATATGCATATCATGTATATGTATATGATGCATATGTATATGCATTATATATACTTTTATATATATTAATATGTATAGGATTTTTATATATTGGAATATATATATATATAAATTCTCATTGTATATATAGAGAGATTGAGAAATATATATAATGTGTGTATATATATACATGTATATGTATCAAAATAACTTTCTCCCTTTTATTTCTTTTTAAAAACAGTCTTATAATACTGTGAAGCCTCAATTCATCTTATAAATGAGGCTGTCTTTCTACTCCTAATCCTTATGCCTTCAATTTCCATGTTTTGCCTCTTTAAAAGTAATTTAAATATAGTAAATCCTTGTAAACATAAGATTATTAAGTAAGGATATAAGGTGCTTAGGGGCTGGGGAATGAAGCTCAGTTAGGAGAGTGAGTACCTCGCTTCTAAGGTAGGATTTGACTGAAGAAAAAAACACCATAGTGAACCCATTCTACTTTTTACTGAATATTTTCTGTAGGTATGAACACAGAGAGTTATCATAATGTTCAGACAATCATGTGTCAAAAATTGCACACAGTATCCCTAGTGTGTTCAATTGAATATTGACTGATTATTGAAGGTCCAGGTTTTAATACTTCACCATTGCTAAAACCAGGTGAGCAAGTCACATGCCATTCATGTGCCTTCTTAAAAACCCTGTTTTAAAGTAGGAACATGTCAATATCCCAGTGTAGGAGCACCATTGTATTTTTTCTAGGATCATGTAATAACTTCTTTATCTGATACATGGACAGTGTCCTCAAAATATTCTAAATATCATTCTAAGTGAGGCAACCCAATCACAAAGAATACACATGAAATGCAATCACTGATAAGTGGATATTAATTAGCCCAGAAGCTATGAATATGAAAGTCACAATTAGCAAATCATATGATTCCCAAGAAGAAGGAAGGAGAGGGGCCTGGTCCTGAAAAGACTTGATCCAGTATGGTAGGTGAATACTAGAACAAAGAAATGGGGGTGGGTGAGTGATTGGGGATTGGGCGGAGGGAAGAGGACTTATGGGACATATGGTGAGAGGGGGACTGGGAAAGGGGAAAGCGATTGAAATGTAAACAAAGAATATAGAAAATAAAAAAGAAATGTAAATAAAATGAATAATAAAAAGAATAAATTTAAAATATTACTTTTACAAATGAAAGAAAAATAAATTACACAATTAAAAAAGAAAGTAATCAAAACATATTCTAATCTCATTAGGAGAGCATGCTCCAAACTTAAGACAACAGTTCTGGAAAAAGTGTACCTGGAAAAGTGAAATTAATGAGTTTTGCTCCTTAGAGGGTCATTTGCACTGGGATTCTTTATGAATTATCTCAGTTTTGCTTGGGATAGGTGAACTCAAGAACAGGCTATTATGAACTTTCCCTAGCTTCATGTTACTTCTAATTGTTTTCTCTGCCTGGAAAGTCCTCTATGAGTTTATTTTAGAAGCCGACTGTTAAATATGCATGAGCCTCATGAAGACTGAAAGCAGAATCAAGTGAGCTCATTTATTACTAGTCTACATAGCTGTTCCTCCACCTTCACTCTCTCTCATTTTCTTATGCTTTCTACTTCTGCATATAGATTTCTCCTCAAGCAAGACTCCATGGGATTATTCTAGGTAAAGCAGACAACTGAGTCTTTCTTAGTGGCTCTAAGTATACTTAGACATACGCGTATCAATAAATGAAAGAAACGAGCCAGAAATCATCCCCATCCTGTCCACAAGAAAAACTTAAGAGGCTTCCAGACACTAGGAAGAGACTATAATTAGCACAGTAAGTTCATTGTCACCTGGTTTTGTCGTGCTATTTTCTTTTTTATTAGATATTTGCTTTATTTACATTTCAAATGTTATCCCCCTTCCTCATTTCACCTCCAAAAATACCCTGTCCCATCTCCCCTACCCCTGCACACCAACCCACCCATTCCCACTTTTCTGTCCTGGTATTCCCCTAAATTGGGACATCAAGGCTTCACAGGACTAATGACCTCTCCTCTCATTGATGTCTGAAAAGGTTATCCTCTGCTGCATATGTAGCTGGAGCCATGGGTCCCTCCATATGTACTATTTGGTTGGTAGTTTAGTCCCTGGGACATCTGGGGGTACTGGTTGGTTCATATTGCTGTTCCTCCTATGGGGCTGCAAACCCCTTCAGCTCCTTGGGTACTTTCTCTAACTCTTTCATTGGGGACCCTGTGCTCAATCCATTGTTTTGTCAGTCACTGGCAGAGCCTCTCTGGAGACAGCTATATAAGGCTCCTGTCAGCTAGCACTTGTTGGCATCTGCAATAGTGTCTGGGTTTCGTGGCTGTATAGAGGATGGATCACCAGGTGAGGAAGTCTCTAAATGGCCTTTCCTTCAGTCTCTGCTCCACACTTTGTCTCTGACTTTTCTTCAATGGGTATTTTGATCCTCCTTCTAAGAAGGACTGAAGTATCCACTCTTTGGTCTTCCTTTTTCTTGAGTTCCATGTGGTCTATGGATTGTATCTTAGGTATTCCAAGTTTTTGGGCTAATATTCACTTATCAGTGAGTGCATACCATGTGTGTTCTTTTGTGATCGGTTTACTTCACTCTACTCAAAGGATAAAGAGACTGAGAAAGAAATTAAGGAAATAACACCCTTCACAATAGTCACAAATAATATAAACTACCTTGGTGTGACTCTAACCAAGCAAGTGAAAGATATGTATGACAAGAACTTCAAGTCTCTAAAGAAAGAAATTGAAGAAGATATCAGAAGATGGAAAGATCTCCCATGTTCATGGATTGGCAGGATTAATATAGTTAAAATGGCCATCTTGCCTAAAACAATCTACAGATTCAATGCAATCCCCATCAAAATTCCAACTCAATTCTTCATAGAGTTAAAAAGAGCAATTTCCAAATTCATCTGGAATAACAAAAAACCTAAGATAGTTCTATTTTCTTTGAATTAGAATATTTCCATCTTGAAGGAAAGGGAGGATCATAAGATTCATCTAGTTTAAGACACTCATCAGGTTTACTATATAGCAAGAGCCAAAAAATTAAATTTAGGTTAGAACTGTGCTGTGGAGCCCTTCTTGGGATGCAAAAATGTAAACTTTTGAAAAGACTCAAATGGTGAACATGGAGAAACACTAAGGTAGACATAAATGACTCCTAACCTTTAATACAAGAGAAGAAAAATATTATAATTTGTCACACACACATACAGGGTCAGTAGCTTTGCTGACCCAAATGGTTAGGCATGTTCTTAATATGGTAAGAGGAATTTCTGACAGATCAGTATGACATAGATCAACATGTGAATCACATTTTAAAGAGCTAAAACAACCAAAGGGGCACAAGAAACAGCCAAGTCACTTAGAGAAATTTGCTCTTTCAGATGACAGCAATTGTGGTAAGGTTTTCATTGAGCTAGTGTTCATAGACAACATATTAATAAAAAGCCAATTGTCACGTTAGTAAATATCTGGAACATATTAATAAAGCATGAGCAACTGTACATGGAAGGTATAATAATAAAATTGTGTAGATGGAAAGGAATCAGTTTGTTTTAGGGATTAGTAGTCATTACTCCAGAGTACATTATGCACATTTATCCCCTAAAAATGAAGCATGCATACTTGTGGCAGATACTTTTCTCCTAGTCTATATCCCTTTCAACATCTAAGAATGGTTGATAGACAGGGAATACCCACTCCATTAGCTATGTTATATCAAATACAAGGAGGCAGTTCTAGAAGCAGACATGGCAGGCAGAACATAACCCTAGTTCTCTTTGACTGTGAATCTGGTGAAACAATATAGGTCCGTTTTTAATATAATACTTTTGAGAGTAAAGAAATGCAGGGAGGGCAGTGTCACAGAAACAGTAGTAACATAGCAAAGGGAAGCAGATAGTTCATGGACAATAACTGTTGACTATAGAAACGAGATAGGGTGAAGACTTTGAACCATTAATGGCATCTTTCACTGCAAGATTGGACTTTGTAATTTTTCCTTTCTTCACTTTTCATTTCTTCTTACAGCCACAGTATCGTGTAACCAAGTGGTAGTTATTTAGAGTAAGCACAAGTAGGACTCCAGAGATACTCCGCACCTTCTATAAAAATTCTTCATTATTCAATTCTAAACTTTTCTATCTAAATTTTGAAAACAATCTCATAGGATGGTAAAAATAAAAGCTAAGGAGTTTGAGTGAAAATACTTTTGTGGGTAAAAAAGACATGTTCAGGAGCCATAAGTTTATTGGAGAAATTCCCAGCGTCAGGGTTGTGGTATTATTTGACTTAATTAAGGTTTCCGTTGTCGTGATGAGACAGAGATGACTAAAAGTAACTTGGGGAGGTATGAGTTTATTTCATGATATAGCTTGTACTACATCATCCAGGGAACTCAGGGCAGGAACTCAAGGCAGAAACTCAGGAAGAAGCCTTGGTGGAGTGATACTGGTTTGCTATGTATGGTTTACTCATACTGGTTTCTTACAACACATACGACACCACCTCATGGATAACAGTGTCCAAAGTGAGGTCAGCCCTTCCACATCAACCATCACCCAAGGGAATGTACTATAGGCATGCCCACAAGCCAATCTAGTATAGGAAAGTTATCAATTGAGGTTCCTTCTTCCAAATGCTCCTGTCAAATTGACATAAAATTAGCCAACCCAGATTCTTGTGAATTCCTAGAGTAGTCCTTAATGTATCAAAAACTATAAGGCTACTGCAATGTTTTAGGTAGTGTTCCTGATTAGAAACTAAGATGCTAATGCTAAAGATATCTCATGTTTTGGACCATAGAACATGCAGAAAACAGATTTGGAGTGATGAGAAAAGTCCCTCATTGAGGGATAGCTTTCCTGATGATTGAGGTCCCATGGAGGCTGCTTAAGGAAAATTGACACCAACAATCTTCTTCTAAGTTCTAAGGAACTTGCATACTCCTCTCTTAATATGTCAAGCAAGATGTGGCTACTTAAGCAACAGTGGCACACTTGTTATAACTAAACAGATGATTTTTTTTTATTTGGATTCAAAATCCACTCTGCAGGAAGGAACTCACATCTGATACTAGAAGTCAAGGCAAAAGCTTGAGTAAGGAGATCATAGGTCCTGGTGGGAGGCAACATTTTAAAAAATTTATTAAATGAGTAAAATATGACTGATAAAATGCTTTTTAAGTATTTTATGGTAGATTCCTATAATCCTGCTATGTGTCTGTCTTGAAAGATAACATTTTTTTCAGTAAACAGTATTTATTACAAAAAAGTAACTGATATTGTCTTATCACTGACATATAGTTATTCAAAAATGCAAGCAAATAATCAGAAATCAACAACAACCTGTCTACAAGGAGAAATAATATATCAGAAAGTGAGGAAGGATGAATATGAGGGCTGCAGAAAAGAAAGGGTTGGTGTGTTTTTTTCTCCAAATTTTAACATTCTTTCCTGGAGGGAGAAGGAAGACTCATAAAACTTGGGAAATACTAGATTCAGGAATCTGTACATATAGGGGATCCTCAAGGCCCATCTCCATAATCAGAAAAAATAGTACATAATTATTAGGGTAGGAACTGCCTATAAGTTGGATAGAGGCTGCCAGTGATACAGTTTTCATGTGAAGCATAAACTTAGGTAGTCACACAAGAAAACCAAGAGGTTAAGTCAATGACTTCTAAAGTATTTTCTAAGATAAAACTTTAAAATTCCCAGTTGACAAAACACAGTAATATGTCACCAAGATATTAATAATTAATAAATATTATGAGTAATAAATATTTAATTAGGTAATAAATTACACAATAAACCACTATGTTCTCTATACATTTATGTTATTATATATCATACCTTACATGTTTTAATTAGTATGCCATATGCATACCAAAATATGAAATATACTATATTTAATAAAGTAGTCCATAATACTACATAATACCATTGTGTATATTGATATAATATTTAAGACAATTTTGATAGAAATTATCTTTAACAAATGAAATAGATGTATTTTCCTCTTATATATTTAAGATTATCAATTTATGTTTTTATATATAAAGACATAGTAAAATGATTACTATAGCCATGCCATTGAAGTATAAATCACAGTTACTTATTTTTTGAAGTAAAAGCACCAAGCTGCTGTTTTAAAAAAAATTCTTAGAATGCCATCAAATCTTATCATTTTAGTACTTCATCTGTTTGCTGGGTTTCTGGATTTATTCTTCACCACGTTTGACCACATTGTTCCACATCTCACTTCATTTCATCTCTGCACGGGTAACACTTAGTCTCTTGTTGCTTCCATCTACTTGGCTGGTTTTGTTGTTATTGTTGTTTTAAGATTTATGTATTTATTTTATGTAATGGCTACATGATAGTTGTCTTCAGACACACCAGAAGAGGGCATCGAATCCTATTACAGATGGTTGTGAGCCACGATGTGGTTGCTGGGAACTGAACTAAGGACCTCTGGAACAGCAATCAGTGATCTTAACCATTGAGCCATCTCTCCAGCACGGAATGTTTTGTTTTAAAGTGTCAACATACAATTGAAAATGTACAGGAGGATCTGCCTTTCTGACTCCTACCTAGTTCTCTCAGCAAATGCACTTCAAGTTACTCTACACAGTTCCAACCCTGCTGTAAATTCATTGTTCAGTCATTATGATTAAATGTGATAGCAAGAGTGGAGGTCAGTGAAGTCCCAAATATTGGCTGTTCTGTCTAGTTCATATTGATGTAAGGAAATTTCTTCATTAAAAGGTACAAGGGTAGATATTTGGGGGTAGAAGACTACAGTAGAGACTGAGGTAGATTGTAAAAGATAGGGACAGAGAAGAAGTCAAACTAAAAAATGAGTGGACAAAAATGTCACAAGGAAACTAGTTAAATTGAATGGTAAAAAGTCCTTTTTTAAAAAAGTTCAGAATCTATGGCATTACTTAACAGAAAGTTTATATCATTAAATTTTAATATTGGAGGAGTCTTTGAGTTCAGATGCTTGGCACTGCCAAGTATAGCATTTTTTATGGGTGTGAGATAATTATAAAGTGAAGCAATATAATTAGCTATAGGTCAAAATGGCCCTCAAATAAAACTGTATCTAGCTATAAATTCTTTGAGTTAAAATTTAAAATGTGTTTTTTATATGACTTTCCCTGTAAAAATCTTAGAAAAATAAGTAATCTATTCCATGAATAACACTCATTAAAATGAAATAATAATTTCCTAAGCATTTTTCTTAACAAAGCTAATGATTTAAAACAGATTTCTTCACAAAAGAATAGAAGTAGCATCCAAAAGACTTGGTAATAGAAAAGTATATAAAAACCATATTTGAATCACTCTAAACAACTTGCCCAAATTAGTGTGGTTAGATATAAAATAAAAAATTGTGACCATATGCACCCGGGAGTCAGGCAGCTCCAGAGCCTTCTGAGCATGGCCCACTAGAAGAGAGTGATCTTCCAGCAGTGCTCCAAGCCTGGAGGTGAGATCTCCTTCTTTCTGGAGGGAAATAGCTAGGAGCACACGGGATATACTCAGGACCTCTGAAACAGCAATCAGTGTTCTTAACCATTGAACCATCTCTCCAGCACTGAATGTTTTGTTTTTAAGTGTCAACATATAACTGAAATTGTACAGGATCTCTTTCTGACTTCCACCTAATTTTCTCAGCAAATGCCCTTTAAGTTATTCTACACAGTTTCAACACCACCAGTGAAGCAGCTGGGACAGAAGTCTTCCCACTACCATTTGCACAATGGAGACAGGCAACTCCACAACCTTCTGTGCACAGAACCTGACAGAAGAGAGTATCTTGTCTCCCAAGAGTACAGATACTGGCTTACAGGTAAATACAAAGGACAAGCTCCAGCCAGAGATAGCAAGACCAACTAATACCAGAGATAACCAGATGGCGAAAGGCAAGCACAAGAACCCTACCAACACAAACAAAGGCAATGTTGCAACATCAGAACCCAGTTCTCCCACCACAGCATGTCCTGGATACCCCAACACAGCAGAAAATCAAGAGTCAGATATAATATCTCATCTCATGATGCTGATAGAGAGGGCTTCAAGAAGGACTTAAATAACTTCCTTAAAGAAATAGAAGAGAAGATAAGTCAACAGGTAAAAGCACTTAAAGAAATGCAGGAGATCATTGGTCAACAGGTAGAAGCCCTTAAAGAGGAAACACAGGAAAATTGGGAAAGGTTTTATCATGGCAATGTAAATGAAGATGATATTCAATTAAAATGAATAAATGAATAAATAAAAACCTAGGGGAAAAAAGAAATAAAGGCAAACACAATCAAGTGAAGGAACTGAACAAAACCATCCAGGATCTAAAAGTGGAAGTAGAAACAATAAAGAAATCACAAAGTGAGACATCTCTGGAGATAGAAAACCTTGGAAGATTTCAGGAGTCATAGATGTATGCATCAGCAACAGAATACAAGAGATAGAAGAAAGAACCTCAGGTGCTGAAGAAACCATAGAAAACATTGACTCAGTAGTCAAAGAAAATGCAAAGTGCATAAAATTTGAAACCCAAAACATCCAGAAAATCCAGGACACAATAAGAAGACCAAACCTAAGGATTATAGATATAGAAGAGAGTGAAGTTTTACAACTTAAAAGGGCCAGGAAATATCTTCAACAAAATTATGGAAGAAAACTTCCCTAACCTAGAGAAAGAGATGCCTGTGAATATACAAGAATCCTTCAGAACTCCAAACAGACTGGACCAGAACAGAAAGTCCTCCCAGCACATAATAATCAAAACACCAAATACACTAAACAAAGAATATTAAAAGCAGTAAGGGAAAAGGGGTAAGTAACTTATAAAGGCAGACCTATCAGAATTACATCAGACTTCTCACCAGAGATGATGAGAGCTAGATGATCCTGGGAAGATCTCATGCAGACCCTAAGAGAACACAAATACCAGCCCAGGCTACTATACCCAGCAAACTCTCAAATCACCATAGATGGAGAAACCAAGATATTCCATGATAAAACCAAATTTACACAATATCTTTCCTCAGATCCATCCCTACAAAGGATAATAAATGGAAAATTCCAACACAAGGAGGAATACTACACTATAGAAAAAGCCAGAAAGTAATCTGAATCACCTTTGCACTAGAAAGTTGAAGAGGCTCACATAAGACAATGGGTAGTTTTGATTTGCATTTCCCTACTGATTAATGATGTTGAACATTTCTTAGACTGCTTCTCAGCCATTCGAAATTCTTCAGGTAAAACTTCTTTGTTTAGCTCTGTACCCCATTTTTAATAGGGGTATTTGGCTCTCTGGAGTCTAACTTCTTGAGTTCTTTGTATATCTTGGATATTATCCCTCTGTTGGATGTAGGGTTAGTGAAGATCTTTTCCCAATTGATTGGTTGCTGTTTTGTCCTTTTGACAGTGTCCTTTGCCTTACAGAAACTTTGTACTTTTATGAGGTCCCATTTGTCCATTCTTTATCTTAGAGTATAAGCTATTGGTGTTCTGTTGAGGAACATTTTCCCTGTACCCATGTCCTCAAGGGTCTTTCCCAGTTTATTTTCTATTAGAATGGCTAAGATTAAAAACCCAGGAAACAGCAGGTGTTGGCAAGGATGTGGAGAAAGAGGAACACTCCTCCACTGCTGGGTGGAATTGCAAGCTGGTACAACCACTCTGGAATTCACTCTGGTGGTTCCTCAGAAAACTGGGCATGACACTTCTGGAGGACCATGTTATACCACTTCTTGGCATATACCGGCATGCAATAAGAACAAAAGCTCCACCATGTTCATAGCAGCCTTATTTATAATAGCCAGAAGCTCGAAAGAACCCAGATGTCCCTCAATGGAGGAATGGATATAGAAAATGAGGTATATTTATACAATGCAATACTACTCAGCAATTAAAAACAATGAATTCATGAAATGTTTAGGCAAATGGTTGGAAATGGAAAATATCCTAAGTGAGGTAACCCAATCACAAAAGAATAAGCATGGAATGCAGTCACTGATAAGTGAATATTAATTATCCCAAAACCTCTGAATACTCAAGACACAATTAACATATCAAATGATTCCCAAGAAGAAGGAAGGAGAGGGCCCTGGTCCTGGAAAGGCTTGATCCAGCATTGTAGGGGATTACCAGGACAGAGAAATGGGAGGGGGGTTATTGAGGAGTGGATGGAGGAAAGAGAGGTTATGGGACTTATGGGGAGAGGGGAACCTGGAAAGGGGAAATCATTTGGAATGTAAACAAAGAATATAGAAAAAAAAAAGACAATGGGCAAACTAGAGCATCCCCAACTGTGCTTTGATAGAGTTCAAAAGAACCTCTTAGGGATTGTTAGAAGGATGAGGGCAAACTAAAGTCCCCTCCAGTGGAAGAGCTTCCCTCTTTGTATATCCTAAGTGTCCAAGGGCCGTTTTGGTCTCTTAAATAAGACTGAAAAGACTTGTAGACGAACATGACCCAGGTTCTGGGGTAAATACAGACAAAAGCAAAAAGTACAAGCCAGGAAGCTCCAAGTGTTAACAAGTACACAGGTTGGTCAATAGTCACCATGGAATCAGAAGCTGTCAGTTAAGTGTGGATATAGGTTACAAATGGGGAATCTTAGAGGTTGGGCAGCATGGAAATAGGAAAGGGGCTGTTTTACAAGCTTCAAATCCACCGCTTATATCTGGGAAGGTAAACAAACAAGCATCAACCAAAATGACCGGTAATTCCCTCTGAAGGGCAATAAGGCTGATAAGAAAACATTACTGAAATAAAATGTATTTCATTCAAAAAAAAAAAAAAAGAAGTTGTTCTCCATCTTTCTCTCTTCATCCCTCTAACCTTCCTCTCTGAAGGTAAATTTATTAGAGCTCTAAGGTAAAGGGGGAGTGGCTTTATTTAAGAATTGCTAACACTCTTGTATTTTGAACTTATATTTGTTTTTTAGCTACTTTTTTGTGTGTGTGATCAGCTTTTCATTGCTGGACAAGAAACCTTTATGGAATTTGTCTTTGAAATTTGTGGTACAAATATTAATCAAAGCAGCTGACTGCCAGTTTACCATCAATATCAAATGAGTACTCTCCTTCAGAGTTGTTGTTGTTTATTTTTTTTTTTTGGTGAAAAAGAGTGATATTTAGAAGACTTGCCTTATTTCAAAGTATCTTGGGGTTATATTTGAGACACTGAGCTCCAAAGGACATTTGACATGTTTTGTTTCTGTAGAATAATAACAAATTTTGTTTTAAAACATGAAGTATTGTAACAGAATAATTAATGAAATATAATTCTTAGAGATAAGCATTAATTTTTCTTAAAATGTATGTGTATAATGTATGCATATGCACATAAAGTAGGAATAAAAAGCCAGAAAAGCCAGAAACAGCTTTTAGATCACTTAACATTTAAAGAATTTTACCCTAGTTACTGCTCTGATGTGTAGGTATATAAATTAATATTTTTTAATTGTTGTGACGTTTTCCCTAAAGACATCATTCAAAGCTTTCAAAAAGAGGCAGCTTGTCATTTCTTTTTCTTAATGCAAATGTGATTTTATCTCCCAATCACTGATTCTGTACGGTAATGGCGTGATTGCTAGCTGGGAACCAGAAGACTCCCAGAGTGGTTATTGTCTCTGAAAATTCCTCTGGTACTCCCAGAAGTAAATGGTATATTGTTATTTTTGTATGTGAAAGTTTTGTCGCTCAAGCAGATGCTAAGATCCTTGATTAGATATCTGTCCCTCATGCCTCCCTAGAGGGCTTTGTGGGAACTTATTCATTGTCATAGTTGGGTAATATTTGGACATAAGGATGGAAAATGAAAATGTCAGCAGCTGCTTTTTTTTTTAAATACTAGCTCTCACTGAAACTAAAGAGAGGAAGCATAACCAAGCCTCATCAGGAAACAGGTTCAAGCTGTAAAGAGAGCAAGTGATGTTGAATAGAACTGTTTCTGATATTTTGCCGTCACAGTCAAGGCTAAACTGTAAACTAAGCTGACAAGAAGCTCTAAACACTTTCCGTTCGAAACAAAAAAAGGTTTTGTCTCACAGATGCGTGGAAGATCTCTCTACCATCTCCTCCTTTAGAAGAAATTGAGATCAGAAGTTTCAGAGGACTTTAGGCCACTGGGATGGAATTGGAAGTGATCATTTGGTTGCTTCCCATGATGCCTTTGCCTTTCAATCACTGAAGAGTATAAAGCCTCCTCATTCCAAGGAAGCTGCATCTAGGGCCAGCCAACCAGAACCAGCTAAGACATCCTCTGATTGGGTGTTTGCTCAGTTGTAGTTTTTATAAGCTCAATATTGTGCAGTGTTGTATTTCAACAGAGGAACAATGAATAGGTTCTTTCTTATTTCCTCTGACTCTGGTTGCTCTCCATTTACTGTTTACAAATACTAAGGGGTTAAGAGAAATCTGCACGTTCCATACCACGAGAGCTAGAAAGAAACAGGATGAAGCATGATAGGACAAAAGACAGAAGCAGCTTCAATTCTACCCTTTGTCTCATTGAGCCTCTCTTGGTATTAAAGAATTTCTACAGTTGCTTGGAATTTGCCATAAAGAGAAATGGAATTAATGAAGCAGAAGAAAATGAAGAGCTGTCCAAGCAGTGATCATATAAGCAATGGAAAGCCTAATATGGACAAAGAGACACGAGCTGGATTCCTAGCAGGACCACGAGATATGAACTGCCTCCACTGAAGGGAACAACAACGCCAGTCGGCACTCATTCTAGAAAACAAAATAACACATTTTCCTTGGGACCGCTGGACCCCAGATAAAATCAAAATGATGGAAGTCCAAAGTTCAGGGACACAAAACTGGAGATTATAAGCAGGGACAGGCTTCATCATTTTTATGTCTTTCCTGTTCACCCCCAACTAATGAAAAACAAGGATTAAAGGGACAGGTGAGAGAGGGTAAATATTTTGAATCAGATATGAGGCTATTGTAGACTGAACTAAATTTCAAAAACTGGCAGTTAGCAAGAAAGTAGAGAATCTTTTCAAGTCAGAGGAGAATGCTTCACTGCAGCAAAGTTGAAGGAAAGATTAAATGATAAAACCACATGGTGTTAATAAAACCTAGCCCAATAAAGTCACTGTCTGCTTCTCACAAGAGCTGTGTTAGCCTCTTTGAGCATTAAGGGTAACACAGGTGCCCCTTGCCATCTTCATTTTGTCTCCATTTCTTCTACCTATATGATTGGCCTGATCGAATATGACTTATCATCACTGCTGTAGGCTGTCTCATCATTAGGTTTCAAGACACATTTTTAAAAGAAGAATATAAGTTTTGCTACTCCTTTAATACACCAATTCTCATCATTGATCTAATTAGCTATGGCAAGGGCAGAAAGTCATGGGGTAAATCAAGAACAGAACCAGGGGTTGGTAATGTTCTCAGAGAGGGACATGACAGATTGGTACACTGGGTCCTACTCAGAGTTCCATTTACGGTATTTTAGATTCTGATGCCCTTTGCTGGAGTCCATTTCTAACTTGTAGAACTTTCATAAACTACAAAGTTACTGCGATCACGTCAAGGTGAAGCTTAATACATCCTTAACCTGCTTATTAGCTCTTAGCAGAGAGGAAGTCTGTTCAGCAGGTCAGATGTGTCATCCCTTCTTGGTCAGGAAGAAGAAATGAAACAGTCACAGTAATCATTCCTCAAATTACTTACAGTTAGGTAGAGTTTCAGGTAAATGAAAAGTGCAATTGCATTAGTGATACACTTGTTTCTCCAGGTGGGGCATGAAAACTTATATCTAAAGCTGAATGTCACTAATAGAAAAACACTGCACCACATGGCCTCTGACAGTAGATTGCAGTGTTCTGAATGATAGCTCACTCACAGCATGTCCTTGAGAACAGCTGAGGGCTCTGCATTTGATATGCAACAGGGGAGACACAGAGACGTGCTGGACACTATTTTCCTGTTACTTGGCAACAGTTTCTTTTCCCTCTTAGCAACAGCGGAGAGAAAAGCTTTTGAAAACTGAAAAGACCACAGAACAGAAAAGTCAGAGCCTTTCATATATCCTGCAGCTGGAGGGCATATCACAAGATGCTGGATTTCTCTGTGGACAAAATGAAGTACTATTGTTATCTAGTTATGATTATATTCCTATTGAAATGTAACCCATAGCTTCAGTTTACTAATTATCTAACGGTTCCACCTTTTACTCCACAGTTAGTTAGGTATTTTGCATTCATGTCAATTCTTCCAGCACAGGACTGAAAACAAAACGAGGTATATCAGGAAAGACAATGAATACTAGGTGACCCCTGACGACTTGGTTAACCAAACACATCCCGGGTTTCACATAAAAGGAAGCTGATAGGAAAATGGGAGCTATAATAAGGAAGAGAAAGGCAGAATGAATAAGTGGCTAATGTCTAACACAATCAATGGCTTGTAGACCAATGAGTACTCTTCTCCATCTTAGTAGAAATAATAATAATTCTTGTAAATGAAAGAGATGCATTAAGTTACTAAGACCTAGGGTTACTTTTTGTTATAGCTACTTATGACACTTTAAGGTGCAAGTCATGAATGTTAAGAAAATGATTTTATCAATAGGTTAAGTCTGTGAGAAAAACAGAAAAAAAACTGCAAGGAAGAATTTCAAATGGTTCTACAAAACAAAAGTCATTAGTTTCCATTGGTGAAAGTATTCTTAACCACTCTCAAAATATTCACATAATCTTCCAGGCAGTGAGCCTACTGAAGTGAAGCCCTGAGTGCATATTATACCATATGCTTGTTTTTCATGGAAGAGTTCACATTGTATATTTCTATGATATTAGGCTCAGGGTTATTTTGTTATAGCTACATATAAAGCTGCTTAGTAGTAGAAAATCACCTCACTCAAGATGTCAAACATTTCTATCATCACAGCAAAATCCCCTCATAGCCCTTTCTGGTGAGTGTACTCTCTGCCCCAGCAAGGCTCAGTCCCAGGGCTTGAAAATGTTAGTATTTCCTGGCTTCAATAAGTGGCGTGGTACATATATATGTGATGGTTTGTATATGATTGGCCCAGGAAGTGACCTCATTAGGAGGTGTGGCCTTGTTGGAGTAGGTGTGTCACTGTGGGTGTGGGCTTAAGACCCTCACCCAGGCTGCCTGGAAGTCAGTCTTCCACTTGCAGACTTCAGATGAAGATGTAGAACTCTCAGCTCTTCCTGCACCATATCTGCCTGGATGCTGCCATGTTTTTGCCTTGATGACAAAGGACTGAACCTCTGAGCCTGTAAGCCAGAGGTTAAATGTTGTCTTTTATTAAGCTTGCATTGGTCATGGTGTCTGACCATGAAAGCCTAACTAAGCAGTGAAAGCCTAACTAAGACAGAAGTTGGTACCAGGGACTAGGGGATTGCTGTGATAGGCCTGACCATGCTTTTGTTCAGAAGAATGTGGATTTTGGGACTTTGGATTTGGAAAGCCACGGAATTCTTTAAGTGGGGCTTAATGGGCCAGACTAGTAGGAATATGGAAGACAGTGGTTCTGGGGGACATTTGAACTGTGTAGGCCTGACGGTCCAAGAGGTTTCAGTGGAGAACTTTAATATGTGGCTGAGAGACTGTTTTTGTGATGTTTTGGTGAAGAACACAGCTGCTTTTTGCCATTGTCTGAAGAGACTGCCCAGGACTAAGGTAAAAAGATTTATATTAATTGCATCTGCAAAGGAAGTCTCAAAGAAGCCCAACAAAGACTTTGTTCTCTGGTTAAGTCTGATAAAGAGAATTTTGAACAAACATAGCAAGCAGAGAACGGAAAAGTACAAAATATATAGTTTGAGTATTAAAGGGACTCCAGGAAGTGAAATGGAGCTAAATTCAAGGATATTAAATTGAATTAAAGGAGTGGTGACCTTGGGGGCAAGATTCACCCAGTTAACTTTAGGTCCAGGCATGGTAGTACAAGCCTTTAATCCCAGGAGGCAAAGATAAGCAGATCTCTGAGTTCAAGGCCAGCCTAGAGCAGAGCAAATTCTAGGTGAAGAAAAACTTTAATCCAGGCTTGGTAGACCACACCTTTAATCCCAGTGCTTAGGCGACAGGCATGCAGATCTCTTGAGTTCAAAGTCAGTCTATGGAGCAAGATTCAGGACACCCAAGTTAGGCAGTGAAGAAGCTCGGAAAAAAGAAGCCAGTGATTATGTAATAGAACAAGGAGGCCAATGTTCCAGCTCCTGCAAGCAGAACTCAGCAGAGACACAGATAAGCCATGTGTCTCTGGCTTTATATTCAAGAGAAGAAGGAGATTACTGGGACAATTGATGCTGGTTAGCTGGAGCTAAGAAATTAGTGGTGATTAAGAAAAACCCAGCATCACTGAGGTGATATCCTCTGGGAAGTGTTTTCTGAGAGCACAAAGAAGCTATGTTCCAGAGATATCCAAGGTTGTACCTCATGCTGCAGCTGTACTTGGTAACGTGTAAGAATCATCCAGGTGGTACTGGTTTTGAAGGCATGAAGGTATCATGAAGAACAGCTGAGGCTTGGTACTGTGAGAGGCCATGGAAGGTCATTGGTGAAAGTGTACCCTCAGTTGTAATTGACAGCCCAGGACTGAAGGGGTCATATAAAGGAGTTGAGGCTTGGTACCATGAAGAGAGCCTATGAGAGGCTTTGGTGAAGCATAGTTGCAGTGGAAGACCCTAGCATATTGGAGATGCCAGTACCATGGGATGACCACCAAGAACAGCAGTGGCAGTGGAGTGGATCAATCTGAACTTAGAGTGCTATAGAGGGCAGAGCTTGTAAAGTGACACCAGCTCTTTGGAGATGCACAGAAGATCGTGTATGGATCTCAGACATTGGAACAAGAAGCTGTGAAGCTGAAATTGACTTGGGGTACCCAAGATGTTAAAGATGCCAGAGCCACAGGATGCCTGCCAAGGAAAGCTGCTAACAGGGAGTGGAACAAGCCCAGGAGAAAGAACCTAGTTGCAGTCAACAAGGATGAAAAAAGAGTTGGATATCTGAAGACTGCTTTGCTATCAGACATGCTGATGCAGAGTTTGGACTTTGCCCAGCTGGTTTCTCATCTTGCTTGGAGGATTACAGTTAAGTGATTGGATGAATCTCAGAAGAGACCTTGAACTTTGGACTTTTAACACTGTTGAGAGTGCTATAAACTACAGGGACTTTTGAAGTTGGGCTAAATGTATTTTGCATTATGCTATGTTTAAGTATGGCCCCCATAGACTCATGTTTGAACAAGCCTATGGTGGCCAGGGAGTGGAATGTGATGGTTTGTATATGATTGGCCCAGGAAGTGACCTCATTAGGAGATGTGGCCTTGTTGGAGTAGGTGTGTCACTGTGGGTGTGGGCTTAAGACCCTCAACCTGGCTTCCTGGAAGTCAGTCTTCCACTTGCAGCCTTCAGATGAAGATGTAGAACACTCAGCTCTTCCTGCACCATATCTGCCGGCATGTTGCTATGTTTTTGCCTTGATGACAAAGGACTGACCCTCTGAGCCTGTAAGCCAGAGGTTAAATGTTGTCTTTTATAAAACTTGCATTGGTCATGTGTCCGTTCACAGCAGTGAAAGCCTAACTAAGACAATATATACATGAAGACATGCTTGCATGTACCCAAGTAATATGTGGTTTTTATTCTTTTAAAATTTCCATTCTCCCTTTGTTAGAAAATCCATTCCATGGAACAGGGGGTGGGGAGGGGTGGAAGGGGGATTAGTGGGGAGAGTCAGGGAGCAGGATGCAAAGTAAATAAGTAAAAAAATTAAAAGAAAAGAAAATTCATCCCATAGTTTGTAAGAGCTGCTGTCACTTCTCAGATATTAGCACATTCTACTATAGTGTACAGTTGTGTAGTGATATAAAGTGATGGCCTGTGGAGGGGGGGGCAGAGTACTGAGGTCAAAGAACTCAGTTCTGTATTAGGAATCTATGTTGAATCTGCACTGATAAAATACAGATGATAGTAGCATTGTTCAGTTTGCTCTAAAGAGTGAATAAAGTAAAACAAACACACAAAAAACGAAAATTGTAGCACATTGATGAGAATGTGAAATTGGCACCCATAGTAGCATTATATTTCCTCGTATCCTTCAGGTGATCTTTCACACCTGAAAGTAGTATTGATGCTGCCTCTTGTTTTTAAAATAGAATCCCAAACATTCAATGTACCAAATGAAGACTCAGGCTCTAGACACTGTGTCTGCTAGCTCAGAGGCAGAGAGAGCACCCAGCTGACCTTCCTAGTACATCAACATCCCAGAAGGAAAAAGCTTCTTCTCCATGAAGTCTTAAATACCCTTCTGCGCAATGTCCCTTCTTTCTATGTCCTTAGGTTCACTTCCTGTCAACTGGCTACTTGCTCCACCACTTAGAATGTCATTTAGCTCTTGCTTATAGAAAACTCTTGGGTTAAAGCTGTGTGCTAGGGCTGAGCCACACCACAACAAGGATTTTCCAGTTCACAGTCTTGGCATTCACTATGTAATCAAATATCCTGCAACAGCTGCCAATCTGGGTAAATGTTCTCAAGGCATGTCAGCAGCACTTCTGCTCTTCTATCACACCAGGGTGTATCTGTCCTGCAATGCAGTGTGCTCAGTGCTTGCTCTGTATCTGCCATTAGCTCCTTGTATAGCTGGGCAAACCATTTGGATTTGTCGGGTTACTTATTAGGTCACAGATGACTTAAAGGCAGATTCACCAAGAAAGGAGCACACTAGTGTACACTATGACTAGCTGGTGCTATGTCCTTTCCTTTCCTCTCCTTGTGCATCTTGTGGGGAGCAGTCATCTTCTGTCTAGAAACTGTTTCCTGCTTATATATCTGTCAAGAGAGTCCTCATGACTCATAACTTTCTGACTTTCCTGAATCATGTAATTTTTGTTAGCTTTTTCCATAATATAAATTTTACCTCTCTCTCCAGCAGGGTTTCAATACAGAGGAAATTTCTCCTCCTTCCCTCAGCCTGACACTGTGATTTTTTTAACCTCTGTCCCTTTCCCCTACTTCCCATTTCTGTACTGTCATTCTCTTGTTCTCTCCTCCCACGAACAACAGGACAGAGACAGAAAGTTGGTTACAGCAGTTTCACTAGTTGCATGCTCACTTGTAGACAAGGTCAGTGCCTGCACATCACATACAGTTTTGTCTTTTACTAGCAAGGACAAGTCACTTCCCCCAGGAGTCACTCATACTGCTCAACAGTCTTCTTTCCATTGTTTAAAGCACACTCAGAGATCTGTTTATCATCTCTACCACATCTCCCACTCAAAAATGTTTGCTAAAAAGATCAGCTTGGTTCTGCGTTTATCTCAGGCATTTGTACCTGGCCATGTTTTCTAACCCAGCTTTACGAGGACCCTACTTTGAGAATCTCTGAGATAAATTTCAGTCTTTTCATTAAGAAGGAGTAGAAAAATCTCCAAGATGAGACTCATAAAAACCAAACTGATACCTTCTCCATTCATGGACAGATTATGGAAATTCACTGATATGTATAGACTTTGAATCTGGATGATTTTGATATGTGATTTCTTGTACTTGAAAGCTCTTCATAATAAAAGTTGAATGATTTTTTTTAAAAAATACTAAAATACATTTTGCCATAACCCAATTTAGATGGTCTAACATTTCAAAATAATTTTTTAGGACCAAAATAAATGTAAAGTTATTGAGAATCATGGAAGAGCAGAAGTTTATACTGATAACAGTCAAATGACATGGATACATTTGCTCCTTATTTGTTTACCTTAGACTAAGTTTGTACAAAATTGACTAATTTATAATTTAATTCCATTAAACATATTAGTGTTTATTTAAGGCTATGGCTATGTTTTTAGCCAATTTGGGCTAGAATGAACAATATTCTCTAAGTATCATTTTACTTACCTTTATAACTTATTTTTTGTTCTCTAGCAGCATTTTCTAGTTGAGTAGTAAATGTTATTTCAAAAGTGTAATAGATATATCCAGATGAGACTAGCTAAAGAACATCACATTCACCAAAGTGAGATGTAAGAAAGGGCAAAATATTGGTCTTCTATTGGTTTGTTTGGTTTACACACACACACACACACACACACACACACGCACACGCACCCACACCTACACCCATCCACACCCATCCACCCCCACACACACACCAAACACAATCTGTACATATCTGTATGAAGTCTCTGATTTTTTTGGTATGCTTCATTAGAAATGTGCTGAAACTAAGTAAATCTGAATTAAATCAGCCCTGAACATCAAAATTCTCACAAAAGTAATAGTTACTATTTCTATGCTTTAATTTATGGGTTCTTTGAATTTGGTTAATTTTAATGTGCATTGTTTTTTACTTGAAACCTCTTTATAATAACAATTTAATACATTTAAAATATAAGATAATATGTTTTTGATAACACCGTTAGACACTTGGTTTGTTGATACCATGTTCTTGGGGTTATGTACATACACACACACACACACACACACACACACACACCCCATCACCCCATTTAACATTGCTCATATGTGCATGTGTACTTGTTATTTCTTGAAGTATCTTCCATTTTTTGCCATCTGCTCACATTCCTCTTTGAAAATGTACATCTTTGAACTTAACAGTGAAATAAAGGGCTAATTACCAATATAGACTTATGTAACACTATGCTACAGAAAGTCTCATTGCCTGAAGAATATTAGGAGTAAAATACTTACATTGATTTATGTTAACATTTGACCTTTTCTTATGATTAACTAAGTCTGTATGCAATTATAGTTACAGACATACTTTATGTTACCTAACATAACACATGTATAGCTGAAATAAGAAAACATGTCTTGTACAGGTGAAAAAAACCCAAAACAAACAGACAATAAAAGGAGAAAATTGTATTCATAAGCAGCTTTTATGCAATAGTAATAGTTTTTGAATCTCAATTTATCAAATCACAAAACCAAGAAATTAAAGAAAATATGATACTGATCAAATTGCGAAGTAAGCTTGTGTGAAGAATTAATATATAATACTGCTTGGCCACCAGTATGAAGAGATTTTGGTGCCCAATTTTACAAAATAAAATTGTCACCATTTTGGGGAGTAGATAAATATCTATATTACTAAAAACATTACTTTCAACTTTGAAACTTCACCTTTTTATTTCATCATATGCTAGAATTTAAAATCAAAGAGCTTTTTGTATCATTATACTTAGTTAATGCCACATTAATTGTAGTGTATATATTCAGTCCTGTTCATGTCCATTAGTAAACAGAAAAGAGTATGTGTCCATGCACACGCACGCATGCACGCACACGTGTGCACACACACACACACACACACACACACACACAAACACAGACAGACAGACAGACAGACAGACAGACAGAGACAGAGCCAGAGCCAGAGACAGAGACAGAGGGAGAGAGGAATCACATACAGATTGGAAAACAAATTGTGGGAATTGCTGATCTTTCTCCACGTGGGTTCTAGGAATCTAATTTATGTCATCTGGATTTGTAGGAGCTTCATTTAAACCACAGAGCCATCTTATTGATCCTATATTAAAATATTTAAAGGATTAATGCTTGATAAATAACTAGACTTGTATTTCAATACCTTCAGTTGCTAAGAGGTGAAAATTATAAGGATATACTTTATAATTTCATAAAGAAAGCTTGTGTTTAGAACCACTTCTTAAAATTTTAAATAGCTTGCCTTTTAAGATAAGGGTGTTTATTACTCAGCAGACAGTCAGACGACAGCAAGCTCATCACTCATTTGTGAGGCTGCAGAGCAGAAAGTACAGGAGATACTTAGAAGAACTCTCTGCCAATCTCTTCTGCAAGTTTGATTATTTCTATGAGATAAAGTAATTGTGAAAAATAATTTTAAAGTTGGGACATCAAGAAGCATACAATATTGATGAAAAAATATACCAAAAGCTAAGTAGTTGCTCTATACAGTGAAAAGTATAACATAGTGTTGCGACACAGAAAAGCCAAATAAATGGCAATTTAGACCTAGCACATGCAAGAGGAGACTCATTGGATCATTCACCTGGTCCACACCCATGAATAACCAAAGATTTAGTAAACAAGAAAGAAGTCTATCAGCAGAAGGCTTTGGTAGACATTGACAAGATGATTCTGAAATTTTATCAAGAGGCAAATGATCTAACACACAGTGGCTAAATGAGAGGGAAGCCGGAAGAGCTGCTCTCCCATGACTTCGCAATTTGCCATGACGAAGCACGTGGCTCCAGCACAGTGAAGAACACAGAGCTTAATGCAGTGTGACAATGAGTTCAGAGGCACATTTGCACACCTATGGCCAACTGAACATAGACAAAAGTATCCTAATACCCGAGACAATGGAGATGATCTTTTCAGCAGCAAATAAATAATCGGTCACATAGAAAAGAAAATCAACCAAAACTTCCTTCACACATTTAATTGAATGAAAACTGTCAGCCCAAACATTAAAGCTAGGATGATAAAGGTTCTGAAAGAAAACATAGCTAGGCAAAAATGTTCTTCAAAGACACAGAAAATATCACAACAAAAGAAATATATTGTTGAATTTGTCTTTAGGAAAATGACCCACTTTTGCTCATCAAACTAGATCACTATGAAAATGAGCTGCACTCTCATCTGATACCCAGGCTCTCCTCTAAGACTTAGCAGATGGAGTAAGGCAGCCAGGGCAGACCTTTCATGGGTGGAGTTACTTTTCTCATGAATGAGATTCTATGTTTAATCCTTTCCCATGAGGATGCATCTAGATTGTGCTATTTACAGGCAAGAAAACAGGTCCTCTCCAGACTCAGAGTATACTGGCAGCCTGATCTTAGATCTCTTTTTTTAATGGTATTTTATTTTTTATTGTTATTATATTTATGAACATTTCAAATGTTAGCTGCCTTTCTGATTTCCCCTCTGCAACCCACCTATCTCACCTCCCCTCCCTCTGCTTCTATGTGGGTGCTCCTCCCACCTACCCAGCCACTCCTGCCTGACCATCCTAGCATTCCTCTAACATTTGCCAGTGCTGGAGCATTGAGCTTCAGGGCCTCCCCTCTCATTGATGCCAAATAAAGTCATCTTTTGCTACTGGAGCCATGGGTCCCTCCATGTGTATGTTTTGTTTGATGGTTTAGTCCCTGGGAGCTTTGCGGGTTCTGGTTGGTTGATATTGTTGTTCTTCCTATGGGGTTATAAATCCCTTCAACGACTTCAGTCTTTCCCTTAACTCCTCCATTGTGATCCCTGTGCTAAGTCTGTGATGTTTGGCTGTGAGCATCCGCGTCTGTAAACTTCTGGGAATGTGATGTTACGATTTATGTTTTCATGAGCTTTCCAGTTTATTGTTTCCAGGTATTTTGTTCTAGCAGCCTTAATGGAGAAGGACAAAGTGAAAATCCAGATATTGTGGAAAATGTTTACAATGTGTATATCTGACAAATGTTTATCATATAAGCCTTTTAGAAAAGAGCATACATAAATGACAATATTAGAAAGATGGATAGTGTCTTTAGTTGTTAAACTATTCCAAATTAAAATTACAATTAGATATAACTTTCCACTCAAAAGAGCAGATAACATTTTATTGTAATAAAGGTTGATTACATACCTAAGATTGTTAAACACTGAAATAATATTTTTTTCGAAATGTAGCCCTGGCTGTCCCAGAACTCACTCTGTAGACCAGGCTGGCCTCAAGCTCAGAAATCTGCCTCCCTCTGAGTCTCAGGTGCTGGGATTAAAGGCACATGCCACCATTGCCCAGCACTGAAACAACATTTTAAGTGGAAATTAAAACCAAAGTTGGAGGTTTCCTTTAGCCATTTATTAATGTCTTACCTAATAAGGTCTAAGCAATGTGTAAATATTTGTTCATTAAGACTTGTAAATACTCATATTGGCTTCATTTACAAAAGTAAGGAACTAAAACAACTTGAAAATTTTAATACTAGGTAAAAATAATAAATTAATTCTCATAAATTCACACAATAGGATGTCATATCAGTAAATAATAAAAAGAAATAGTCTACATATGCAGGCAGCAGCCTAAAATAAATATAAAAAATGCATTGTGCTATAGGAAGCAAAGTATGTGTAAATTAACCCTGCAAAGATCCTTAGACATAAAAATGATAGGCAAAAAATGGTCATCACTACTAGAAAGCCAATCCCTAATTTAAACAGTGGTGGTATTAGACTGACTATAAAGAGAACTAAAAATTTCTTGGTAGTAAACATGATTAATGGTACATTTTGATTAAATGAATTAATACACTTAACATTAATGTTTTAAATGTTTTTGAAAGTCAAACAATATCTCTCGTAGATACAGTTTTGCCTGATAATGGTCATACAGTACTTCTATATCATTCTTCAAATTTTCTTGAATCTATATAGTTATTTAAGAAAGAACCATTTTTGATAAATAACAATCTTGGGATTCACAAACAAGAAAGTACTAAAGAAATATATTTAATTTACAGTAATTAAATATGTTGGCAAAGGACATGTCTGATTTATACAAGAAAGCAGCCAGGACATATGAGCTAGAACATTGCATCATTGGCATCATTATTTTAGAAATAAATATTACAAAGACATTGTGCAAAAGACTATGGGTTGATCTAAACTCAGGAAGTTGCACATTGACACTTACTAGAAAAGAGGTAAATGGAGATGCGAAAGGAAGGAGAGGATTGTTTGCACTGGGAGATTCATTTCCATGCAAAAAATGACTAACATGTTGTATAGTTATAAAATCTGATTATGGAGAAAAATGGTAATGTTTTGATTGTGTTTGCAGGAAATGATCCTTTTAGTGAGTAATAATGTAATTTAGGAGAGGCTCAGAAGAACCTTCTCCTGGTACATCTTCGCAAACTGTCTTTTCAATAAAGAAGACATACAGCATTAATTATGAGATGGCCGTGTAAAAGGCACATGTAATTTTCATGTGAAAGAAACTGAATAAAATATTTTATGACTACCATCATCATTATAATAACACCTCCAAGATTCTTGCCCAGCATGGAAAAATAATTCAAATTTATGTCAATTGCAGCAGACTGAATCAAAGAAGCCGCTGTTATCACACTGAGAGTGATGGTTTCTTTGCTTTAATATCAACAGGGAAAATACCAAAGAAATGTAATCCACCTACCAATAAAAATGTAATATTTCTGCTATTTCTGCTCTCTCTCTCTCTCTCTGTCTCTCTGTCTCTCTGTCTCTCTCTGTCTCTCTGTCTCTCTGTCTCTCTCTCTGTCTCTCTCTCTCTCTCTCTCTCTCTCTCTCTGTGTGTGTGTGTGTGTGTGTGTGTGTGTGTGTGTGTGTGAATGTCTTACTGGTTACAAGATTCCCCTTGGGCTGGGGAGATGACTCAGGATTAAAGCACTGCCTGCTCTTCCGAAGGTCCTGAGTTCAAATCCTAACAACCACATGATGACTCACAACCAGCCACAACGACATCTGACACCCTCTTCTGGTGTATCTGAAGACAGCTACAGTGTACTTACGTATAATAGTAAATAAATCTTAAAAAAAGATTCCCCTCTTGTTTTTTGGCTACATTTAGCCTTTAAGAATTCCCCAAAGAGTACACATGGACGGACCCATGGCTCTGGTCGAGGATGTGGCAGAGGACTGCCTTGTGAGAGGAGCTGTCCTTGGTCATGTGGGGCTTCAATGCCCAGGGAGGGACAACATTTCCAGGGCAAGAAGGCAGAAGAGTGTGTGTGTGTGGGGGGGGTGAGCCCCTCATAGATGCAGGGGTAGGAGAGATGAGAATTTCTGTAGGAGAGATCTAGAGAGAGGATAACATTTGAAACATAAAGAAAATATTCAATAAAAGAAAAAACGAATCCACTGAACAGAAAATAGCTCTCCAGATAGGTTCAAACTGCCTTGTCAGTATTGTTTCCATAGGAGCCACACTTTATAAAGAGCAACTAGTCTCTTCCATTCTTGAAGGATTTTTTCTTTTACTTTTTATTGAATATATGCATCATTTACATATCAAATGTTATTCCCTTTCCAGGTTTCTCCCCTCCCAGAATACCACCAACCCATCCTCCCTCCCCCTGCCTTTCTGAGGATGCCCCTCCAACAAACCCACTCCCACCTACCCCCCTTTGATTTCCTCACTCTGGGAAATCTATCCAGACTTCCTAGGATCAATGACCTCTTCTTGCACCATTGCCCAACAAGGCATTCCTCCTCCAAAATGCAGCTGGAAGCATCCCTGGTTGATGGCTTAGTCTCTAAGAGCCCTGGGGTGTCCAATTGGCCAACTTCATTATTCTTCTCATGAGCCTGAAAACCCCTTCAACTCCTCTAGTCCTCCCTCCAACTCCTCCGTTAGGGACCCTGTGCTCAGTTCAATGGTTGGCTGCTAGCATCTGCCTCTGTATCTGTAAGGCTCTGACAGAGCTTACCCTCTCAAGAGACAGCCATATCAGGCTCCTTTTGGTAAGCACTTTTTAGCATCCACAATACTGTTGAAGTTTGGTGACTGTTTACAGGATGGATCACCAGGTAGGACAGCCTCCGGATGGCCTTTTCTTCAGTTTTTGCCCCATACTTTGTCTCCGTAATTGCTTGTGTGAGTATTTTGTTCTCTTTCTCAGAAAAAAAAACAAAGCACCCACACTATAGTCTTCCTTCTTCTTGAGCTTCATGTGGTCTGTGAATTGTATCTTGTTTATTCTGAGCTTTTAGACTAGTATCTACTTATCAGTGAGTTCATACCATGTGTGTTCCATTGTGATTGTGTTACCTCACCCAGGATGACACTTTCTAGTTCCATCCATTTGCCTAAGAATTTCATGAATTCATAGCCGAATACTCCAATGTGTAAATATACCTCATTTTCTGTATCCATTCTTCTTTTGAAGGTCATCTGGGTTCTTTTCAGTTTCTGGCTATTAAAAATAAGGCTGCTATAAAAATTGTGGAGCATGTATTCTTATTAAATGTTGGAGCTGCTTCTGGGTATATGCCCAGGAGTGGTATAGCTGGGTCCTCAGGTATTACTATGTCTAATTTTCTGAGGAACCACCAAACTGATTTCCAAAGTGGTTGTAGCAGTTTGCAATTCCACCAGCAATGGAGGAGTGCTCCTCTTTCTCCACTTCCTCACCAGCATCTGCTGTCCCCTGAGTTTATTCATCTTAGCTGTTCTGACTGATATGAGGTGGAATCTCAGGGTTTTTTGGTTTGCATTTCCCTGATACCTAAGGATGTTGAACATTTCTTTAGGTGCTTCACAGCCATTCGAGTTTCCTCAGCTGAGAATTCTCTATTTAGCTCTGTAACCCACTTTTGATAGGGTTATTTAACTTTCTGGAGTGAAACTTCTTGAGTTCTTTGCATATATTGGATATCAGCCTTCTATTGGATGTAGGACTGGTAAAGATCTTTTCCCAATCTGTTGGTTGTCATTTTGTCCTATGCCTTACAATTGATTGGCAATTTTATAACATCTCATTTGTTGATTCTCATTCTTAGAGCATAAGCCATTGGTGTTCTGTTCAGGAAAATTTCCCCTGTGTCCATGTGTTCAAGGCTCTTCACCACTCTCTCCTCTATAAGCTTCAGTGTATCTGGTTTTATGTGGAGGTCCTTGATCCTCTTGGACTTGAGCTTTGCACAAGGAGATAAGAAAGGGTCAATTTGCATCTTTCTACATGGTGACCTCCAGTTGATTCAGCACCATTTGTTAAAAATGCTGTCTTTTTTCCACTGGATGTTTGTAGCTCCTTTGTCAAATATCAAGTGACCATAGGTGTGTGGGTTCTTTTCTTTTATTTTTTTCCTCTTATTTTTTTTAATTTTCTATATTCTTTGTTTACATACCGAAGGCTTTGCCCTTTCCCAGTTCCCCTCTCACCATATGTCCCATATGTCCTCTTCCACCCCACCCCACCCCCTGCCTATTTCCCAATCAACACCCTACCATTTCTGTGCTTTATTCTGGTACTCTCCTCCAAAACTGGATCCAGTCCTTTCAGGACCAGGGTCCTCTCCTTCCTTCTTCTTGGGACTCTTTTGACTTGCTAATTGTGCTTTGAGTATTCAGAGTTTCTGGGCTCATTAATATCCACTTATCAGTGATTGCATTTCATGTGTATTCATTTGTGATTGGTTTACCTGACTTAGGATAATATTTTCCAGATCCAACCATTTGCCGCCCCCCCCACACACTAGTGTGGGTTCTTTTCTGCATCTTCAATTTTATTCCATTGATTTTCCTGACTGTCTTTGTTCCAATACCATACAGTTTTTAATCACTATTACTTTGTAGTAAAGTTTGAGGTCAGGGATAGTGATTCCCCCAGAAATACTTTTGTTGTTGAAAATAGTTTTTGCTATACTGGTTTATTGTTATTCCAAAGGAATTTATAAATTGCTCTTTCTAGCTCTATGAAGAATTGAATTGGAATTTTGATGGGAATTGCACTGACTCTGTAGATTGCTTTGGGCAAGATGGCCACTTTTATTATATTAATCCTGCCAATCCATGAGCATGGGAGATGTTTCCATCTTCTGATATTTTCTTTGATTTCTTTCTTCAGAGACTAGAAGTTCTTGTCATAGAAATCTTTCAGTTGCTTGGTTAGAATCACACAAGGTATGTAATATTATTTGTGACTATTGGAAAGAGAGTCATTTCTTAATTTCTTTTTCAGCTTGCTTATCATTTGAGTATATGAAGGCTACTGATTTGTTTGAGTTAATTTTATATCCAGCCACCTTTCTGAAGTTCTTTTTAATCAGCTTTAGGTGTTTTCTGGTTGAATTTTTGGGGTCACTTAAGTATACTATCACATCATCTGCAAATAGTGATATTTTGACTTCTTCCTTTTCAATTTGTATACCTTTGACCTACTTTTGTTATCTAATTGCTCTAGTAAGAACTTCAAGTATTATAGAGAATAGATATGGAGAGAGTGGTCAGCCTTGTCTGGTCCCTGAATTTAGTGGGACTGCTTCGAGTTTCTCTCCATTTAGTTTGATGTTGGCTTCTGGTTTGCTGTATATTGCAATGGGCCTTGATTTCCTGGTCTTTCTGAGACTTTTAACATGATGGGATGCTGTATTTTGTCAAATGCTTCTTCAGCATCTAATGATTTGCTCATATATTTTTCCTTTGAGTTTTTTATCTCTTGAAGGATTTCTAACAACTCTGTTGTTTCTGCTGCTTTCTCTGAGCTTCAGCTCTTCCATTGTGTCCTCACACTTAGGTCACTCATAGAACTCCCTATCTTGCTCCAGAACAACCCAACCCCTCAACTATATGGAATATCATGGAGATTAGGACAGGATACTTTCATATAGGTATTAGAGCATCAGGATTTTCTCCTTGTTAAGTATGTACATCATAAGTATAAGGAGACATATTGCACATGGTAAAAACATTGGCTTAAAGGCTATACAAAGCTGGCACCTGCAGTCTGGCTCATTCCTTAATTTTTCTAATTCTTTCTCATGCAGGAAATCACTTTTTCCATTTTAATTCTACTTTCTCTTGCTGACTGCATATATAATATCAACAGTGAGCATGTAACAATATTGGTTGATTATTTAGACACTAAACTAAAAAGAAAATATCATTTGAATACTCTTATCTATCATTTCTGTCTTTCTACTCTTATGTAAATACTACTGTGTTATTTTAACCATTGCTACATTCGGCTGACTTTAAAATATTTTTCTTTTCACCATAGTTTTTTCTTTTCATACTTTTATGCTTGTATCAGTTACATTAGATATTGGTACTCATACTCTTCCTTTCTTTATTGTCCCAAATTCTGTCATCTCTTCCACGACCTTTTACAAAGCAAGAGGACATATTTTTTCTTAAATTTTATCAAATGTCCTTTCTTGTAACTCAAATTGTGTTCTAAACGTCTATAAGCAAAGAGAATTTTTACTCTATTTTAAAAAAGATATAGTTATGGTAGAGTGAATGTTTTCTATTTCCTTCTCTGTAGACTCATTATAAAAACATTTATAGCTTAGAAAACAGAAACATACTAATGCTACATTCAATCTTTTTTTGCATTTTTCCATGGCTCAAGAGACTGTGCAACAGCATTCAGAATTATTCTACATGCTTCCTGAAAAACTTGTCTGGTCAGCATGTTATTGAGAAACAGCACATCCAGAGTATTCTTTATTGATGGATATCCTGAGACTTGTGTTAAAAGATGTGTGGATGGATGAATATTTGAGTGATACTAGCTAGCCTGTCTCTCTTTGCTCACTGATTTCCCCTTGAAAACTAATGTTCTGGGTTCTGGGAGTTTATGATATTGGGCTAAAGAAAATTAGGGTCAGACAGAAGTGAAAGTTTCTTTAGGATGATTGTAATAAGGGGCAAACGACTCTAGTATGGATGTGAACTCCATTGTGAATAAAACAGGGACAAAGAGCAATTGTGTTAAAAACTGCATGGTATTGGTACAGCAACAGGCAAGTAGATCAATGGAATAGGATTGAAGACTCAGAAATGAACCCACAGACTTATGGTCACTTGATCTTTGATAAAGGAGCTACAACCATCCAGTGGAAAAAAGAGAGCCTTTTCAACAAATGGTGCTGGTTCAACTGGAGGTCAACATGCAGAAGAATGCAAATCGACCCACTCTTATTTCCTTGTACTAAGATCAACTCCAAGTGGATCAAGGACCTCCACATAAAACCTGACACACTGAAACTATTAGAAAAGAAATTTGGGAAGACCATGGAAGACATAGGCACAGGGGGAAAGTTCCTGAACAGAACACCAATAGCTTATGCTCTAAGATCAAGAATTGACAAATGGGACCTCATAAAATTACAAAGTTTCTGTAAGGCAAAGGACACTGTCAGAAGGACAAAACAGCAACCAACTAATTGGGAAAAGATCTTCAGCAACCCCACTTTTGATAGAGGGATAATATCCAATATATACAAAGAACTCAAGAAGTTAGACCCCAAAGAACCAAATAACCCTATCAAAAAATGGGGTACAGAGCTAAACAAAGAATTTTCACCAGAAGAAATTCGGATGGCTGAGAAACACCTTAAGAGATGTTCAACATCATTAGTCATCAGGGAAATGCAAATCAAAACAACCCTGAGATGCTACCTCACACCAGTCAGAATGGCTAAGATTAAAAACTCAAGAGACAACAGGTGCTGGCGAAGATGTGGAGAAAGAGGAACACTCCTCCATTGTTGGTGGGATTGCAAGTTGGTACAACTGCTCTGGAAGTCAATCTGGTGGTTCCTCAGAAAATTGGGCATGTCGCTTACTGAGGACCCTGGCATACCACTCCTGGGTATATACCCAGAGGATTCCCCTGTATACATAAAAGGAACAAATATCTCAACTACTCAATTGTTATCTATAAGATCACCTATATTTTTTCTAGTCATTTCCCTTTTCGTGCAAAATGGAAAAAAGCTATATTTTGTGACTTACAAATAAATAGAATTTGGAAATTGTTGGCATATTTTGTACAAACACTAAGGGGATTAAAGAATAACACATGAGTTTTGAAAAATACTGCCAAATAGAAGCAGCAGATTGTAAAAAAGTCAATCAGCCATGATAAAATTATATGAAAATTCATAGAAATACTTACAGAATTAGACCAAGTAACAACAAAAGCAAAGAAGAAGTTGGTACCATTCATACTTGAAAGTCTTCTTAACATATTTGTTTTCTGTAACTTGAAGGATTCTGTTCTGGGTATTGAAAATAAAACATTAAATAAAATAATCACAAAATAATACACATGAAATGCAATCACTGATAAGTGGATATTAATGAGCCCAGAAGCCCTAAATACTCAAGGCACAATTAGCAAGTGAAATGATTCCCAAGAAGAAGAAAGGAGAGGACCCTGGGCCTGTAAAGATTGGATCCAATTTTATAGAGAAACCGTGGGGGGAGGTGGAATGATTGGGGAATAGTTGGGTGAGGGGAATTATGGGACGTAGGGAGGGGGGGAACTTGGAAAGGGGAAATCCTTTGGAATGTAAACATAGAATATAGAAAATAAAAATTTAAAAAAATGTGGTATACCTTTACTATGCTAGTAAATGAACCACATTTTCAGTACACATTCAGAGGGACATCTGGGTTTCTGAATAAAGCTGCTATGATCATAGTAGTGTTCAGTGTGATATGGTGGAGCATCTTTTGCGTATATGCCCAGGAGCAGTATAGCAGGTCTTCAGGTAGAACTCTTTCCCATTCTTTGAGGAACTGCTAGATTGATTTCAAAGTACTTGTACAAATTTGCAATATCACTAGCAGTGGAGAAGTATTCCCCTTTCGAGTATGTGCTTTAACTTGAGTTTTGATCTTAGTCATTCTGATTGGTATAAGTTAGAATCTCAGGATTGTTTTGATTTGCATTTCTGTGATGACAAAGTATGTTGAACATTTTTCTAAGTGGTTATCATCCATTGGAGATTCCTTTGTTCAAAATTTTCTGTTTAATTCTGTGCCCCATTTTTTTTAAAGTAGGATATATGTTTTTTGAAGTCTAAATACTTGAGTTCACTATATATTTTGGATATTAGCTTTCTATTGGATATAAGGTTAGTGATGTTTTTTTTCCAAATCTGTAGGCTGTTGTTTTGCCCCATTGACAGTGTACTTTGTCCTGCAGAAGATTCTCAATTTTAAGTGGCCCCATTTATTAATTATTGGTCTGAAAGTCTGAGTCATTGGTGTTGTGGTCAACAAATTTTCTCCACTGCCAATATGTTCAAGGCTATTTCCCCCATTCTCTTCCATTAGGTTCAGTATATATGGTTCTATTTTAAGGTCCTTGATCCACTTGCATTTTTGCAGTGTGATAAATATAGATCAACTTGCATTCTTCTGTATGCAATTAAACCAGTACCATTTGTTGAAGATGTTTCTACCTGTTTGACTGTTTTTTCCTGTCTGTCTTTAAGGAAATTATTTATGTATTCTTTAAAGTCCTCTCACATCTTCATAAGATGGGAATTAAGGTCAGAGTGTGTCAGTGGTTTCAACGCATGTTGTAATTGGAGAGCTGGTTTTATTGAACATGTCATTATAATATAAAATAATATACCTTCTTCCCAGACTGTCTTGGAGCCCTCTCCATTTTTGTACATATAATCACTCATGGCATGCCTCCATTTTATCAGATTATTTTAAATTCTTTACTTCAAAACTTTTATCATTGAACATTATAGAAAATGAAGAATTTTGCCTACAACCATTTTCTTATCAAACTATCAACACTTAAACATTCTACTTTATTTTTATACTACTTCTTCTAAATCTTATACATTGCTTCTTGCAATACAAAATTTCAACTTAAAAATCATATTTCTAATACATGAACGACACTTAAAAATTACTCTGCCTTGAATGTTTTTGTGGCTGTTCTAAAAGCATTTGTATGTTCAACAAATTTTTTCTTACATAATACTAGAACATTTATATGATATACATTTTCTCATAAAGATCTAAAGCTGTCACTACCAACAACAACCATCATTATGTATTCAAATATATTTTAATGACACCCATTAACTATATAAAATCAAATGAAATATTCACATTTTGGCAGGAAACATTTCCGTCATATAAAATTACTCATTAAATTCAGAGTAACTTGTAGATAGGAGCCTAGCATAATTGTCATCCCAGAAACTTCATCAATCAACTGATAGAAACAGTTGCAGAAACCCATAGCCAAGCATTAGGTAAAGCTTGGAGAGTCCTCTGAAAGGGGGAAAAGAAGGATAGTAGGATGCAGAGGAGTCATGGACAACACAAGAAACATAATCAACTAACCTGGTCTCACAGGGACTCACAGAAACTGAACTGACAATCAGGAAGCCTGAGTGGTTTTGACCTAGGTCCTCTGCATATACACATATACATATACATATACATATACATATACATATGTATATATGTAGTTTGGTCTTGTGGGACTTCTAATAGTAGAAAATGGGATTGTTCCTGACTCTTTGGCTTCTTTTGGGACCCTTTTACTTCTATTGGATTGCTTCATCCAGACTTAATATGAGGGAGGTGCCTAAACATATTGAAATTTAATATTCCATCTTTGTTTGATATCTCTGGAGGCCTCCCTTTTTCTGTAGGAAAAGGAGAAGGAGTGAATGGGGGTGGGAGGGACTGGAAGTAGGGAAGGGGGAAATTGTGCTTAAGATGCAATATATGGGGAAAAATAAATTAATAAAAAATTCAGAGTAATAGGAGAGAACCATGGGGAAACATTACATGTAACTCTGGCTATCTCTGTAACTCTGAGTTTTTCATCTAAACACCCCTTTTCCCAGAAATAATGACTCAGAAAATAATTATGTATTAATAAAATGCTTAGACTAATAATTTTGGCTCTGTTCTCCAACTAGCTCATATGTCAATAATTCAGTGATTCTAGTCTAAGTTATTCTGGTTACATTCCTCTCCTCAGGCTTATATACTGTCTTCTTCTCTGTCTTGGTTAATCTTCTGTGTCTTACTAATTCCTTCAACACAGACATTCTCTCTCTCTCTCTCTCTCTCTCTCTCTCTCTCTCTCTCTCCCTGCTCCCTCCCTCTCTCCTTCTATTCCCCCCTCTATCCTTCCCTCTCTCCTTCCCTCCTTCTCTCTCCCTCCCTATTTCTATCCCTAACTCTCTCCCTTCATGCCTTCCTCCTCCCTCCCCCTCTCTCTCGCAGAACTACCTCCTATTTCCTGCCTTAGATCATTTTATTAACAGGTGAATGATTTTACACAGTGCACAATAGATTTTTCTCTACAATTACAAGATATATTAAAACTATGAGCCTCAATAATAATAAAGATGCAAATGTACAGGAGAAACATGAGGTTCTTATATTTCATATAAGTAAACTATACTTACATGCTTTAAGAGTAGATAGGATCCTCTGCTACAATGCACCATACCTAAGTGGCACAGGGAAGTAGATAACCACCCAGGAGAACAGAGAGGCCAGACAGCACAGGTAGAATCAGTCGTGCTGCTCAGAGGATCACGTTCAGGCCTTCTGGTTTCTGTCTCTGGCATGGGACCTTTCTCTGTCACAGACTGCCATATCCAGGTGGCACAGGGAAATAGCTGAACACCCAGGAGTGCAGAGAGGCCAGTTAGCACAGGAAGGACCTCCCCTGCCACTCAGAGGATCAAGCCTAGAACCCTGAGGCGGGACACATCTGGATTCTTTCTCTAGCTAAGGATCTTCCTCTAACATAGAATGCCATATCCAAGTGGCACAGGGATGTAGCTAACCAACCAGGAGTGTAGAAAGAGAGGTAGGAGCACCCTTGCTGCTCAGAGGAAACAGCCAGAAACTCTGAGGACACAAGAGTCTAGGAGCAGCCTGGGATAGCAATGTTCTTATTTCTGTCTGTACCCAGAGCTTATCCAGGACCACAGACCTACATATCCAAATAAAACCACAAGAGAGTTGGTCTCACAAGAGTACCTACATACTTGTGTACTCAGAGAAAATGGGTCTCCCAGGAGCACAGGTACAGATGCTTGCAGGACAGATAAGCCTCAGTCAGAGACAGCAACACCAGTCAACACAAGAGATAACCAGATGGCAAAACGCAAATGCAAGAACATTACCAACAGAAACCAAGGCAGCATGGAAACATCTGAATGAAGTTCTACAACAGCAAGTTCTAGATACCCCAACACACCGGAAAAGCAAGAGTTGGATTTAAAATCCCATCTAGTGATGCTGATAGAGGACTTCAAGAAGGGCATAAGTAACTCCCTTAAATAAATACAGGAGAACATGAGTTAGCAGGTAAAAGCCCTTACAAAGGAAACATAAAAATCCCTTAAGGAAATAGAGAACATGGGACAACAGGTAGAAGCCCTTAAAGAGGAAACACAAAATCCCTTAAAGAATTACAGGAAAACACAAACAAAGAAGTGAAGGAATTGAACAAAACCATCTGGGGCCTAAAAATGGAAGTAGAAACAACAAAGAAACCACAAAGGGAAACAATTATGGAGATAGAAAACCTTGGAAAGAATTCAGGAGTCATAGATGCAAGCATCAACAACAGAATACAAAAGATAGAAGAAAGAATCTCAGGTGCTGAAGATACCATAGAAAGCATTGACTCAATGAGAAGACCAAACCTAAGGATTACAGGTATAGAAGAGAGAAAGGATCCTAGATGGAAAACGCCAATACAAGGAGGGAAACTATACACTAGAAAATCTTCAAATCAAGATAATAACCTTCTTCCAACAAACCCAGAAGAAGGTAACCACACAAATATAAAACTCACATCAAAAATAGCAGGAAGCAACAATCACTATTCCTTAATAGCTGTTAACATTAATTTGCCAATAAAAAAGATGTAGACTAAGAAGCTAGGTACATAAACAGGACCCAACATTTTGCTGCATACAGGAAACACATCTCAGTGTCAAAAACAAACACTACCTCAGAGTAAAAGGCTAGGAAACAGTTTTCCAAGCAAATGGTCCCAGGAAACAAGGTGAAGTAGCCATTCTAATATCAGATGAAATTGACTTTCAAACAAAAGTCATCATAAAAGACATGGAAGGACACTTCATACTCCTCATACTCATCAAAGGAATAATCTACCAACATGTACTCTCAATGCTGAACATCTATGCTCAAAGTGCAGGGAGGATTTTTACAAACCCACATTTGTAAAAGAAACTTTATTAAAGCTCAAAGCACACATTGCACCTCACATAATAATTGTGAGTGACCTCAACACCCTACTCTCATCAATGGACTGATCAAGGAAACACAACTAAACAGATACACAGTGAAACTAACAGAAGTTATTGACCAGATAGATTTAACAGATATCAATAGAACATTCTATCCTAAATCCAGAGAATATACCTTCTGCTCAGCACCTCATGGTACCTTCTCCAAAATAGGCCATATAATTGGTCACAAAACAGACCTCAACAAATATACAAAGGTTTAAATAATCCCATGCTACCTATCAGATCACTATGGAATAAGGGTGGTCTTCAATAGCAACAAAAACAAAAGAAAGCCCACATACACATGGAAGCTGAATAATGCTCTACTCAATGATACCTTGGTCAAAGAAGAAATAAAGAAAGAAATCAAAACCTTTTTGGAATTTAATGAAAATGAAGCTACAACATACCCAAACTTATGGGACACAATGAAAGCAGTGCTAAGAGGAAAACATCGCTCTGAGTGCCTTCAAAAAGAAGATGGAGAGAACATACACAAGCAGCTTAACAGCATACCACAAAGCTCTCACAGAAAAAAAGCTAATACACCCAAAGGAATAGATGGCAGGAAATCATCAAACTCAGGGCTGAAATCAACCAAGTATAAACAAAAATAAATATATAAAGAATCAACAAAACCTGGAGCTTGTTCTTTGAGAAAATCAAGAAGATAAACTCTTAGCCAGAATAACCAGATGGCACAAAGACTTTCCAAGTTAACAAAATCAGAAGTGAAAAGGGAGATATTACAACAGAAACTGAGGAAATTAAAAAAATCATCAGATCCTACTACAACAGCCTACACTTAACACAACTGGAAAATCTGGATGAAATGGACAATTTCCTAGACAGATACTCAATACCAAAGTTGGGGATAATACTATAGGAGGACCCTGCTATACTACTCCTGGGCATATCCTCAGAGGATTCTCCAGTATATAGTAAGGACACAAGCTCCACCATGCTAATAGCAGCCTTATTTATAATAGCAAGAAGCTGGAAAGAACCCAGATGCCCTCAACAGAGGAATGGATACATAAATGTGCTACATTTATCCAATGGAATACTATTCAGCTAATAAAAGCAATGAATTCATTAAGTTCTTAGGCAAATGGGTAGAATTGGAAAATATCATCCTGATTGAGGTAAGCCCATCAAAAAAGAACACACATAGTATGCACTTAGTGATAAGTGAATATTATCCCAGACGTTTGAATACCCAAGACACAATTGACAGATCAAATGAAGCTTAAGAAGAAGGAAGAACAAAGTATGGATACGCTGGTCCTTCTTAGAAGAGGGAACCAAATACCTACAGAAGGAGATACAGAGACAAAGTGTGGAGCAGAGTCTGAGGGAAAGACCATCCAGAGACTGCCCCACTTAGGGATCCATCACATATACAGTTACAAAACCCTGACACTATTGTGGAGGCCCACAAGTGCTTGCTGATTGGAGCCTGATATAGCTGTCACCTGGGAAGCTCTGATAGTGTATGATAAATATAGAGGGGCTAGCCATTGAACTTAGCACAGGGTCCCAAATGGAGGAGCTAGAGAAAGGGCCCAAGGAGCTGAAGGGGTTTGCAGGACCTTGGGGGGAACAAGAATATGAGTCACCCAGTACTCCTTGAGCTCCCAGGGACTAAACCATCAACCAAAGAGTACACATGGAGTTACCCATGATTCCAGATGCATAAGCAACAGATGATGACCTTGTTTAACATCAAAAGTGGGAGAGGCCCTTGGTCCTGGGAAGGCTCCATGCCACAGTATAGGGGAATACCAGGACAGGTAAGAAGGAGTGGGTCAATTGGGTACAGGGGGAGGGGAGATGTGTTAAGGGATTTGGGGGGTGAAAGCAGGAAAGGGGACAACATTTGGAATATAAATAAAGAATGTATCTATTAAAAGAAATTAAAGAAAGAGTAGATAGAAAGCTCAGAGTGAGAAATCTGATGGTGTCTTTACCTTTATGGAACAGACCAAAGTCATGACAATATGTAAAGAAATTGCCAATTGTAAGGACAAATGTCTAGCCTAAGAATCACAATTATAGAAATATAAATGTTTATTTACTTTGGCACAGTGTTTATCTTTATAAAAGGTAAAATGAGAAAACAATTCAAATACTCCACAAGTAAAGCTTCTATAAATAAAATTTCATTTATCCCTGAAATAGGAAACTGATGCCAACAAAATAAATGCTCTTACTATCTCTCTACACATAGTAAATTGTTCAGTGAACAGCATTGGATAAAAAATGCAGAATTTAAAGATATAAACACCATTAGGGGAGCAGAAATATGATCAAAAGATATTGTATTTAAAATTAAAATAGAAGAATTAGGTGTTGATTTTTACTTTAATGTGAACTGTTTATATATTAAGAAAAATATCTTGATGCCAAATGTAAATATATGTGTAGAATTAGGTTAGTAAATATTTATTCTTTAAAATCTTAAACTACATACATTAAACTTAAACACAAGTTGTTTTGCTATGTGGTTTAATAAAATTCCATTTTTGTGTTAAAATTACAATAGAACCTTCTTGCTCTTTTATTTATGTGTTATTATTTGATAATTTCAGACATATAAGTACTGAATTTTAGACATTTTCCCCATTACCATCTTTTAATTCCCCTCCTCTTTTAAAGCCATTCTTTTCAAACAAATTATATTCTTATCTTTACATTGTTGTGAGTGTTAGTGAATTAATGAGGTTAAGTAGGTTTGGTTTCCTGAGTACAAATGGGGCTTATTTACTGGAACATAAAAAAGTTTTGTGGCTATACCACTGGAGAAGATATGCTTCTAGCCTAGTATCTATTAGCTGCCCATAATATCTCATGAGTCCCTCTCCCTTGTAGAATGAAACAGATGAGCCAAATCTTTAGAGATCATATGTAGTAACTAAAGGTGCAGTGAGTTCATGTGATGTTCAGAAGACACTGCATTGCAGCTTTTCTCCCACACTCCAAGCTTTTATATTCTTTCTTTTTATTTTTCTAAAACATTCTGGGAGCCTTGGAAATGGTAATACTGATGCCTTGTTCAACATCAATCACTATAGGGACAATAATCCCTATAATTCGATCTGTTGTAGGATTTCTTTAACTGTTGCAACTTATAAAGGAAGCTTCACTGATAAAGTTTGAGAGAAGCATTTATATATGGTTATTAACACAAATTTGTCACCATTTCACAGAACAGAACCATAGGTTCTCTAGAGCACCAAGCATCTCTCCTGTGAATCAGTCTTCAAATTAAATAAAAAAGTGGTTATTTACCCCTATGGTAGTCATGCCATTTTTACACCCGTGGACATATGTTGCTGGAAAGCTCATTATTGTAACTCTCTGGGTCCACAGGAATGTAGGAATGTTGATGGGCACTTCATCTTTTACCTTCATCAGCTTAAAGAGCACCTTCCATCATTGTAAAAGTTAGCTATCAGGGAAAATACTGTCTGTCTCAGATCCATCTAATTTTCAGTGTCTTGCAACCTAATATTGTGGTAACTAACAATCAACCAGGTTTTACAATCCAGTTCTAGGACACAACAAGAACATTGACAATGTCCCATGATATTTCATAAGCTCCCTATGGGGCCTCTTTGACCAAGAGTTCATAAAAAGGTTTCCCACAGTCCAGCTGGCAGAACTAGGTACCCAAGATATCCCGAGTTTAAGACCTTTGGTGACTCAGGCCTTGAGCAGGAGCTGTGCACAGAGCAGTAGTTTGGGGGGCCCCGGCCAAGCCTGGGCTCAGTGCCCTGAAGGTGGACCCCGCACTCCCTGCAGCCTCCCCCATCTTCCCAGGTGTTCCAATTCAGCCTGCGGAACAAGGTTCCTGAGATATCCTGAGTTTAAGACCTTTGGGGACTCAGGGCTTGAGCAGGAGCTATGCACAGAGCAGCTGTTTGGGGGGCCCCAGCCAAGTGTGGGCTCTGTGCTCTGAAGGCAGACCCCACAATCCCTGCAGCCTCCACCATCTTCCCAGCTGCTTTGAACCAGCAGGTGGAACCAGGTATCTGAGATATCCTGAGATTAAGACCTCTGGGGACTCAGGACACCAGATAGCAATCCCTGAGCAGGAGCAGTGCAGAGCAGTGGCCCAGCAGGCAGAACTAAGTACCTGAGATATCCTGAGTTTAAGACCTCTGGGGACTCAGGCCACCTGTCAGCAGTACCTGAGATATCCTGAGTTTAAGACCTCTGGGGACTCAGGCCACCTGTCAGCAATCTGTGAGCAGAAGCCCTGCAGGGCAGTGGTTCAGGTGTCCCAGTTGTGGGGAAATACCCTTATGAGCCCACTGGAGGTTCAAGCACCAGCTAGTAACTACAGGACCAACTAACACCAGAGATAACCAGATGGCAAAAGGCAAACTTAGATCATTACTAACAGATATCAAGGCAATATGGCAGCATCCAAACCCAGTTCCCCGACAGCAATAAATCTTGGATACCACAACACACCAGAAAAACAAGACTCAGATCTAAAATCACTGGTCAGGATGCTGATAGAGGAACACTTAGATAAATCTCTTAAAGTAATACAGGAAAAACTAGATCGAAGATAGAAGCTCTTACAAGGCAAACACAAATAAGTCTCTGATACCCCAACACACCAGAAAAACAAGACTCAGATCTAAAATCACTGGTCAGGATGCTGATAGAGGAACACTTAGATGAATCTCTTACAGTAATACAGGAGAAAATAGATCAAAAGCTAGAAGCCCTTACAAAGCAAACACAAATAAGTCTCAGATACCCCAACACACCAGAAAAACAAGACTCAGATCTAAAATCACTGGTCAGGATGCTGATAGAGGAACACTTAGATAAATCTCTTAAAGTAATAGAGGAGAAAATGGATCAAAAGCTAGAAGCCCTTACAAGGCAAACACAAAAATCACTTAAAGAGATTCAGGAGAATATGGATCAAAAAATGAATGCCAATAAGAGGGAAACACAAAAATCACTTAAATAAATACAAGAGAACATGGGTCAACAAGTAGAAGTTGTAAAAGAGGAAACGCAAAAAGCCCTTAAAGAATTACAGGAAAACACAAACAAGCAACTGAAAGATCTGAGCAAAACCATACAGAATCTAAAAACAGAAGTAGAAACAACTAAGCAATCGCAAAGGGAGACAATGTTGGAGATAGAAAACCTTGGGAAGAAATCAGGAGTCATAGATGCAAATATCAACAATAGAATACAAGAGATAGAAGACAGAATCTCAGATGCTGAAGATACCATAGGAACCATGGATTCAACAATTTAAGAATATGCAAAATGCAAAAAGCTGGTAACCCAAAACATTCAGGAAATCCAGGATACAATGAGAAGACCAAACCTAAGGATTATAGGTATAGATGAGAGTGAAGATCTACAACTTAAAGAGCCAGCAAATATCTTCTACAAAATTATGGAAGAAAACTTCCCCAACCTAAAGAGAGAGATGCCCATGAATATACAAGTAGCCTACAAAACCCCAAACAGACTAGACCAGAACAGAAATACTTCCCATCACATAATAATCAAAACCCCAAATGTACTAAACAAAGAAAGAATATTAAAGGCAGTAAGAGAAAAAAGGACAAGTAACATATAAAGGAAGACCTATCAGAATTACACCAGACTTCTCACCTGAGACCAGGAAAGCTAGAAGATCCTGGGCGGACCTCATGCAGACTCTAAGAGAACACAAACTTCAGCAAAAACTAATATACCCAGCAAAACTCTCAATCGCCTTAGATGGGGAAACCAAGGTTTTCCATGACAAAACCAAATTTCCACGATTTCTATCTACAAACCCAGCCCTACAAAGGATAATAGGGGAAAAATACCAACACAAGGGGGGAAACTACACCCCAGAAGAAACAATATAGAAACCCTGTCTCATCAAACCCAAAAGAAGAGAACCACTCAAATATAAAAAATAACGCCCAAAGTGTCAGGAAGCAATAATTACTATTCCTCAATATCTCTTAACATCAAAGGACTCAATTCCCCCAATAAAAAGACACAGACTAACAGAGTGGATATGGAAACAGGACCCTACATTTTGCTGCATACAGGAAACACATATCAGTGTCAAAGACAAACACTACCTTAGAGTAAAAGGCTGGAAGACAGTTTTACAAGCAAATGGTCCCAGGAAACAAGCCGGAGTAGCCATTCTAATATCAGATAAAATTGACTTTCAATCTAAAGTCATCAAAAGAGACATGGAAGGTCACTTGCTTGTCAAGGGAAAAATCCACCAAGAAGAATTCTCAATACTGAACATCTATGCTCCAAATGTAAGGGCACCCTCATTCATAAAAGAAACTTTACTAAAGCTTAAAGCACACATTGTACCTAACACAATAATTGTAGGTGACTTCAACACTCCACTCTCCTCAATGGACTGATCAGGAAAGCAGACACTAAACAGGGGCACAGTGAAACTAATTGAAGCTTTGGACAAATTGGATTTAACAGATATGTGTGTGTGTGTGTGTGTGTGTGTGTGTGTGTGTATAAAACATTTCATCCTAAAGCAAAAGAATATACCTTCTTCTCAGCACCGCACGGTACCTTCTCCAAAATTGATCATATAATTGGTCACAAGACAGATGTCAACAAATACAAGAAGACGGACCTAATCCCATGCCTCCTATCAGATCAATATGGAGTAAAAGTGGTCTTTAATAGCAAGAAGAACAACAGAAAGCCCACATACACATGGAAACTGAACAATACTCTACTCAATGACACCTTGGTCAAGGAAGAAATAAAGAAAGAAATCAAAGACTTTTTAGACTTCAATGAGAATGAAGCTATGACCTACCCAAATCTATGGGACACAATAAAAGCAGTGCTAAGAGGAAAACTCATAGCCCTAAGTGCCTGCAAAAAGAAACTGGAGAGAGCATGCACTAAAACTGAACCACACACCTGAAGGCCCTGGAACAAAAAGAAGCTAATTCACCAAGGAGGAGTAGAAGACAGGAAATCATCAAACTAAGGGCTGAAATCAATCAAGTAGAAACAAAGAGAACCATACAAAGTATCAACAAAACCAAGAACTGGTTCTTTGTGAAAATCAACAAGATAGATAAACCCTTAGTCAGACTAACCAAAGGGCACAGAGACAGTATCCAAATTAACAAAATTAGAAATGAAAAGGGGGACATAACAACAGAAACTGAGGAAATTCAAAAAATCATCAGATCCTACTACAAAAGCCTATACTGAACAAAATTGGAGAATCTGGAGGAAATGGACAATTTACTAGACAGATACCAAATACCAAAATTAAACCAGGATCAATTAGATCAGCTAAACAGTCTCATAACACCTAGAGAAATAGAAGGGTTTATACAAAGTCTCCCAACCAAAAAAAGTATGGGCCAGATGGTTTTAGTGCAGAATTTTATCAGACCTTCAAAAAAGACCTAACACCAATACTCTTCAAACTATTCCACAAAATATAAACAGAAGGAACACTGCCCAACTCGTTCAAGGAAGCCACAATAATGCTGATACCAAAAGCACACAAAGATCCTACAAAGAAAGATAACTACAGGCCAATTTCCCTTATGAATATTGATGCAAAAATACTAAATAAAATTCTTGCCAACCAAATCCAAGAGCACATCAAAATGATCATTCACCATGATCAAGTAGGCTTTATCCCAGGGATGCAGGGATGGTTCAATATACTGAAATCCATCAATGTAATCCACTACATAAACAAACTAAAAGAAATAAACACATGATCATCTCATTAGATGCTGAAAAAGCATTTGACAAAATTCAGCATCCTTTCATGCTAAAAGTCATAGAAAGAACAGGAATTCAAGGCCCATACCTAAATATAGTAAAAGCAATATACAGCAGACCAGTAGCCAACATCAAAATAAATGGAGAGAAACTTGAAGGAATCCCACTAAAATCAGGGACTAGACAAGGCTGCCCTCTCTCTCCATATCTTTTCAATATAGTACTTGAAATTCTAGCAAGAGCAATTAGACAACCCAAGGAATTCAAAGGGATACAAATTGGAAAGGAAGAAGTCAAACTATCACTTTTTGCAGATGATATGAGAGTGTACATAAGTGACCCAATAAACTCCACTAGAGAAATTCTACAGCTGATAAATAACTTCAGCAAAGTGGCTGGTTATAAAATCAACTCAAGCAAATCAGCAGCCTTCTTGTACTTAAAGGACAAGCAGGCTGAGAAAGAAATTAGGGAAATAACACCCTTCACAATAGCCACAAACAATATAAAGTATCTTGGCATGACTTTAACCAAACAAGTGAAAGAACTGTATGACAGGAACTTCAAGTCCTTGAAGAAAGAAATCGAAGAAGACCTCAGGAGATGGAAAAATATTCCATGCTCTTGGATTAGCAGGATCAATATAGTAAAAATGGCCATCTTGCCAAAAGCAATCTACAGATTCAATGCAATCCCCATCAAAATCCCAAATCAATTCTTCATAGATCTAGAAAGAGCAATTCTCAAATTCATCTGGATTAACAAAAAACCCAGGATAGCCAAAACTTTTCTCAACAATAAAAGGACTTCTGGGGGAATCAATATCCCTGACCTCAAGCAGTACTACAGAGCAATTTTGCTAAAAACTGCATAGTATTAGTACAACGACAGGCAAGTGGATCAATGGAATAGAATTGAAGACCCAGAAATGAACCCAAAGACTTATGGTCACTTGATCTTTGATAAAGGAGCTACAACCATCCAGTGGAAAAAAGATAGCCTTTTCAACAAATGGTGCTGGTTCAACTGGAGGTCACCATGCAGAAGAATCGAATTGAACCAGTCTTATCTCCTTGTACTAAGATCAATTGCAAGTGGATCAAGTACCTCCATATAAAACCAGACACACTGAATCTAATACAAAAGAAACTGGGGAACACCCTGGAGGACATGGGCACAGGAGGAAAGTTCCTGAACAGAACACCAATAGCTTATGCTCTAAGAACATGAATTGACAAATGGGACCTCATAAAATTACAAAGTTTCTGTAAGGCAAAGGACACCATCAGAAGGACAAAACAGCAAGCAACTAATTGGGAAAAGATCTTCACCAACCCCACATCCGACAGAGGGCTATTATCCAATATATACAAAGAACTCAAGAAGTTAGACTGCAAAGAACCAAATAACCCTATCAAAAAATGGGGTAAAGAGCTAAACAAAGAATTTTCACCAGAAGAAATTCGGATGGCCGAGAAACAGCTTAAGAGATGTTCAACATCATTAGTCATAAGGGAAATGCAAATCAAAACAACCCTGAGATTCCACCTCACACCAGTCAGAATGGCTAAGATTAAAAACTCAAGAGACAATAGGTGCTGGCGAGGATGTGGAGAAAGAGGAACACTCCTCCACTGTTGGTGGGATTGCAAGTTGGTACACCCGCTCTGGAAGTCAACCTGGTGGTTCCTCAGAAAATTGGGCATGACACTTCCAGAGGACCCTATCATACCACTCCTGGGCATATACCCAGTGGAATCCCCTGCATATAATAAAGACACATGCTCCACTATGTTCATAGCAGCCTTGTTTATAATAGCCAGAAGTTGGAAGGAACCCAGATGTCCCTCAAAGGAGGAATGGATACAGATAATGTGGTATATTTATACAATAGAATACTACTCAGCAATTAAAAATAATGAGTTCATGCAATTTGTAGGCAAATGGTTGGATCTGGAAAATATCATCCTAAGTGAGTTAACCCAATCACAAAAGAATACACATGAAATGCAATCACTGATAAGTGGATATTAATGAGCCCCAAAGCTCTGAATACTCAAGGCCCAATTAGCAAATCAGAAGATTCCCAAGAAGAAGCAGGAAGAAAAGGAACCTGGTCCTGAAAATACCAGACCCAGATTTGTAGGAGAGTATGAGAACAGAGAAATGGGGCGGGGGGGGTGATTGGGGAATGGGTGGAGGGAAGAGGACTTATGGGACATATGGTGAGGGGGGAACTGGGAAAGGGGAAAGCCTTTGGAATATAAATAAAGAATATAGAAAATAAAGAAAAAATAAAAACTATAAAAGGAAAGTTTTCACACTCTGATACCTGGAATTTTAGAAAAAAATTTATTGCGTATGTATTCTGAGAAAAATATACAGAAAGGTTAACTAAAAGTACACCTCATAAGATAAATTTATTTTCTTTTTGGATATATTTTTGGATATATTTTGGATATATCTTTTTGGATATTTTAGGAGAGATGAAATTTAGTCATTCTTTAGAAAGTTTGAAAGGGTAATTGATTCTAGCACAAATGTGTTGTAGAAAAATTAATTTTACACATTTGATTTCATATCATGATTTCTCTTTAAATTATGTTTAATTACCTTACTATGACTACGTGCAATTGCAAACACATGACATGAAGTCATTCTTTCACAGTCCTTTTATTTAATGATGGGACACCTGAGAAAAATCACAACTTTTGTTTTAAATGCAATCTATAAATAGTGACATTTTACTCTTAAACTAAATCATGGGTATAATAGATTCAACTATACTTACTCAGAAGAAAATAAAGTCAAATGGAAAATTGTGAGCCAATGTGTGAGCCAACTGTGCAGCAATGGAAACTATGTAACTTCTACTCAAATTCAGACAATCATGGAAGACAATAGGTTTAATTACTGTGTTGTTTTAATAGCCTTTTTTTCTGTTCTATTCTCATTCACTTCCAAACCAATTACTCTAATTTCTATTAGATACCTTGGTCTGTAAACTCAGACAAGATACTTTTTACAATAAAGTAATAAAACCCACTGCATTCCATGATTGCTAAATGAAAATCACTGATTTAGCAAGACTTATAGAATTTTGTACTAAAGGGGTGGCTGTAACTATGTGTATATTTTAAAAGTTCAATTCAAATGTAGGACGATCCATCACAGAATTAAATTCATAATAAATAGGCTTAACATAGTTCAAATGAGTGACATAGAATAGCAGAAGGAAAGTATGAACATAGCTGACTTTAGTTAATAACATTGTTTCTAGACACTAACTGAAGGACTACTGGTATCCAGATATGCCTTCTTTGTTTCATACTGGGTTTTTGATGCCATTGAAATATCATTTATTTATATACTAGAGTGAAAATTGTGCTTACATTCTATAGTTGACAATGGTAAAATTTTTTCATCTGAGCATGGGGAAACATTAAAAAGAAAGGGGGAATCTAGAATAAACTGTATAGAATATGATCGCATCAAGAATCATTATGAAAAATGGATTTGGAAAGTATATTTTCCATTTTCCACTTAACTAATCTGGTTATATACATGTGTATGCCTTGAAGCCACATCACAAACTCAGACAGTATTGTTATTAACAATAACAATATAATTGAGACATTATCAGCATTGTGTATTCCAGATTTGACATGTAGTATTACCCTAGTGGTATTCTTGATGTAAAGGCCTGACTTTGATATAATCATAGTGTAAACACCCATAGAGAGCCACCTATAAGATTTAAGTGTTTCCCTTAAATGGCAAGGTTATGAAACACTAACACATTAGGACTGGAAAAGATTGAGGAGACACAACCAAAAGAAGCATGAGAGTTTCATTTGGATCCTAATACAAATAAAGGATATTAAAATATTTTATGTCAAATTTAAGGATTATATGTAGTTTAGTTAGAATATAAATATTAAATAATTAAATCATTATTTACCTCCAGGAAGAGCACCCAAGTTAGAGCCATCTCATCTATTCAATTACATATTCAAAGTGCAAGAGTTGCACACACAGTTGTGGATTACAAAGTTCATATTAACTGACTACATTAAAGGTAACTTATGACATTTTATTTAAATGACTTGGAATATACTTAAATCCCTTTTTATATTGTGAGTTTCTTGGAGGTAAAGTCCTTCTTACTTAAAAGTAGACATTGAAACAGCCTGAACCACAAACATCATCAAGGTCTCAGTTCTCTACAATTGATAGCTTCAGGCTGGAGTGTGGGAGGGGATCTACACAGTTCAATTTAAGGGGCAGGCCACTGAGAACTTGACCATGTTCCAGTGAATATACAAATAATACAAATTAGATTTCTTTTTATATTTATTTTTTATTTTTTGTTTTTTGGGGGTCAAAGGGTGCAGGGGCAGACATGGAGGGACTGAGAAATGAGTGTGATCAGAATGCACAATGTGAAATTTACAAAAAGATCATTAAAAATGTTACATTAAAATGTGTACATTGAACATGAAGAAAAAACTTTCCTCAGATGTGTATATGAATATTTTAATAACTTTAAATAGTATAATTTTCTAAATAATAATTATGTGTAAGTTGCTAATAATTTCTTACAGATATTACAAGCAGAATAGTAGTGAACAGACAGTAGGTATTCAGGAAGGAGAGATCCAGGCAGGTCCAGAAATGGGTTCAATGCTTCAGGACAGAGCTATATCAATCTCCTTTCAGTAAACATTTCTTGGTGTCCACAACAGTGTCAGGGTTTGGTGACTGTAAAGATATTTTCCCAGACTATTGATTGCCATTTTGTCCCATTTTCTGTGTCCTTTGCTTTACAGAGGCTTTGCAATATTAGGTCTGATTTGTTCTTCTTAGAGCAGAAGCCATTGGTATTTTGTTCAGGACCTTTTCCCCAGTGACCATGTGTTCAAGGCTCTTCACCACTTTCTTTTTTATTACTTTCAGTGTATCTGGTTTTATGTGGAAGTCCTTGATCCACATGGAACTGAGCTTTGTACCAGGAAATAAAAAATGGATCGATTTGCATTCTTCTGCATGCTAACAGCTAGTTGAACCAACACCATTTGTTAAAAATGCTTTCTTTTTTTCCACTTAGATGGTTTTAGTTACTTTGTCAAATATCAAATGGCCGTAGGAGTGTGGTTCATTTCTGGGAATTTCATTGAATCTGTAGATTGCTTTTGGCAAAAAACCTATTTTTACTATATTAATTCTGCCAATCCATGAATGTGGGAGATCTTTCAGTCTTCTGAGATCTTTGATTTCTTTCTTCAGAGACTTGGAGTTCTTGTCATACAGATCTTTCACTTGCTTGATTAGAGTCACACCCAGGTATTTTATATTATTTGTAACTATGTAAAGGGTGTTGTTTCCCTAATTTATTTTTTAGCCTGTTTATCCTTTGAGTAGAGGAAGGCCACTGATTTGTTTGAGTTAATTTAATATCCACCCACTTTGCTGAAGTTGTTTATCAGGTTTAGGAGTTCTCTGGTGGAATTTTTGGGTCACTTTAGTATACTATCATATCATCTGCAAGTAGTGATATTTTGGCTTCTTCTTTTCCAATTTTTATCCTTTTGACCTCCTTTTCTTGTTTAATTGCTCTTGCTAGAACTTCAAGTACTATATTGAATAGATAGGGAGAGAATGGGAAGTTTTGGTGGTCTGGTCCCTGATTTTAATGGGATTGCTTCAAGTTTCACTCCATTTAGTTTGATGTTGGCTACTGGTTTGCTGTATATTGCTTTTATTATGCTTAGGTATGGCCCTTGAATTACTGATCTTTCCAAGACTTTTAACATGGAAGGATGCTGAATTTTCTCAAATGATTTTTCAGCATCTATTGAAATGATCATGTGTTTTTTCATTGAGTTTGTTTATGTTGTAGATTACATAATTGCTGTGGATGGATTTCTGTGTATTGAAACATCTTTGCATCCCTAGGATGAAACCTACTTGATCGTGGTGAATGACCATTTTGATGTGCTCTTGTACTCAGTTGGCAAGTATTTTATTGAGTTTTTTGCGTCACTGTTCATAAGGGAAATAAGGTCTGAATTCTCTTTTTTTCTTTGGTCTTTGTGAAGTTAGGGTATAGGTGTAATTGTGGCTTCATAGAACAAATTGGATAGTGCTCCTTCTGTTTCTATTTTGAGGAATAATTTGGAAAGTATTGATATTAGGTCTTCTTTGGAGGTGTGATAGATTTCTCCAAGAAACCCATCTGGTCCTGGGCCTTTTTTGGTTGGGAGACTATTAATGACTGCTTCTATTTCTTTAGGGCTTAAGGGAGTGTTAAGATGGTTTATCTGATCCTGTTTGACACCTGGTACCTGTCTAGAAAATTGTCCATTTCATCCAGATTTTCCAATTTTGTTCAGTATAAGCTTTTGTAGTAGGATCTCATGATTTTTAGAATTTCCACGGTTAGTTTCCGTTAGTATGTCTACCTTTTCATTTCTGATATTATTAACTTGGATATTGTCTCTTTGTGGTCTGATTAGTTTGGCTAAGGGTTTATCTCTCTTGTTTATTTTCTCAAAGAACCAGCTTCAGGTTTTGCTGATTCTTTATATAGTTCTTTTGTTGTTGTTGTTTCTATTTGGTTGATTTTAGCCCTGAGTTTATTTCCTGCTCTCTACTCTTCTGGGGTATATTTGCTTCTTTTTCTTCTAGATGTTTCAGGTGTGCTGTCAAGCTGTGAGTGTACTCTCTCTCCAGTTTCTTTTTGGAGGGACTTAGAGCTATGAGTTTTCTTCTTACCACTGCTTTCATTGTGTTCCATCAGTTTTGACATGATGTGTCTTCATTTTTAATATTCTAAAAAGTCTTTAATTTCTTTCTTTACTTCTTCATTGACCAAGTTATCATTGAGTAGAGTGTTGTTCATCTTCCATGTGTATGTGTGCTTTCTGTTGTTTTTGTTGGTATTTAAGACGAGCCTTAATTCATGGTGATCTGATAGAGTGCATGAGATTATTTCAATCATCTTGCATCTATTTAGGCCTGTTTTGTTACCAATTCTATAGTTCTTTTGGAGAAGGCAACATGAGGTGCTGAGAAGACAGTATATTCTTTTGCTTTAGTGTAACTGCCCACAATTACATTGAACGGCCTACCTGGAAGGGAAGCTGGGGATGTATGGGAAGGCAGAAAAATAGAGACAAAGACCAAGACAACATTGCTGTTCAAGGTCTCAATGTTTAATGGAGAACTCCAAATATATAGGCAGAGTTAAACCCTTCCCCCAATGCCTGGAAGCTTCTCAGTTGAACCAGTTCAGTTGCTCTGCAGGTGGCTAGTGTTTCTCAGGAAACTGTAGGTCCTTGAAGAATAATGGGCTTCACCTTGGTCTGAGCGCTCCACCCTAGGTAGAGGGGATTATGGATGACAGGAGTTCCTACTCAATGGCTGGGAGAGGAACTTCACATTGGTCGATGTCAAGTTTCTGCCAGGTGGCATGGCACCTCAATAAGGCTCTCTACACTTTAGGATAAATGTTGTATACATATCTGTTAGATCCATTTGCTTCATAACTTCTGTTAGTTTCACTGAGTCTCTGTTTAGTTTCTGTTTCCATGATCTGTCCATTGCTGAGTGGGGTTTTGAAGTTTCCTACTATTATTGTGTGGGGTGTGATGTGTACTTTGAGCTTTAGTAAAATTTCACTAATGAATGTGAGTGCCCTTGCATTTGGAGCATAAATGTTCAGAATTGAGAGTTCTTCTTGGTAGATTTTTCCTTTGACCAGTATGAAGTGTCCTTTCTTGTCTTTTTTTGATAACTTTGGGTTGAAAGTCAATTTTATTCAATATTAGAATGGCTACTTCAGCTTGTTTCTTGCAACTGTTTGCTTGGAAAATTGTTTTCCAGCCCTTTACTCTGAGATAGTGTCTGTCTTTGTCACTGAGATGCATTTCCTCTATGCAGCAGGATCTGCCCAGGATCTTCTAGCTTGCATAGTGTCTGGTAAGAAGTCTGGTACGATTCTCATAGGTCTGCCTTTATATGTTACTTGACCTTTTTACCTTACTGCTTTTAATGTTCTTTCTTTGTTTAGTACATTTGGTGTTTTGATTATTATGTGACAGTAGGAAATTATTTTCTGGTCCAGTCTATTTGGAGTTCTGTAGGCTTCTTGTATGTTCATGGGCATCTCATTCTTTAGGTTAGGGAAGTTTTCTTCTATAATTTTGTTGAAGATACTTACTGGCCCTTTAATTTGGGAATCTTCTCTCTCTTCTATATCTATTATCCTTAGGTTTGGTCTTCTCATTATGTCCTCAATTACCTGGATGTTTGGGGTTAGGAGCCTTTTGATTTTTGCATTTTCTTTGACTGTTGTGTCAATGTTTTGTATGGTATCTTCTGCACCTGAGATTCTCTCTTCTTTCTCTTGTATTGTCTTGGTGATGCTTCCATCTATGAGTCCTGATTTTTTCCTAGGTTTTCTAATCCAGGGTTGTCTTCATTTGTGATTTCCTTATTTTTTTTATTTCCACTTTTAGATCTTGGATGGTTTTGTTCATATTCTTCTCCTGTATGATTGTGTTTTCCTGCAATTCTTTAACAGATTTTTGTGTTTTCTCTTTAAAGGCTTTACCTGTTTATCCGTGTTCTCCTGTATTTCTTTAAGGGAGTTATTTATGTCCTTCTTAAAGTCCTTTATCATCATCACGAGAATTGATTTTTAGACCTGAATCTTGCTTTTTTGGTGTGATGGTGTGTCCAGGACTTGCAATGGGGGGAGAATTGGGTTCTGATGATGCCAAGTAACTGTTGTTTCTCTTGCTTATGTTCTTACTCTTGCCTCCTACCATCTGATTATTTCTAGGCTACCTGCCCTAGTTATATCTGACTGGAGTCTGTCCTTCTTGCGATCCTGGTTGTGTCAGAATTCCTCAGAGTCCAGCTGTCTTTGTGATCCTGTGATTCTGGGATTCTATGATCCTGAAATCATGGGTATGTCAGAGCTCCTGGGAGTCAAGCTGCTTCTGAGACCCTGAGATCTTGGTATGACTAAGCTCCTTGTGATCTTGTGATCCTGTGATCCTGGGCATGTTAGAGTTCCTGGAAGTGAAACTTCCTCAGGGTGTTGTAGAACTGGCTGCTGAGTTTGGAGTTCATGCCCAAAGTCTGCTCAGGGCACCTACCTAGACTGGAAGAAACCCATACCACTGGTTATGTGGGGGTTCATGCTTCCCTGGGTCCCACTGGTCTTAGTTGCTCATGATGCTGTATTCTCTTCACCTCTGATCCTATTGGGATCTAACTTTCAATATTAATTTTTAATGATATAGATGATAAATGTCTCCATGAATTTTAGTGAATTATGGGGCTGTTAGATATTTTGTCCATTACTAATTTGATTTATTTTCTAATTGTTAAATTTAAGGATCGCTTATGTGTCTTACAAAAATACTATCATAATTTATGGGTTATTTTTTATCATCTACTTGGAGTTTTTTTTTGTTCATTTTGAAAATCTAATATGAATAATATTTCAATTTTGAAACAATTAATGAGGATCTTGTTTTTTGTTACTATTATTTTGAAAGATATACTACATTAGAGACTGATTAGGAATCAGAGCAAAGGATATTAGGAAGTGAAATAAGATCAATTCATAATTGACCTTCTGACTAACATATTGTATCTTATTACAGCAACAACCAACAACAAAGAAAGACAAAAACTTAAATATTTTTTCCCAAAAAATGTATTGGAATACATAAATTATAATAAAAACTGCTTTGTCAATATTCACATTCTTAAGATTAGAATAATTTTTATTATTCTGCTTCCTTCTTTTTTAATTAATGATTTTATTTGTTTACATTTCAAATGATACCTCCCTTTCCAGTTAACCCTACACAAACCCCACAATCCAATCCCCCCTTTCCCCCTCCCTTTTGCAGCTATGAGGATGCTCCTTCCCCCACTTACCCACTCTTGCCTCACCACCATAGCAGTCCCCTACACTGGGGCATCAAGCATCCACAGGACCAAGAGCCTCCCCTTACATTGATGCCAGATAAGGACATCCTCTGCTACATATGCTCCCTCAATGTATACTCTTTGGTTGGTGTTTTAATCCATGGGAGATCTGGGTAGTCTAGTTGATATTGTTCTTCCTATGAGTTTGCAATCCCCTTTGGCTCTTCAGTCCTTCCCCTGGCTATTCCATTAGGGTCCTTGGTCTCTAATGGTTGGCTGTATCTGAATCTGTATTGGTCAGTTGCTGGTAGAACTTCTCAGAGAACAGCTACACAAGGCTCCTGTCAGCAAACACTTCTTGACATTAGCAATAGTATGAGGGGTTGCAAATGGGATGGATCGTTAAGTGGTGCAGTCTATTGATGGCCTTTCCTTTTGTCTTTGTTCCTTTGGACAAAAACATTTCTCAGAATACCCATGATTTAACCTACAAAGCATATGGAGCTTAAGAAAAAGTAAGGCCAAGTCTGGATGTTTCAGTCCTATACAGAACAGGGAACAAAATAATCACAGGAGATAGAGGGATCTGGGAGGGAGAGAGGAGGAGGAAGAGAAAAGGGGGGACTACATTAGAAGAGTCAGGAGAGAAGTACAGAGGGTCAGGATACTGAATAGAAACATGTAGCAGTTGGGGATGGGGAACTGTGGGTAACCACTAGGAAGTCCCAGACTCCAAAAAAAGGTAGAAGCTTCCAGGACCCAATAGGGATGACTTTAGCTGAAATACCCAACAAAGGGGAAATACAACCTGTAGATAAAATAGATAGATAGGCATGGCCCAGGATGGGCCACCCCTGCATCTGTTTCATTTCTTTATGAAAAAATTAAAATAGTGCTATAAGACTCATTGGGAAATCTTAAGTAAATTGTGTTTAAAAAGCATAAGGGAAAATTAATTTTTATAAATAAAGATGTTGAAGATTATGTTTTCATCATAACAAATTTGGTTTAAAATATCTTGTTGTTTTTATTGTTTTTTGGTTTAAAATGTCTCAGACTTTACATTTTGTATATATATGACATAAAACAAACATACTTGCATTATCTCTTCCTTCTCTCTCTTCCCTTCAAGAGATTTCTTTAATCTTCTATCATATCATAGGAGAGGGACAATTAGTATCCCCAAAGGTTAAATCCCTTAGCTGTTTATCCAGTACAAAATATCACAAAATTATATACACCCAAACAACAAAGATAGATTGAGCAGGCTGTACTCATATATTTTGCATATATATATGTGTGTGTTACTTTAATTTTAAGGAAGAAATAAGATCTTTAGAATTTTGTGAAATTATTTAGAAAGTAAGACAGAAACAAATGTAAATTATTCTCTAACTTAATGGGTCAATTCTTTCAACTTTAATGCAATCAATTTGTTTTGTTTTCAATGACATAAAAGAAAGAATCATGGACAATAAATAACACTATGCACTCAAAAATCTAATCAAAACCTAAAAATGACTTTCTTTTAACAAAGGATTATTCTGCAGTAGAAAATGAGATATGAAAAATAGATTTTCTGACTTTGCCGTCAAGATTTTATATTTCCTCATGACAAAAATTTTGTTCCTTTTCTGAATGCACTAAAGTCAGATACTTTACCAGTAGGTGTTTAAGTTAAATAAAATGATAATCCTCATAAATTTCAAATTTTATCAGTATTACCAATCAACTTATAGATGTTGTTTCTGGCCATAAATGAGACCAATCAAAATATACTGGAAAACAAAAAGATATTTCATCATAAATATTTTTAATATTTTATAGCTTATAGAGATGAAAATTCTTTTAGAATTATTGTAATATTAGTGTAAAACAAAATCCCTAAAACATGGTCAGTGAATTGTATGAAATAGAAATTTGCAGAGAATATGGGGATGAAATACATGCAGTTTCAGCAGGTGAATCACATATTTTAGCAAACTCAGCCCTGGAACTGTGCTTTATGCATAGACAAGACACTGTAGGCAGGAAAACTGACTAGTGTGGCAGATCAAAAAAATGAATATCACAATTCAACTTCAATAGGAAGAAAGAGATTAAAAAAGGAAACTAAATATTACTAAAGAGCATGATATCCTTTCATGCTTAAATGTATTCACCTAACAAGTACAAAAATCTTCTGATGGTACTATCCAGGACAGAATCATTTTACTCTAAACTAAACAACAACAACAAAAACCTTTGTGTGACTTAGCTACTTTTCCATGTCCATGAAAAGACACTATGACCAAGGCTATTTATAGAAGAAAGCTATTAGTTGGGGCTTACCATTGTAGAAGCTTATAGTTCATGACTACTGTGGTTGTTAGCATGGCAGCAGGTTGGCAGACACGGTACTGAAGTAATAGTTGTAAATTAAAACCTGGGTCCACAATAAGGAAGAAGAGAGAAAGGAAAGAGATGGGAAGGGCCTAACTGTAAATGGTAGAAGGCTTTGACAAACACAAAATGTCTCCAGTGGCCCACCTCTAACAAGGCCATTCTTCCTAATCCTTGCCAAATATTTCCAGCAACTAGGTACCAAGTATTCAAATGTAGCTTATAGGGTATGTTCTCATTAAAATAGCAAAACAGTGTAGGTTTACATCTAAAGTTTTGACTTGAATGATTATTTTAAAGTGGAAACTATTTATACATTTATATTACCCGGACATATGAAGCAAAATGATTGAAAAATTCCCTTAATAAGAAATATAATTAACTAATGTATAATTTTTATCAGAAAGTAAATGAGAAATCTTTCCTTACCTCATTCTTTCTTTATTATTTCTTCATTTCTTTTTTTTCAGAGTTGAGGACCAAACCCACATCCTTGCACTTGCTAGGCAAGTGCTCTACCACTAATTTAAGTCTCTAACCCCTCTTTATTATTTCTTAATAGTACACGTTCCTTCTACTCAGAACTGTGACCTCATCCTTTAACAATGCCAGTTACTCAGGGTGTATATTTGTAGCTAGTTCTGTTGTCCTGAACCCTCACTACACACAGGAATCAATGGAGGGGTACACATGCCTAAAGTGGACTTAAACCAGAATTGAAGCTTTGATTGAGATAATGGTATGGGCATGTGCAAGTCTCAAAATACATGTTCTTTTCATGCTCTAATATGTTTACAGTTATTTAACTTACTAAATTTTATTCTGATGTCTTCTGAAAGGAAGAAAGAGCTGCAGGTCGAAGTGGTAAAAACCAGAGACATCACACTGCTTCAAGTGAGTCTTGACTGCAAAGTAGAGCCTGATGCATTCATGGTCTACTGAAGTTAGGGCAAGGAATATAGGAGATGAAGGGGTTTGCAACCCCATAGATATAACAATATCAACCAAAGAGACACCCCCCACAAAGCTCCTAGGAACTAAACCACCAAACAAAGAGTGCACATGGGTGGACCCATGACTGCAGCTGGATATGTAGCAGAGGATTGCCTTAGTGGGTGGGCATCACTGGGATGGGATCACTTGGTCCAAGATAGGATCTGTGACCCAGGTTAGGGGAATGATAGGGCACTGAGTGAGGAGTGTGTGGCTGGGTGGGAAAACACCCTCATAGAGGCATGGGAGGGGGAGAGGAATACTTAGGAGCACATAGGGCATATGATCAGTGGAGGTGCTGGGACAGGAGTCTTCCCTTCCAGCCTCCATTTACACCAGGGAGCCATGTAGCTCCACAGGCTTCTGTGCACAACCCACCAGAAGAGAATGGTCTCCCAGCAGTGCTTTCACTTGTGAGCACAGAGGTGCAGTCTCCACATTTTCTCTGGAGAGGAATAACTAGGAACACACAGGGCATATGATCAGTGGAGCTGGTGGGACAGGAATCTTCCCTTCTAGCCTCCATTTGCACCAGGGAGCAAGGCAGCTCCACAGCCTTCTGTGCACAGACCCTGGCAGAAGAAAGTCGGTCTCCCAAGAGTACAGACACAGGCTTACAGGCCCATTGGAGGGTCAAGCTCTAGCCAGAGACAGCAAGACTAAATAACACCAGATAACCAGATGGCAAAAGGCAAGCACAAGAACCCTACCAACAGAAACCAAGGCTACTTGGCAACATCAGAAGCCAGTTCTCCCACCACAGCAAGTGGTGGATGCCCCAACAAACCAGAAAAGCAAGAGTTGGATTTAAAATCTCATCTCATGATGCTGATAGAGGACTTCAAGAAGGACATAAATAACTCCCTTAAAGAAATAAAGGAGAACATCGGTCAACAGGTAAAAGTCCTTAAAAAGGAAACACAAAAGTCCCTTAAAGAAATACAGGAAAACACAAACAAACAAGCGAAGGAACTGAACAAAACCAACCAGAATCTAAAAATGAAAGTAAAAACAATAAAGAAATCACAAAGTGAGACATCGCTGGAGATAGAAAAACCTTGAAAAGAATTCAGGAGTCATAGATGCAAGCATCAACATCAGAGTACAAGAGATAGAAGAAAGAATCTCAGATGCTGAAGATACCATAGAAAACATTGACTCAACAGTCAAAGAAAATGCAAAATGCATTAAACCTGTAACCCCAAATGTCCAGAAAATCCAGGACACAACGTAAAAGACCAAACCTAAGGATTATAGGTATAGAAGAGAGAGATTTCCAACTTAAAGGGCCAGTAAATATTTTCAACAAAATTATATAAGTAAACTTCACAAACCTAAAGAAAGAGATGCCTATGAACATACAAGAAGCCTACAGAACGCCAAACAGACTGGACCAGAACAGAAAGTCCTCTCAGCACATAATAAACAAAACACCAAATGTACTAAACAAAGAAAGAATATTAAAAACAATAAAGAAAAATTGTCAAGTAACTTATAAAGACTGGCCTACCAAAATTACACCAGACTTCTCAAGTGAGATGATGAAAGCTAGAAGATCCTGGGAAGATTGCATACAGACCCTAAGAGAACACAAATACCAGCCGAAACTACTATACCGAGCAAAACTCTCAATCACCATAGATGGAAAAACCAAGATATTCCATGATAAAACCAAATATACACAATATCTTTTCACAAATCCAGCCCTACAAAAGATAATAGATGGAAAACGCCAACACAAGGAGGGAAACTACATACTAGAAAAAGCAAGAAAGTAATCATACAGCAAACTCAAAAGAAAGTAACCATACAAACATAAAAATAACATCAAAAATTACAGGAAGCAATAATCACTATTCCTTAATATCTCAACATCAATGGACTCAATTCCCCAATAAAAAGACATAGACTAATAGAAACATTTTTCACGCAAATCTTCAATTTTATCAGAAAATGTTTGTAATTCTTCTTTCAATAAATTTAGTAAATTTTTATGTCTACTATTTTATCTGTATTATTTTCCATGATAATCTTCAACTTTAACATGTTTTTCTATATATTTCTTCAATTTTATCAGAAATATTTTCTATGTAGATCTTCAATTTTATCAAAAAACATTTATAATTCCACTCTTCATCAACTTAGTATTTTTTTGGTTTTGTTATTGATATCAAAGATATTTTATTTCAAGGTGTATGAATATTGGATTTTACATGTGCAGATTGAATTACTGGGGTGAAAACTCAAAGAAGCATACTTCATAGTTTCTGTTGATTTTCACTGTGGAAGAGATGAACATTAACATAACTTTTAGCTATAATTCTAAATACATGGTTTTTTGAGACAGGGTTTCTCTGTGTAACCCTGACTGTCCTGGAACTCCCTGTAGAACAGGCTGGCCTCAAACTCACAAATCTGCCTTTCCTCTGCCTCCCAAGTGCTGGGATTAAAGGTGTGTGCCACCACTGCCCGGCCTAGAAATATTTTATTCCTACCATTTTATCTGTATAATTGTCCATGATAGTCTTCATTTTAACAAGTTTTTCTACATATTTCTTCAATTTTATCAGATTTATTTTTCATGTAAATCTTCAATTTTATCAGAATATGGCTATAATTCCACTTTCAATGAACTTAGAAATATTTTATGCCTACCATTTTATCTGTATAATTTTCCATGAAATAGTCAATTTTAATGTGTTTTTATATATATTTCTTGAATTTTAAATAAAAATAGAGATGCATGTAGAACATGTAGGCAGAAAGGCCACATGCAGTTCAGCATGTAAGGACCATGTATAGTTGACAAAGCCAAGACAACACGCCTATGACTTAACAGCCACAGGGTATGGTAATAACCAGGATGGTCAGGGACAAGTGTCCACCTGGACAGGTGTGTCAGGTGGGGGGAACAACTGGTAATAGTTCCCTGAGTCCCAGTGGAAGGTGTGGCCTTCTTTCTCTGAGGAATTTCAAAAGAGGGGGTCAAGCGGGAAAAAACATAGAAAACTCAGAGTTTAGAAAATCATTTAAACACAGAGCATCATCTCCATTCCAAGCTCCCCCCCCCCCACACCACCCTGGCTATGCAGGTGTGTAGTATAGGGGCAAGAAAGCCTTTCTTGAGGCAACTGAGATAGCCCAGTGAGTAAAGTTGCTTGCTGCCAAACTTCACACACTGAATTCAATTCACGTGGCTGAAGACAACAATGACTCCATCAGATTATTCTCTGAGTTACACACGTGTGCTCTGTCCCCAATAAACAAACATATATAAATAAAATGTAAAACAAGGGTGATGCTTCAGGCACATGACACAGGACTCCACCTTCGAGCATGGACCAACTGCCTGTACTGCACAGGTGGGAATCCAGGACTCGGTGCTCTCTGTTTCCCACCCCTTTTCTCAACATGTCCTCAGTAATCCACAGTGATGTCTGGGCTGAAGCAAGAGCATGGAAGCTTACCTCCCTAATACGGGAGGCTAATTAATTTGTGTTAGGGCATAGGGATAATTAAACTTTTTACCTGAACTTAAAAAGAATGAAAAAAGTATTAGTTGTATTTCCCTGAGCAAATATTTAACTAATTTTCATTTATTTCTTTTATCTGTAAGATAAGAATAATGATAGTCTATGTGTTTACTTGATTGAGTTGTGAGGAACTCTAAAGTTCCTGACATCTGTAACCTATGCATAAATAGATTTTACCTTTTCAGATTTAACCATTTTGAAAGAAAATATTCATATGTTGTAGATATTCATACATGCTATATCAAAATATTGTACAACCATTTGTTTTATAGGAATGCAATTTTTGAGCTATTAAAATATGAGTTTATGAAAGGAAAGGATAATCAATGCTAATATCTGGTGATTGCTACATATAACTAGACTAAGAATAAGTGTTGGAAGACCCAGAAGAATTTGGAAAGCAAGAAATCTGTATGGGGACATGTAACGTCACTGAATTTGAATCAGAGATAAAGTGAGTTGAACCAGACATTTAAAACATATGGAATTTTAGCATTCAAGGGGAAATGAGACGGAGGTGGCTGCTGAGCCTGAGAATAAGCTCAGCTGGGAAGTGTGATATGTAATCAACCACGTGGTATAGCTGTCCTCAAGACTTGGGTCAGTGTTTCTCCTGCTTCTCTCCCTCCCTCCTTTCTTTTCTATCTCTGGAAAAATTACAGAAACAATCCCTGTCATCTGTGCATTTACAAGTTACCCAGTTCTTTAACATGTGCCCATTATTTTTCTTCAGTGCCATACAAGTCACAAAAATGGGAATATATCCAAAATAACTCCCTAACAGTGCCATAGGAGTTCACTGATAATGAGAAATGTACCACATTATTACATGCAAGCAATTCTTCTTCATAATTACTAAACACTTGGATTTATGTAATCAGAACATTTGAAGTTCGAAAGCTCAAATTTCATATTCTCCTAAGACATGGTTCTCTTCATTACTTGGAACTTTGAATCTAATACAAATTTATTTACTTGATTTTACGTGTGAGTGTCTGCATGTGTCTGCAGGTATAGATGTGCACCGCACACATACCTTTTGTCTGTGAAGGGCAGAAGAGGATATGTGATTCTATAGAACTCTTTCTACAGGAATCTGTATACTGGCATGTGGGTTTTGGGATCCAAACCTAGGTCCTCTGAAAAAGTAGCAAGTACATTTAACTGCTGAAACATCTCTCCATTTATGGAACTCTACTGCAGTACTGGAGTACTGGAGTAATAATGTAATAAAGTTAACTCAGAGGATATCTCTGTCAGGCACAACAGAGGTCCAAATCTCAATGAGACTTTTGCTACTTCTTTTAATTATTTTCAATAACTTTCTGGTGTTTAGAAGTTAGATTCCAGAGAACCCTATTAAATAACCCTATTAAAAATGGGACACAATACTAAGCAGAAAATTCTTGACTAAGGAATACTGAATGGCTGAGAAGCACCTAAAGAAATGTTCAGTGTCCTTAGTCATTAGGAAAATGCAAATCAAAATAACCTTGAGATCCCACCTCACATTAGGTTTTGTGTTTGAAAACAAGAATATATAAGCAACTCACTGGCTTGTAAAACAACAACAACAACAAAAAACAGCATTTCATGATACTCTCTAAAAGAAATAAATGAATTTTAATTTTTCTGTTACTGCTGAATTTATAGCTGTAAGTATTATATTGCTTCTGATTAGGTAATGTGGGTAACAGTCTTTAGGTAATGCATGGTTTCATTATACACAACATTTCATAATTAATATCATTAATGATCTGTTTTGTTCTGTCTATAGGATCTAAAACAGTGTCATATATACAATGCTTTGTGTAATGATGCTGTTGGAATACTGTTAAAATATAGAAAGGATTACATTCTAGAGTTGAAAACTAAAGGTAAGGTTTAAACTTACCTTCTGTGTTTATTGATACAATAACTGAGTAAAACTTTAAATTCTGAAATGATCTTTCACTCAGTCAGGAGGTCAAGGCACTGATATAAAGTACTCATTGAGCATCATGATAAAAATCACAAACAAATGTGACGCTAGTATTCTAAATAAGAATAATAAGAATATCAAAACATCAGAGGAATATGTTCAAAACATTGATTACATCTTTAAATAACTTAATGAAGTCATCATAATTATTTTAAAAAATATATTTAACAATATTACATTTGGATAATATGAAGTTTGAACAGCAAATCCTATAAAAATGCAGTTTCCGTATCCTTATATGCAATACAATTTCTATTAAATATATGACAAAATAATTTTAAGTCATTATTATTATTATTATTATTATTATTACTATTTTTTAAGACACCTTCATACTTTTTTACCAATAAATTTGATTCTTATTTTTTCAAAATATTTCTTCCTGGTCTCAAATGTCTACAATTAACTATTTTGGTTTTGCCCTTCCTCATATAAAATATGTGTAGAGTAGACTATATTACTGCTTTCTACAACAATCTAAGAAGAAAATCCCTTTTGCTGTCATTAGTATTTCAGACACAGTATATTTAGAATCAGTCAATCTTTTAGCACTTCCTAGGGCTCTAAATCTTAAAAGGTAAGGAAAATTACATATTAGTTAAGAAACTACTTTTGGTAAGCTGTTGGCTTCCTTCAGGAAAGATGTCACCAAGAACCTAGTGATAATTATGATAACATGGAGCAGAGAAGGAGCAGTGCTGATAATTAGCAGCATTGTTTGAACTGGGTTTTTTTGGTGGCGTACACTGGAGAGAAGCTTAGGCATCGTCCTTGTAACCCTCAAAGAAGTAACCATCAGCTGGAGTAGAAGATGGAAGAGATTTATTGAAGGGAAACATAATGCCCAAGAAAAAGTTAGCAGAAATTATTCTTGAGTGTCTTCCTACTGATTCAGATTTGATGATCATTATTTATTATGATTTCTAGTCCTCTACATGAAGCTCTGAGTATACAGGAGGCAGCTGTGGATGACACTTTAGGGAGAATATATATATATGTGTGTGTGTGTGTGTGTGTGTGTGTGTGTACACACATATATATATACATATACATATATATGTATATGTGTGTATGGCTGGTCTTACTATAATATTGTTTTCAATAGTAACAACCAAAGGGTATAGAGATAGGGAACCCATAATCTATTTGGTTATCAATGTCAGTGGTGGCTAGGAGAATCATTCTTCTGTTTACTGTTTGGTGTCTAAAACCACATTTTTATTTTATATAAAGAGATGCATAAGCCTTTAAGGTTATATATTGTATTTCTATCCTTCTGAAACTTAGCAATTATTAGCCAACTCCACTGTCTTAAGAGTATGGTTATACACATCCTCTAAATAGAAGATTTGGGACTGGAGATATCTTCGTTCATAAAAAATACTTGTGCAAGATGGAGACCTGCATTCAATTTCAGAGGTTCATACAATAGAAGAAAAGAGGTAACCACAGGAAACTTGTCTTGTGAACTCCATATGTATCCTGTGGTACACACACACACACACACACACACACACACACAGACTGAAGGAAAGGCCAACCACAGACTGTCCCACCTAGGGATCCATCCCATCTGCTGACATAAAACCCAGCCACTATTGCTGAAGGAAGAAACACTTCCTGACAGATGCTTCCTGACAGATCTATGTATGTCCCTGAGAAGCTCCTCTAGAGCCTGATCAATGCAAATGCAAATGCTTATACCCAACCATCAGACTGAGCAAGGGGACCCCAATAGAGGAATAAGGGGAAGGACTGAAAAAGCTGAAAGGGTTTGCAACCCCATAGGAAGTACAACAATATCAACCAACCAGACTACCCCCAAAGCTCCGAGGGACTAAACCACCAACCAGAGAATACACATGGAGGGACCCGTGGCTCTAGTTCCACATGTAGCAGAAGATGGCCTTACCAGGCATCAATGAGAGAGCAACCCCTTGGTCCTGTGGAGGCCTGATGATTCAGCATAGGGAAATGCTAGGGTGCTGAGGCGGGAATGGATGGGAGGATGGGTAGGGGAGCACCCTCACAGATGCAGGGGGGAGGAGATGAGGGTTTATGAAGGGGAAAGTGGGAAGGGGGATAACACTTGAAATGTAAATAAATAAAAAATGATGTTGTATCCCTGGAAGTTAGATACCAGAAAACCAAATAACCCTATCAAAAAATGGAGTACAGATCTAAACAAAGACTTTTCACCTGAAGAACTTCAGATGGCCGAGAAGCACCTTAAGAAATGTTCAACATCATTAGTCATTAGAGAAATGCCAATCAAAACAACCCTGAGATTTCACCTCACACCAGTCAGAATGGCTAAGATTAAAAACTCAGGAAACAGGAGATGTTGGCAAGGATGTGAAGAAAGAGGAACACTCCTCCACTGCTGGTGGGATTGCAAGCTGGTACAACCACTCTGGAAATCAGTCTGGCAGTTCCTCAGAAAACTGGACAGGATACTTCCATAGGACCCTGCCATACCACTCCTGGGCAGATACCCAGAAGATTCCCTAGCATGTAATAAGGATACATGCCCCACTATGTTCATAGCAGCCTTATTTATAATAGCCAGAAGCTGGAAAGAACCCAGATATCCCTCAACACAGGAATGGATACAAAAAATGTGGTATATATATACACAATGGAGTACTATTTAGCCATTAGAAACAATGAATTTATGAAATTTTTAGACAAATGGATGGTGCTGGAGAACATCATACTAAGTGAGGTAACCCAATCTCAAAAGAATATCCATGGTATGCACTCACTGATAAGTGGATATTAGCCTAGAATCTTGGAACACCAAAGACACAATCCACATACCAAATGATGTCTGACAAGAAGGAAGGAGTGGACCCTGGTTCTGGAAAGGCTCAAAGCATCAGTGTAGGGGAATACCAGAACAGGGAAGTGGGAAGGGGTGGATGGGGGAAGAAGGGGAGGAAAAGGGCATATGGGACCTTTGTGGGGCACGGAACCAGGAAAAGGGAAATGAAATGTAAATAAAGAATATATCCAATTAAAAAAAAGATGTTGTAAAATGCCAAAGCCTTTATTAGGAGTGTCTGTGAAAGTCAATGGAGGAAGGAGACAAGGAAATTACAAGGAGCTGTGAGAAAACATTTCATGAAAATGAGGAGAAAGACAGTTCAGTGTAATTGTCATAAATTCTTATGAAGTCCAATTAAGTACTGTCAGGACCAAGAGAGCATTCTCTGGCTAATAATGCCTATTAGCATCAGACTGAGCACAGAAACCCAATGGAGGAGTTAGGGCAAGGACTGAAGGAGCTGAAGGGATTTGCAATCCCATAGGAAGAACAACAATATCAACCAACCAGATCCCCCCACCCAGAGCTCCCAGGGACTAAACCACAGACCAAAAAGTGCACATTGAGGGACTCATGGCTCCAGCTGCATGTGTAGCAGAGGATGGCCTTGTCAGGCATCAATGGGAGGCGATGCTGTTGGTCTTGTGAAGGCTCAATTCCATAGTGTAGGGGAATGCCAGGGTGGGAAGTCGGGAGTGGATGGGTGAATGGGCAAGCACTATCATAAAAGCATGGGGAGGAGAGTGGGATAGGTGGTTTCTGGAGGGGAAACTTGGAAAGGGGATAATATTTGAAATGTAAATAAATATAATGCCCAATTAATAAAAATTACATGTGAGAGAACAGAAAGAATCTGTATTCCATAGGCATGTTAAATTTACAACTGCAACATTTATATCTTGACTAGTTTGATTGTGGGACACGTGGTCTTAGAGATAGGAAGGGTGCATTGTGTGCACTGTACTTAGGGATCTTAGTTAAGATTTTTATAGTTGTTTTGCAAGGTACACTCTCATGGTTGATATAGCATCACCCTGGTCATATTTTTCTTTCCATTGTGTAAATTTATTCAATCTGGTATAACACAATAACTTGTAGCAGTATTCCCATTGTCTTGCAGGTAATTCATGAAACAATTCCAAACTCCACAATACTTCATTTTGTCTTTTATTATGACAGACATGGGAAATGATCATTTGGGAAGTTGAAGAAGCAGACATCAAGAAGGAATAAGATTTGGGGAGGTCTCAGAAAGTTGCCATTAAAAACTCTCATAGAAGTAGAGGAAGGAGGATGTGATAGGAGGATTCTGGGTGTGTGTGTGGGAAACCAGGAAAGGGTATAACATTTGAAATGTAAATAAAGAAAATATCTAATAAAAAAAGGGGGCTTGAGATGATTTGAATAAGAATGCCCTCCAAAAGCTTGTATTTGAATGCTTCCTGAATGGTACTATTTGAAAGGATTAGGAGTTATGGCCTTGTTGGAGGCAATCTGTCACTGCTGGTGGGCTTTGAGGTTTCAAAAGTTCAAGTCATGCCAAGTGGCTCTCTCTTTCTGCTGCTCCCATATCTGAATGTAGAATGAAAGTTCTTCAGAACTCTCATGGCTATTTCTCCAGAACCATGTCTGCCTTTGTTCGGCCATGATGATAATGGATTAAACCACTGGAACTGTAAGAAAGTCCCAAGTAAATGCTTTATTTTATAGGAGTTTGCCATGGTCCTGGTGTCTTTTCACAGAAATAGCACATTGACTAAGACAGAAGTTGGAACCAGGGAGATTCCTTCTATGCTGTCAATAGACTAAACTTTGGAGACTGTAAGCAATCACCAGTTAAATGTTTTCCTTTGTAAGAGTTGCTATGGTCATAGCAATAGAGCATTGACTAAGACAGGATGTACAAAGACTAGATCACACCACAGTATAGGTGTGGTGACTTTGAAAGGAGCATGAGGAGGGAGAAACGAAGCTTATACAGAAGACCTGTGCAATAGCTTAACAAAGTTTCTGTAGCCATAGGAACTTGTTGAGTTACTATTAGTCATCAGAGGAGTTTTACATCTTTAGAAATAGGCCAATATTCATAAGTACACTGTGGTCTCTCATTGCTTGAGAACAGCTTATGGGAAATGTGGTCTCAGCAGGATTGTGGGAGAATATTGAATAGGAACAGCTGGGATTGTCAGTCAATTACATTCCCTACTGCAAGCATGATGGTCTCTGCAGTTAAGGGCCTTTGTTTATCCTTAGTTTTCTTTGTTTCATTGTAAATTAACTATTTCCTATCCAGCATTAGTTTCCTATAGATGCCTTAACAAAGTACAACAAATTAAGAGATTGTCATTGTTTGGGTTTTACTGCTGTGAACATAAATCATGAACAAGGCAACTCTTAAAAGGATGACATTTAATTGGGGCTGGCTTAAAGGCACAGAGGTTCAATCAATTATCATCAAGGTAGAAGGATGGTAGCATCCAGGCATATGTGAGGCTGGAGGAGCTGAGAGTTACACTTCTTGTTTTGAAGGGAGCTAGAAGAAAACTGGCTTCCAGGTAGCTAGGTTGAAGGTATTAAAGCCCATGCCCACTGTGACACACCTACTCCAACCAGACTACCTCCGAATAATGCCTAGGCCAAGCATAGACAAACCATTACACAGTTCAAAAGAGCACATGTTATTAACCCATATTCTGGATGATAAATATTGGAAATTAAAGTATTGGCATTGTCAGTTTCTTCTGAGGGTATGGTGGACAACTGTTCCAAAATAATAGGAAGGTAACTTACCTGATAGAATTCTTGCCTCACAAGCTTGAAGCTCTAGGTTTTGTCCCCAGCACATTTTACAAATAGACAGTGGTAACATGCACATAATAACAACACTTGAGAGAGAGACAAAAAGAATCAGAGTTCTAAGTCATCTTCAATTAGATAGTGATTTCGATTCATGAGGGGTCTTGTCTTAGAAAAAAAATATTTCCAGTTGAGCCAGCACCATTTGTTGAAAAGGCTATCTTATTTCCACTGGATGTTTTCAGCTCCTTTGTCGAAGATCAATTGGCCATATATGTGTGGATTCATTTCTGGGTCTTCAATCCTATTCCATTGATCCACATCCCTATCATTGTACCAATACTATGCAGTTTTTAACACTACTGCTCTGTAGTGTTGCTTGAGGTCTGGGATATTGATTCCCCCAGAAATTCTTTTACTGTTGATGATAGTTTTAGCTATCCTGGGTTTTTGTTATTCCAGATGAATTTGAGAATTGCTCTTTCTAACTCTATGAAGAACTGAGTTGGGATTTTGATGGGGTTTGCATTGAATCTGTATATTGCTTTTGGCAAGATTGCCATTTTCACTATATTAATCCTGCCAACCCACAAGCATGGAAAATTTTTCCATTTTCTGAGGTCTTCTTCCAATTCCTTCTTCAGAGACCTGAAGTTTTTGTCATATAAATCTTTCACTTGTTTGGTTAGAGTCACATCAAGATACTTTATATTGTTTGTGGCTATTGTGAAGGGTGTCATTTCCCTAATTTCTTTCTCAGCCTACTTATCCTTTGAGTATAGGAAAGCTACTGATTCGGTTGAGTTGATTTTATAACCAGGCACTTTGCTGGAGGTCAAAATGCAGAAGAATGAGAATTGATCCATTCTTATCTCCTTGTACTAAGCTCAACTCCAAGTGGATCAAGGACCTCCACATAAAGACAGACACAATAAAATTAATAGAAAAGAAACTGGGGAAGACCCTTGAGGACATTGGCTCAGGTGGAAAGTTCCTGAACAGAACACCAATAACTTATGCTCTAAGATCAAGAATAGACAAATGGGGCCTCATAACATTACAAAGTTTCTGTAAGGCAAGACATTGTCAAAAGGACAAATCGGCAACCAACAAATTGGGAAAAGATCTTCATCAACCCTACATCTGACAGAGGGCTAATATCCAATGTATACAAAGAACTCAAGAAGTTAGACCCCAGAAAATCAAATAACCCTATCAAAAATGGTGTACAGAGCTAAATAAAGACTTTTCACCTGAAGAAATTCGGATGGCTGAGAAACACCTTAAAAAATGTTCAGCATCATTAGTCATTAGAGAAATGCCAATCAAAACAACCCTGAGATTTCACCTCACACCAGTCAGAATGGCTAAGATTAAAAACTCAGGAAACAGCAGGTGTTGGCAAGGATGTGAAGAAAGAGGAACCCTCCTCCACTGCTGGTGGGACTGCAAACTGGTGCAACCACTCTGGAAATCAGTCTGGCAGTTCCTCAGAAAACTGGACAGGATATTTCCGGAGGACCCTGCCATACCACTCCTGGGCATATACGCAGAAGATTCCCTAGCATGAAATAAGAATACATGCTCCAATATGTTCATAGCAGCCTTATTTATAATAGCCAGAAGCTGGAAAGAACCCAGATGTCCCTCAACGGAGGAATGGATGCAAAAACTGTGGCATATATACACAATGGAGTACTATTCGGCCATTAGAAACAATGAATTCATGAAATTCTTAGAGAAATGGATGGAGCTGGAGAACATCATCCTAAGTGAGGTAACCAAGTCTCAAAAGAATACCCATGGTATGCACTCACTGATAAGTAGATATTAGCCTAGAATCTTGGAACACCAAAAACACAATCCACATACCAAATGATGTCCGACAAGAAGGAAGGAGTGGACCCTGGTGCTGGAAAGGCTCAAAGCATCAGTGTAGGGGAATACCAGAACAGGGAATTGGGAAGGGGTAGATCGGGGAACAGGGAGAGGAAAAAGGCCATGTGGGACCTTAGCGGGGCGGGGAACCAGAAAAAGGGAAATGAAATGTAAATATAGAATATATCCAATAAAAAAACAATATTTCAAATGTAGTGACATTTTTGGAGGTAAACATGAAAAAATATACCCATTGTCGGTAGTATGTGCTATAAAGTAAAACCACACAGCATTTGGTCTTAGGAGTTGTTAATTTAAATAAATGCTTCACCCATGTCTAACTCTATTTTAAAGAGAGTTCAGTGATTTGATAAAACACAATATTACAATGAAAAAAGTTATTTTTGCCACTTACACTTTCAGAGTATTCTAATTTCTGTTTTATTTGACCTGAAATATTTGTTTTGTATCTGTTTGACTTTAGGGGGTATCATTAAATATAATCTTCTTAATTAGAGAACATGTTGTGAAAATACGTTTCTCAAACTTTAGCACTATTGGTAGTATGTCCATTAAATATTAGAGGCTGCATTGTGTTACTCCTTGTTCATTCATTTATTTTAATACATGTTTTTTTGCTCAGCACTCAGTAGGGAAGAGATGGTACCTGTGAAAGCTATCAGAGGTTGAGATACAGGAAGGAAATAGGTAGATACTTTTGCTAAGTGAAATAAGAATAAGTTAGCAAAAATAAACAACATGAAAATGCAAGAGGAATAACTAGGGATATGGAAGAAATAGAGGAAAAGGGGAAAGGGATAAGAAAGAACAATAGTTGGACAAAGATAATGTAAGTGTATTGTACAAATATAGGGAAATGTCATAATGACATCTCCAGCTTTGTACAATTGATACTTGCTACCAAAAATTACTTAAAGTGATAAATTGTTCTTTTTTAACTACATAGCAGTTTTCAATGTATTAGAACTGTTTATCTATGACTTTAAATGTTTATTACATTTATATATTCATTGTGTATATGTATGCATATGTGTGGTTTTATGAGTGGTCTAGTGTATAAGTGAAGGTCTGGAGTTGGTTTCAGTAATGTGGGATCTTAACATCCATTTGAGATAGCATTAGCAGCAAGTGCCTTTATCCACTGAGCCATCTTCCCAGCCTAACACATTACTTTAATACATATGCTCATTCGTCACTATTCACTGTTAGAAATAAAAGAAAAGGAAAATTAAAATGTATTTTCAAACACCAAGTTTTCATTTAGCTGGTTGTATGAATGAGGATGTTGCTCTTAACATATTGTAGCTCAGAGACATTCATTTAAGAGATATTTCAACATCATTCAGCCACAATTGAGTATACCCTATTATGAAATAGTAGAGTAAAAAATGGGCATTCTATTGTCCCAGGTCTGCTCCATTCCTGTTTCCATATTCTTGGCCCCTCATCACAATATACTCCTGAATAATGTTTGTTGGTAGTGTATCAAATATGATTTGAACTGTTGAATTTTTACAGCTGCTTTCTTCTACTGTCTTTCATAATCGGCCAACTCTTAATTCCCCTGATACAAGCCTAGTTGACACTTACTGATTGAGTATTCTGATAACAGAAAATCTTCTAAAAGATTCTCTGACTTTTCTTGACAATTCTTTAGCATTTGTAGAGGTTTTTATCTTTTCTTCTTTTTGACAGAGTCATAAGAAAATATTCAAAATCTGGTAAAAGTATTTTATATTCCCCAGGCTAAAGCAATAAACTGGAGTGAAATTATCATAGAAAATGAGAATAACCTAATATAGCTTAAGGGGAAAAAAGGACCAGTTTAACCTACAGAAATAATAATGTCTTAAATTCTTAACAAAGAGAAATAGGATGTAACTTGCTATGTCAGTCATGAAGAACAGATGTTATCAAACAGGTAAAACACTGCAGTACTATGAGAACAGATGAGCCTAATAAATCAATAATCAACAACAATCGAAGGGAATCTGTGAATGATAGAATGAGAAAATCGGATGACACTTGAGCACCTACTTGGAATAGACCTAATCTTCAACTCCGACAAAGAGAAAGACTATATGTTACAGCAGGCATACATTCACATACATATGTATGTCAGCTGAAACAGTGAAATGGAGCATAAGGGAAAGAGAATAAAGGAGCTGTCTAGTGCAGACAACATGAACTGACTGTAAATGCTTTAGAGAATTGATCTTTAAATAGTCTGCTCAATATCTTATTAGTAATTCTTCCCATCCTAGTTGAATCTCTCCCTTGATCAATCACTTCTTCTGTCAATGAAATGCTGTCTTTTAGCATTCAGTAGACTAGCTACCTGGCTTGCTTCTTTGCAGTAATGTTTAAGTCTAAAGCATAGGAATCTTGTCTTTAACTGTCTCACAAACATGTACACACATACACATAATAATATGCACAGAGTACATGCATAAAAATTGTGCACATGATGCTTGCTGTGTCTTGCTGTGGACATCATCAAGAGGAGGGGAGACATACAAGGGATTAAAGCAAAATTTTCATAATGTTGAGCTCAAAGGTACTACATTAATTTTCATATACTGAAAACGATACTATTCTTTTTTTAATTTTTATTTTCTATATTCTATGTTTACATTCCAAAGGCTTTCCCCTTTCCCAGTTCCCCCCCACCATATGTCCCATAGTTCCTCTCCCCCCCAAACTATTCCCCAATCATTCCCCCTCCCCCCACGGTTTCTTTAAAAACTGGATCCAATCTTTACAGGCCCAGGGTCCTCTCCTTTCTTCTTCTTGGGAATCATTTGACTTGCTAATTGTGCCATGAGTATTTAGGGCTTCTGGGCTCATTAATATCCACTTATCAGTGATTGCATTTCATGTGTATTCTTTTGTGATTGGGTTAACTCACTCAGGATGATATTTTCCAGGTCTAACCATTTACCTACAAATTGCATGAATTCATTATTTTTAATTGCTGAGTAGTATTCCATTGTATAAATATACCACATTTTCTGTATCCATTCCTCCTTTGAGGGATATTTGGGCTCCTTCCAATTTCTGGCTATTATAAACAAGGCTGCTATAAACATAGTGGAGCATGTGTCTTTATTGTATGCAAGGGAATCCTCTGAGTATATGCCCAGGAGTGGTATGCCAGGGTCCTCTGGAAGTGACATGCCCAATTTTCTGAGGAACTGCCACACTGATTTCCAGAGTGGTTTTACAATTTTGCAATCCCAACAACAGTGGAGGAGTGTTCCTCTTTCTCCACATCCTCGCCAGTACTTGTTGTCTCTTGAGTTTTTAATCTTAGCCATTCTGACTGGTGTGAGGTGGAATCTCAGGGTTGTTTTGATTTGCATTTCCCTGATGACTAATGATGTTGAATATCTCTTAAGGTGTTTCTCAGCCATCTGAATTTCTTCTGGTGAAAATTTTTGGTTTAGCTCTGTACCCCATTTTTTTTGATAGGGTTATTTGGTTCTTTGCAGTCTAACTTCTTGACTTCTTTGTATATATTGGAAATTAGCCCTCTGTTGGATGTGGGGTTGGTGAAGATCTTTTCCCACTTTGTTGGTTGCCGTTTTGTCCTTCTGACAGTGTCCTTTGCCTTGCAGAAACTTTGTAATTTTATGAGGTCCCATTTGTCAATTCTTGATCTTAGCGGGTAAGCTATTGGTGTTCTGTTCAGGAACATTTCCCCTGTGCCCATGTCCTCCAGGGTCTTCCCAAGTTTCTTTTCTAATAGGTTCAGTGTGTCTGGTTTTATGTGGAGGTCCTTGATCCACTTGGAGTTGATCTTAGTGCAAAGAGATAAGAGTGGTTCAATTCGCATTCTTCTGCATGTTGACCTCCAGTTGAACCAGCACCATTTGTTGAAAAGGCTATCTTTATTCCACTGGATAGTTGTGGCTTCTTTATCAAAGATCAAGTGACCATAAGTCTGTGGGTTAATTTCTGTGTCTTCAATCCTATTCCATTGATCTACTTTCCTGTTGCTGTACCAATACCATGCAGTTTTTAAAACAATTGCTCTGTAGTACTGCTTAAGGTGAGGGATATAGATTCCCCCAGAAGTCCTTTTATTGTTGAGAATAGTTTTAGCTATCCTGGGTTTTTTGTTGCTCCAGATGAATTTGAGAATTGCTCTTTGCAGTTCTATGAAGAATTGAGTTGGGATTTTGATGGGGATCGCATTGAATCTGTATATTGCTTTTGGCAAGATGGTAATTTTTACTATATTGATCCTGCCAATCCAGGAGCAAGAAATATTGTTCCATCTTCTGAGGTCTTCTTCAATTTCTTTCTTCAAGGACTTGAAGTTCCTGTTGTATAGATCTTTTGCTTGTTTGGTTAGAGTTATGCCAAGGTACTTTATGTTGTTTGTGGCTATTGTGAAGGGTGTTATTTCCCTAACTTCTTTCTCAGCCTGCTTGTCCTTTGAGTACAAGAAGGCTACTGATTTGCTTGAGTTAATTTTATAACCAGCCACTTTGCTGAAGTTGTTTATCAGCTGTAGAAGTTCTCTGGTGGAGTTTTTTGGGTCGCTTAAGTAAACTATCATATCGTCTGCAAATAATGATAGTTTCACTTCTTCCTTTCCAATTTGTATCCCTTTGACTTCCTTATGTTGTCTAATTGCTCTCGCTAGAACTTCGAGTACTATATTGAAAAGATGTGGAGAGAGAGTGCAGCCTTGTCTAGTCCCTGATTTTAGTGGGAATGCTTCAAGTTTCTCTCCATTTATTTTGATGTTGGCTACTGGTTTGCTGTAGATTGCTTTTACTATATTTAGGTATGGGCCTTGAATTCCTGCTCTTTCCAAGACTTTTAGCATGAAAGTATTCTGAATTTTGTCGAATACTTATTCAGCATCTACTGAGATGACCATGTGGTTTTTGTCCTTCAGTTTGTTTATGTAGTGGATTACATTGATGGATTTCCGTATATTGAACCATCCCTGCATCCCTGGGATGAAGCCTACTTGATCATGGTGAATGATCGTTTTGATGTGCTCTTGGATTCAGTTGGCAAGAATTTTATTTAGTATTTTTGCATCTATATTCATAAGAGAAATTGGCCTGTAGTTCTCTTTCTTTGTTGGATCTTTTTGTGGTTTAGGTATTAGCGTAATTGTGGCTTCAAAGAATGAGTTGGGAAGTACCCCTTCTGTCTCTATTTTGTGGAATAGTTTGAAAAGTATTGGTGTTAAGTATTCTTTGAAGGTCTGGTAGAATTCTGCACTAAAACAATCTGGTCCCGTACTTTTTTTTTGGTTGGGAGGCTTTCTATAACCCCTTCTATTTCTTTAGGGGTTATGGGACTATTTAGCTGATCTACTTGATGCTGATTTAATTTTGGTATTTGGTATCTGTCTAAGAAATTGTCCATTTCCTCCAGATTCTCCAGTTGTTTTGAGTATAGACCTTTGTAGTAGGATCTGATGATCTTTTGAATTTCCTCAGTTTCTGTTGTTATGTCTCCCTTTTCATTTCTAATTTTGTTAATTTGGAGACTGTCTCTGTGTCCTTTGGTTAGTCTGGCTAAGGGTTTATCTATCTTATTGATTTTTCTCAAAGAACCAGCTCCTGGTCTTGTTGATTCTTTGTATAGTTTACTTTGTTTCTACTTGATTGATTTCAGCCCTGAGTTTGGTGATTTCTTGTCTTCTACTCTTCCTGGGTGAATTAACTTCTTTTTCTTCCAGGGCTTTAAGGTGTGCCGTTAAGTTGCTAGTGTATGCTCTCTCCAGTTTCTTTTTGGATGCACTTAGAGCTATGAGTTTTTCTCTTAGCACTGCTTTCATTGTGTCCCATAGATTTGGGTAGGTTGTACCTTCATTTTCATTGAATTCTAAAAAGTCTTTGATTTCTTTTTTTATTTCTTCCTTGACCAAGGTGTCATTGAGTAGAGTATTGTTCAGTTTCCATGTGTATGTGGGCTTTCTGCTGTTTTTGTTGCTATTGAAGACCACTCTTACTCCATGGTGATCTGATAGGAGGTATGGGATTAGCTAGATCTTCTTGTATTTGTTGACATCTGTCTTGTGACCAATTATATGATCAATTTTGGAGAAGGTACCATGCGGTGCTGAGAAAAAGGCATATTCTTTAGCTTTAGGATGAAATGTTCTACATGTATATGTGTTAAATCCAATTGGTCCAAAGTTTCAATTAGTTTCACTGTGTCCCTGTTTAGTTTCTGCTTTCCTGATCGGTCCATTAAGGAGAGTGGAGTGTTGAAGTCACCCACAATTATTGTGTTAGGTGTAATGTGTGATTTTAGCTTTAGTAAGGATTCTTTTAGGAAGGAAGGTACCCTTGCATTTGGAGCATAAATATTCAGTATTGAGAGCTCTTCTTGGTGGATTTTCCCTTTGGCCAGCAAAAAGTGACCTTCTGAGTCTCTTTTGATGACTTTAGGTTGGAAGTCTATTTTATCTGATATTAGAATGGCTACTCCAGCTTGTTTCCTGAGACCATTTGCTTGTAAAATTGTCTTCCATCCTTTTACTCTAAGGCAGTGTTTGTCTTTGACACTGAGATGTGTTTCCTGTATGCAGCAAAATGTAAGGTCCTGTTTTTGTATCCAGTCTGTTAATCTATGTCTTTTTATTGGGGAATTGAGTCCATTGATGTTAAGAGATATTAAGGAATAGTAATTATTTCCTCCAGACATTTTTGAAATTATTTTTATTTATTTATTTTTATTTTTATTTTTTTTATATTCGAGAGGTTATCTTCTTTTGGGTTTGATGAGAAGTGGTTTCTATCTTGCTTCTTCCCAAGTGTAGTTTCCGTCCTTGTCTTGGGGTTTTCCCCCTATTATCCTTTGTAGGGCTGGATTTGTGGAAAGATATCGTGTAAATTTGGTTTTGTCATGGAATACCTTGATGTCTCCATCTATGGCGATTGAGAGCTTTGCTGGGTAAAGTAGTTTTGGCTGAAGTTTGTGTTCTATTAGAATTTGCATTATATCTGCCCAGGATCTTCTAGCTTTCATGGTCTCAGGTGAGAAGTCTGGTCTTATTCGGATAGGTCTTCCTTTATATGTTACTTGGCCTTTTTCTCTTGCTGCCTTTAATATTCTTTCTTTGTTTAGTACATTTGGAGTTTTGATTATTATGTGACAGGATGTATTTCTGTTCTGGTCCAGTCTGTTTGGGGTTCTATAAGCTTCTTGTATATTCATGGGCATCTCTCTACTTAGGTTGGGGAAGTTTTTTTCCATAATTTTATAGAAGATATTTGCTGGCCCTTTAACTTGTAAATCTTCACTCTCGTCTATACCTATAATCCTTAGGTTTGGTCTTCTCATTATGTCCTGGATTTCCTGGATGTTTTGGGTTACAACCTTTTTGCATTTAGTATTTTCTTTGACTGTTGAATCAATGGTTCCTATGGTATCTTTGGCTTCTGAGATTCTGTCTTCTATCTCTTGTATTCTATTGTTGATATTTGCATCTATGGCCCCTGATTTCTTCCCAAGGTTTTCTATCTCCAATGTTGTCTCTCTCTCCGATTTCTTAGTTGTTTCTACTTCTGTTTTTAGTATCTGGATGGATGTGCTCAGATCTTTCGCTTGCTTGATTGTGTTTTCATGTATTTCTTTAATAGACTTTTTGTGTTTTCTCTTCCATAGCTTCTACTTTTTGGCCCACGCTCTTCTGTATTTCTTTAAGTGATTTTTGTCTTTCTTCCTCATTGTCTTCTTCTTTTTGATCCATCTTCTCCTGAATTTCTTGAAGTGATTTTTGTATTCGCCTTGTAAAGGCTTCTAACTTTTGATCTAACTTTTAAATTTTCTCCTCTATTTCTTCACGAGATTTTTCTATGTGTTCAGCTACCAGCATCTGGACCAGTGATTTTATATCCAAGTCTTGTTTTTCTGGTGTTTTGGGGTATCCAGGGCTTCCTGTTGTTGGCGAACTGGGTTCAGATGCTGTCATGTTGCCTTGATTTCTTTTAGTAAAGTTCCTTCGTTTTCCTTTTGCCATCTGGTTATTTCTGGTGTTAGTAGGCCTTGTTGTCACTGGCTGGTGTTTGAATCTCCTGTGAGGCTGGGCTCACCTGTTGTTTCTCTACTGGTGAATATGCGTGAATGCTGCTCTAAGGAATCATGAGCTGGCTGCCACCTGTGCGAAGGTAGCCCCTGATGGAGTATGCCTATCTGGGCCTCTCCCGCTGTGTCCTGGTTGCAATATGGAGGCCCGCTGCTACTGCTGGTCCCGGGCTGCGAGCTGGTTGCTGCCCGCTGCCTTGGTGCACAGTCTGAGGGTGCAGGGGAAGTCCTGCAGAGCCTAGGCGGAGCTCGGCCTGCCTGGCAGGGAGAGCCTAGCAGATCCCCCCCACCCCCCGTGAGGGTAGCCCCGAAGGAGTGTCTACCTGGGCCTCTCCAGCTATGTTCTGGTTGCAATATGGAGGCCCGCCGCTACCGCTGTTCCAGGGGCATGCAAGCTAGTTGCTGCCCGCTGCCTCGGTGCACGGCCTGAGGGCGGGGGAAGTCCCACAGAGCCTATGTGGAGCTCGGCCTGCCTGGCAGGATACTTTTTTGATATAGATTGACAGATGCACTATTCTAGGTATAAGAATGATCCATTTGATCCATTGTATCTGCTTAATACAAGACCCATTTAGCAGGATAATAATATACAGGACTCTCAAACTAATTGAAATAAAATAAATGGTGTACTGTCTGGTTTTGTGTCAACTTCATACAGGCTGTAGCTATCACAGAGAAAGGAGCTTCACTTGGGGAAGTACCTCCATGAGGTGCAACTGTGAGGCATTTTCTCAATTATTGATCAGGGGATTAGGGCCCCTTGTGGGTGGTACCATCTCTGGGCTGATATTCTTGGGTTCTATAAGAGAGCAGACTAAGCAAGCCAGGGGAAGCAAGCCAGTAAGTAACATCCCTCCATGGCCTCTGCATCAGCTCCTGCTTCCTGACCTGCTTGAGTTCCAGTCCTGAATTCCTTTAGTGATTAACAGCAGTGTGGAAATGTAATCTGAATAAACCCTTTCCTCCCCAACTTGCTTCTTGGTCATGATGTTTGTGCAGGAATAGAAACCCTGACTAAGACAAATGGTAATAAATTTTTACAATGTTGGCTAAATTTTCTGTCATACAATCTGAATCTCAAAAAGTCACTGAAAAACAAACAAAACAATAAAAGAAAAATGCAAGGATATTATCAAAGGCTCACTTGCCTAACAGTCTTCCCTACTCTAAGTGCTAATAGGTGGAAAGGTCAATCAGCCTTTTAAATGCTTTATTAGCCTACAATGAATAAACATAGATTACAACATTTTCAACCAAAGTTTGCCTTACAGCTGATCTCATGGAGACACTTCCTCATGGGAGTTTCCTTCCCCCTTTTTAATCCCAGTTTGTGTCAAGTTAACACACAAAGCCAACCCATACATGGTTATAATGGAAAAATCCAAACCTTTCCATTCTCAAGTCACCACACAGACATGAACATCTTAGATACAATTCTAAAGAAACAGACTTATATAATATGCCAACCTCATAGTAATTTAAGTTTTCCTAAGTCCTAGAAATTTTAGATTAATATTAAGAAGGAAGAATCACAAAATTCAGCCAAGCAGTCACTAGCATGCTTCATTGAGACTGAAACTATCAACATGGGCTGTTTTCAAAGCTATTGCAATAAAGCTTTTAAAGTACATTTTTAATGAATGGACCATTTATGCTTTGAGAGCTAGTAAGATATCAAAATTATTATTATTATTACAAAACAGTGTTCCCATATTTCTTCAGTTCTAGATGGAAGTTCTGAACTCTCAGTGACACCTGACACTTTTGTGCCTGTGCTGTGGTTAACAGACATATGGATAATTTCAGGAAATATTAACTATCTCAGTAGAAGTATATTTCTACCATGAAATTACTTCTTGCATAAGATTGGTGTCATAAGAAAAATACAGCACCCTCTTGTGTGCCAATTTATTGTTTTATTTTGCAATCAACTATATTATTATCAGCAAGAGATATGACTCAGACATTCAAAACCCTTGTTTATACTCCAAAGGATCTTATTTGGTCCCCACTCTGAATGTAGGGCAGTTCGTAACTCTGTAACTAAAACTTCAGTGACTCTGATATCTTCATTTGGCTTCAGTGGTTACCTTCTCCACATATAACATACATGCATACAAACACTCATTCACATGAATAGTATTTACCTAAGATCTGCAGGCTGGGAGTGGACTCTCTGATAAAAGCCCATGCCCCACAATCATAAGAAGCAGAGTTCAGATTCCTAGAAATCACGCAAAATCTAGTCAGATGTGTAATCTTGTAATCACAGTATTTGGAAGGCAAAGACAGAGGGTGCTTGGAAGAAGGTGGTCAGCTAGACTAGCCAGAGTTGAGGAGCGCTGAGGAAAATGGTGTCGCAATTAAGGGGTAGGGGTAGCGGAAGGGGGTTTGTGGAGGGGTAACTGGGAGAGGAGATAACATTTGAATTGTTAATCAATTAATTTAAAAAATGAAAAAAAAACAACCAAGGACAACACTCAGATTAAATTTGGGCCTCCACACATGTTTACATATACCTGCACATATATATGCATCACAATAAGAAGAGCAAATATGCATGTGCACATATTTGTGCATGCATGTGTGTGCACAAGCACACACACACACACAGGTGAAAAGAAATAATATAAATCTAGTCAATGTTTACATTTATGTTTTTGCATTTTGCCACATTCAACTTTAGTGTCCAAATCACATAGATTGTCACCTGTCTCACTTCTGGCTCTTGTCATATGTGTTTCATTCATAGGATGCCCATGATTCCCAATGGACACATGGTATTTTATTTCTATTCCCCTGCTGAGAATTCCTGTTCTTCTTGCCCCGCCCCCATATCACTATATGCTTACCAAACCCATGCCCAGTGTCACCGTCCTATCAAATAAGTGCTCATTGCTTACTTCATTATGTCAATAGTGGCATTATTCTCTAGTTAAATTTTCCTCTGTTATTTCATCTCATGAAATGATGGATAAAATGAGATGAAAAAAATTACACTTATCTAAAAACCAGCACTTATTACCTAAAGTGAAGCCTAGCATCATTTATTTCTAAATGTTGGTTTTTAAAAATCTCCTGGAAATAACAGGCAAGGAATTAGCCCAACGAAGCTAATTAACTCCAGTATTTTCTGACACATACACTATAAGCAAATCTTATTATTCAGTTCACCTATTATCATCATGCAAAAGTCACTTGTGATGTTAGCTGACAGAATGAAGAACAAAGTGACTGCCTCAGAGACCTCAGCAAGGCCACTTAATTACTTACTAAGAATGAGAACATTTTAGACAGTGAAATTTGCAAAATGGTTGCAAATATTAATTCATAGATACTCATCAGGATTTCAGACCAATGATTAAAGGCTCTTATAAGAAAACATTACTTCTGCTATATTTATTAGTTAATGAAACAAGGACATACACTTAGTACTTAATATAGCAATTAAAATGTTATAGACCACCAAGAGACAGACTGTCACAACTTAATCAGATTCAAACTAGACAAATTAGCCAGGGAGAACTATCTTCTGCTAGGTGTTGGACTTATTGGGTTTTACAGATACTATGTAAAAGGTGTAAGCATTAAAAAATAACTGAGTTATAAAGACTTTGTAGTGTATTATGCTTCAAGAAACTGTAGTTTTAAGAACAGCTAATTCCTAACCATTGTTTTGTTTCTGAAATGATTACCCAGTATCAATGATATATCTTTAATAATTTGAAAAAAGAATACTTCATCATTGAAAGTATCATATTTTAAATTTTCCTGGTAGTTTGAATTTTGGTGTTTTCCAACTCATTTAAAAGCTTCTAGATGCCTGCATTATTCAGGTTAACACTGGATTTTACAGGTGTAATGTTTGCTACAGAATGTTGTCATAACATTAGAAGTTTACTGACCACACCTCAATATATTTATTATATGTCTTTCTAAGGAATTAAACCATTAAGCCTACAAATAAAATTCTTGATAAACATTGACACAAATGTAAGATAAGCAAAATTATAATACACACACACACACATACACACACACCACATATTGAAAGTATACAAATTAAACCTCCTTACCTAAAAAGATGCATTTACCAAAGTCAGTCACTAATTATTAAACAGAAGTTTTGTTTAACCAAGAAATGGACCTTATGTTTTGACATCAAACTTGTTCTCTGCTATCTCATTGACAATGAAAATGTTTGTATAAATTATATATATGTATATAATTTATATATATATATATATATATATATATATATATATATATATATATAGAGAGAGAGAGAGAGAGAGAGATCATCAACTTTCAATGTTACTGGGACCATCCATTCATTTCGTGAAGGTTCCAGACAATGCATGATGTTTCTCATATTGAAAAGCATAATTTTTGCTCTGTCCCTTTCAGTATAGCAATGATTTCTGTACTGATTCACTGTCACTTAATAATATAATTAAGCATGCAGTAAATTGACTTGCATGTGGGGTAGTTTTATGAATCTTACCACCTCTATAGCTTCTTGTAACTATTGTAACTCAGAATCCAGAGCAATTCCAAAACTACCATACTTGTTTTTGCCTTACTTTCCCAGCCACATCCTTCTGCACCCTCATTCATTAACAACCATGTGACCAGCTGTTTTCCATAAAATAACTTGGTTTTCATAGGTATATAATATATACATGAATAAAAATTTAACTATATTTTTAAATGCCTAACAAATAGAATTAAATATTATATGTTTTTTAGAGTCAAAATTATTTTAGATAGTATAATATCTTTAAAATGCATCAATACTGTAATTTGTTTTAGGAATTTGTTACTTTTTTGTTTTTTTCGAGACAGGGTTTATTTATTTATTTATTTGGTTTTTCGAGACAGGGTTTATGTAGCCGTGGCTGTCCTGGAACTCACTCTGTAGACCAGGCTGGCCTCGAACTCAGAAATCCACCTGCCTCTGCTTCCCAAGTGCTGGGATTAAAGGTGTGTGCCACCACTGCCTGGCAGAATTTGTTACTTTTCAATGTCAATGTTTCATTATGGATTCAATAAATTTTATCTATTCAGTTGCTCAAAAATTGCAATGTTTTATGTTTTACCAATTATCAAAAAAACTAAAAAAAATATTTAGGTGGAACAATCTGACAATTAGGGAACCTTTGCTTAAAGTTAGATGTGTTCAAGGAAAACAATATTAGCCAAATAATATGCTTCCCAAACTATTTTTGTACCAGAATGACTGAGCATGGGACCAACCAATACTGTGATCCAGGAAAAAAATACGGTGAAGTATAACAGGTAGAGACTGGAAGTGAATGAGTGAGACTGGGAAGTAGGTAAGAAACAAAGCAGTAAAACATCATGAATAAATGAACAGCAACAAGCCCCAGACAGGAGGCCAATACCAAGTGTTATTACTGCATACTGTCCAAAATACCCAATATGTAACAAAATGTATGGAATATCCAAGGAACAAAGTGAATGTAAGCCATGCCCTAGAACAGTATTTCTCAACCTGTGGGTTGTTATTCCTTTGGCAAATCTCCATCTCCAAAAATACTTACATTATTATAATACGAGTTGTCAAATTGCAGTTATAAAGTAGCAACAAAAATGATTTTTTTGTTGGGCATCAACACAACATGAAAAACTGTGTTAAAGGGTACAGCATTAGATCAGTTGAGAACTACTACCCTGGGAAAAAACTACAGTCAACGGAAATTTCCTATAAGAACAGTTATGAACAGAACTTCAATGAAAAGAAAAGACTCAAAATTTCCAATGGTTTTGACACACTCTGATTTTAAAAGCTGAGATTTGATGACATAACCAATAGAAAATATTAATTAAAAATGTAATATATACAGAAAATTTGTTTTTGCATTGAAAGTATAATAATTAAAACAAATTCAAAATGAGAACTGAACTATGTAATAGAGACTATTTAATCACATACATAATTCTCTCTCAGACACACACATACACACAAACACACACAGAGAGAGAGAGAGAGAGAGAGAGAGAGAGAGAGAAATAAAAAGTGAAAAGGGACTGAGAGATTCAAAGAAAGTGGGGCACTATTAATCATAACAGTTGTCCAATAAAAAGAGCAAGAGGAGGCTCAGTATACTAAGAAACTGAAAAAAGGGATTAAAAGAAATAAACATTAAAAAAAAAACCAACAATAAACCAATACCCAGGGAAGTCAACAAACTCCACAGATAATTGCAAAGACATCCTTATGCTGACACATCAGACTAACAATATTGAGAAACAAAGATAAGGAGAAAATCTCCTTTATTATGAATAAAATCTTTCGAAAAGGCTATACAGTAAAAAGAATGGCAGTCTGAGCTTAGGAGACAGGCACCTGTGAGAACAGGGTTTGACAGTCACATGGCATGGAGTTTATTTTAGGGAGGTGACAAAGCCTTTAAAAATTACATTATGGTTTCAGGCCTCTGTAAACATACTAAAAAGAATGGAACTATTTATTTGCAGTGTATAAATGTTTGAATTTATTTCAAAGTAATTATATTTCTGGAAAAAATCTACTTATGAATGTTGTGAACTTTACTTACAATCTTGAAAATGATAGATTATAAATGAAAAGATACCCCTTTACAGATTACCATGTCTATAAATAGACAGTGCTTTGTTCATAAAAACACAATATTGCTCAATGGTATAAAAGATGGAAAGATCTCCTATGCTCATGGTTTGGCAGGATTAATACAGCAAAAGTGCACATTTTGCTGAAAACAATCCTCAGATCCAATGCAATCCCCATCAAAATTCCAACTCAATTCTTCATAGAGTTAGAAAGAGCAATTCCCAAATTCATTTAGAATAACAACAACAACAAATAAAACAGGATGGAAAGATCTATTCTCAACAATAAAAGAACTTCTGGTGGGAATAACCATCCCTGACCTCAAGCTGTAGCACTCAAGTGTTAAAAACTGCATGGTATTGGTACAGTGACAGACAGGTAGATCAACTGACTAGAATTAAAGACTCAGAAATGAACCCACATACCTATGGTCACTTGATATTTGACAAAAGAGCTAAAAACAATCCACTGGAAAAAAAGACAGCATTTTCAACAAATGGTACTGGTTCAACAGGTGGTTAGAATGTACAAGAATGGAAATTAATCCATTCTTATCTCCCTGTACAAGTGGATCAACGACCTCCACATAAAAACACATACACTGAACCTAATACAAGATAAAGTGGGGAAAGTCTCAAACCCATGGGCACAGGAGAAAATTTCCTGAACAGAACACCTATAGCTTATACTGTAAGATCAAGAATCAACAAATGGGACCTCATAAAATTGCAAAGCTTCTGTAAGGCAAAGGACACTGTCAATAGGACAAAAAAGCAACCAACAGATTGGGAAAAGATCTTTGCCAGTCCTGCATCTGATAGAAGACTAATATCCAATACATACAAAGAACACAAGATGTTAAACTCCAGAGAAACAAATAACCCTATTTAAAAATGGGAAACAAAGTTAAACAGAGATTTCTCAAGTGAGGAAACTTGAAGGACTGAGAAGCACCTAAAAACGTGTTCAACATCCTTAGTCACCAGGGAAATGCAAATCAAAACAACCTGAGATTCTACCTCATGCCAATCAGAATGGCTAAGATCAAAAACTCAAGTAACAGCAGATGCTGGCTAGGATTTGGAGAAAGAGGAACATTTCTCCATTGCTGATGGGATTGCAAGCTGGTACAACCACTCTAGAAATCATTCTGGTGGTTCCTCAGAAAAATTGGACATAATACTTACTACCCAAGGATCCAGCTATACCACTCCTGGGCATATACCCAGAAGATGCTCCAAAATGTAAGAATACATGCTCCACTATGTTCATAGCAGCCATACTTATTTATTAACTTATTTGCCGAAGTTGGAAAAAAACAGATGTCCCTCAACAGATGATTAGATACAGAAAATGTGGTACATTTTCACAATGAAATAATACTCAGCTATTAAAAACAATAACTTCATGAAATTCACAGGAAAATGGATGGAACTTAAAAATATCATCCTGAGTGAGGTAAACCAGTCAAAAAGAACACAGACAGTATATACTCACTGATAAGTGGATATTAAATAAAGAGTTCAGAATACTCAAGATTGAATTCACAGACTATATGAAGCTGAAGAAGAAAGAGCAAAATATGGATGATTCAGTCCTTCTTAGAAAGGTGAACAAAATTCTCACAGGAGGAAATATGGAGACAAAGTATGGAGCAGAAACTAAAGGACAGGCCATCCAGAGACTGTCTCACCTGGGGATTCATCCCATACACAGCCACCAAACCTGGACTCTATTGTGGATATAGCAAAGTGCTTGCTGAGGGAAATTTGATAAGGCTGTCTCCTGAGAGGCTCTGCCAGAGCCTGACAAATACAGAGGAGGATGCTCACAGCTAACCATTGGACTGAGTGCAGGCATCCCCAGTGGGGGAGTTGGAGAAGTCCTTTGAAGGAGCTGAGAGGCTTTGCAGCCTCATGAAGGGAGCAACAATGTTAACAGGCCAGACACCCCAGAGTTCCCAGGGACTGGACCACGAACCAAAGAATACACATGGAGGGACCCGTGGTGCTGGCTGCATATGTGGCCTTGTTGGACATCTGTGGGAGGAGAGGCCGTTGGGCTTGAGGGTGTTGGATGCCACAGTGTAGGGGAATGCTAGGGCGGGAAGACGGGAGAGTGGATGGGTGGGGAGCACCCTCAAAGAGACAGGGGAGTGGGAATGGGATAGAGAGTTTCCGAATGGGAGACCTGGAAAGGGCAACATATTTGAAATGTAAATAAAGAAAATATCTAACAAAACAAGAACACTGTGCTGATTTAGAGGAACATGAACAGATATAGTCATCATATAGATATTATAGTTGTTTCACTATATGTAGGGAAGGAGAATCTATTTCTATCTCATTCATTATGCTACAAAATTGTAGAAATACAAAACAAATTGCAATGGTCAGGAATAAGGGTGCAGAGAGGGATGGCTGGATTCAAATGGGCTATGTAAGGTGATGATGCCATTGTCTATGGTACTGAACTGGTCGATACGTGAAGAAGACTTTGTCCTACTCATTTTCCTTGTACGTATTTGTATGCCAATTGAAATTCCATATGTATACTGGGCATTCCAAGATGAAATACAACTGTTACTGTGCATCTAACCTCACTATGAAAAGAAGTGGGAAATTATTAGCTAATTTTCAAAACTGTTTTGATTTGAAAGTATAAAGAAAAATACATAAAGAACTATATATAAACACTACACTGATTAATAACATGTTCTTTAAGAGATTACATGTCAGCAAATCTAAAACTAATTTACATGTATGCTAGGGGTTAAATAAGTAATACATAAGAAGATCAAGCAATAATTTATAGAAAACAGGACCTATTTCTCATTGTCAACTAAGCTTACATGTATGATAAATATATCTAAATTCATGTCAAACTCAGATAGGATTAAATATTTTTTAAAAAACGGCATTTCTTATCTCAATTTGTATTGACCAGCATTCTGGAGAAAATATCAACAGTTGAGAAAAGGCTACTTGCCCCATAAGGTAGGGTATAGAACTTGAAAAGAACAACCATCACTAAAACCTACAAAGAACAGTTGCAGAAGGACAAGGGATGTAGCACCTACTGCTTCTCAACAGATGATTGCTCATTATGCACCTCCAAAGAGTCTGACTGTGAGGTGAGAGTGACTTTTCCCCCATTAGTGGTGGTGGAAGCACCCAGAGACAGAAGGCTTTAGAGTTTATTAGTATGGCAAAATCACGTAGTACTTGCAGGGTACAGATGGGTCCCCTTCCCCTTTACAGATACATTAACTCATAGTACAGTCACCTTCATGTTATGCTGCACTGCACTGAGATGTTTGGCAATTACTGATTCTGCGACTTTCTCTCCCAGATACTCCTTCACGCAGGAGTAAAGTGATGTACTGATTTTACTCTTGCCCATGCCAGGGGTTCCAGAGGCTGCCGAGTACTAAGAGAAGTAGTTCTGATGTACACCAAGCTGTTCATGCCTGTCATAGGTCACCCTTGAGTGGAACACATTGTAAATCAAGTGGCCACCTGCATGCCCCAGTGAGTCATTATGAAGCATACTTGCAGGCAGAAACATCTTAATTTTATAAGTACTCATTGAAATTGCCAACGGCATTTTCAGCCTCCTGTGAACTGGCACAGTTTTTCTTGAAGTTGAAGAGCGAAGCATACAGTTAAGAACAGAAGAAAAGCAAAGCACTCTTACCAACCAGTAAGAACTACATTCAAAGCACCATATTTCCACTCCCCATTTCAGCCTAATTCTCTGGGAATTACGGAGCTCTTGTAAATGTCAAAAGCACCATTCATGCTCTTTGAGTAAAGATGTGCTCAGTTGGAGCCTTGCACTTTGGTACAAAAATCAAAGACTTGTGGTGCTTCAGATTTTCCATCAAGGAAACAAAACTTTGTGTAAGAGCAGTTATGTTCCAGGGTCTTGTTAATAATGTGTCAACTTCTTTGACCATTGTGGAAGAAAATATGCCCATAAACACATAAATGAAAGGAGTGTGAATTATCAGTTTAGAGGACTACCCAGAAAATCTCCAATTTCACTAGCCAGAATTGAATAAACTGACTTGAGAATCTCCTATGGGTGCTTCCAAGCAGATGCAACTATGCTTTAGGTTTAGGATTATATTATTAGCTATTCAATGGCATGAAGTATACTTCACTAATCAGAAAATAAGTATATAAATATTAGAACTTACTTAAATGTTTTTTCCCGTATGTTTTTTCTATATTCTTTGTTTACATTTATTTTTTTTACTTTACAAAGTGTTGAAAAACTAAAAATACAGTTCTACCACAAGCATGCTTACTTATGGTAGGATTTTATGCTGAGACTGTTCAAATAAACACTATAAAAATCTATTTCAGTAATCTACTACCACACAGGTAGGATGCACAATACTGGCAAGGCTGTAGAAAGTTGGCACAGGTCTAATTGTAAGAAGTGGTGGTCTTTGTTTCATGCCAGTGCAGAGAGTGTTGCTTCTATTATAAGAAAGTAGAAAACAAAGTGGGAAAGATTTTCTGGCCCCAGACAGGTGTACCTTTGCCAATGCTATCAATGGACAGCATTATACAGGGTAGGCATATGAAAGAAGCCCACCATTGTAACAGGAGGAAAAAATCCTGTGGGAAAAGGCTTCTCTGCCACTGGACTACAACTATATCTGAAATCAGGAACTGCAGTGGAAGGGGATATCTGCACATCTGGGGACACAGTTCCTGTCCCTTATTAGAGATCAGGGCAAGAATGTGCTTCCACAGAATTATCTTTCCAGCAAAAGAATCAGAATAAAAGACTAAGACTAAAATTTCTAAAGGGTTTGCCATCACCTTTCAGAATTTTGTAAGTGAGCGTGACAAGGGGTCACAGGTCATGGTGAGTTCTGCTAGACACTGAAGATCTAAAAGAGTTAGTGTAACATGGTATGGAGTCCCCTTACACTTTTTTTCCACAGTGTTCTTTCCCTGTGTTTGCAGAGGGGTTTTGTTACAAAATGCAGCTTACATCTATTTGGGGCATTGACTGATTACTGAAGAAACACCTGTCAGATGGTGCCCCAGTTAATATAAATATGAAAGCTGTTTCTGGACGAGCAGAGTCTAATGCTGGCAGACAAATTTATAACTTAGCAGGAAGGAAAATTCACAGCCAATCTGGTATATCAAAGAGATGGAATGGGGTATTTCCTCTTATTGATCATTCCCAATGCTCACCTCTCTGCCCCATATGTATCCTGCATCTCTCATGTTTCCACATTCTATTATATTTTGCTCCTTCTACTGAACCAAATTGAAATTTCTGCATTGTTTTCTATCCTCAGATAAAATTAGGTTACATGAAATAGTAGTGTCTTTACCAAATAAACCCTTTCCTACCCAACTTGTTTCTTGGTCATGATAGTTTTGTGCAGGAATATAAACCCTGACTAAGACAATGACCTTAAGCAATGTGTGTCCATGAAATCCAATAGAGGTAAGTGAACGACATCCATAATAAAGCATGTTACATGTAGAACCATGCATTGTGTCTGGTAAACAGGCAGAAAAGTCTCAGTAAGCCTGGGACTTTTAGGTTCCTTATCCACAGTAAGCAGACAATCATGTATCTGTTTTGTTGTGGTCTGAGAGTCCTTCCACAAAACACATGAATGCTGATCTCAGTTTGACAAAGATGGCTTATTGAATACACAGGCTAACACTGGTTAGACCAAGGACATAGTTCAGATCAGGGGCTGAATCTAAGTCAAAGGATACCCTTTTCTGTTGACTTATAAAGGAATGAAGCACAAAACCCACAATAAGCTCATACGCAGATGTAGGAAGTGCTGCCCAGTAGTCAGTTCTAACTCAAGATATTTTAGGCATAACTTTATATTGACCTTTGATTTGATGAGTTCTACATAAGCTTTGTGGAATTTAAAATAAATAAACCTCCAAATATACTGAACATAACTGCCAAAGTGGTTAGTATCACTCTACTCTGAGTCAAGTTATTTTTCTGTGTCTATGGCAAGCAGACATGGAACGAAATAGCTACACCTATGCTGAGGTGGGGTTAGACTATAACATATTTAATATATTAATTTTTAATGGATGAATCATATTTTCTTTTCAGGCTGCAGAACTCTAATCTTAAGCTTTTCTGGCTTTACCAGCTCTGCCTCAGAGCCAACATTTAAACCAAATATCACCAGATTTTATATTAGTTGGATTGTTTGAAGATGTAATAAAAACATGGTGGATTTGTTTCAACCCATGATTTTAGATGATTCAGTTCATAGTCATTTGTCTTTATTGCTTCTGGTCCTATAGCTATGGGCATCATGGTGGATGAGAAGAGTGGAGCAAATCTCATCACCACCATGTGGAGAGGAAGCACAATTGATGACCAAAAGAAGGTCCAAGGCATGTGATACAATCAGACTACCCCTAGTGGTCTACTTCCTCCAAGCATGCCCAAACTGAAAAGGGTGTCTTCACCTCTAATCTGAATAATTTATGAATGCATTAAAATTTTGATAATTTTCAAAAACCTATTGACTGCAAGCATAGCCTTTAACATATGTGCCTTAAGGGGACATTTTTAGATTCAAACTATAACAAATATTGTTGACTAATGGATACATTTTATATTATTTGCCTTTATATAGATGCTAGTGCTTTATGCGCATTGAACTTGGGGCTCTGAGCATTTCCTTGTGTAACAGCAGGAAGCTCAGTCATAAGCCTTTGGTCTATGTTGGGGAGGGTCCTGTACAGAACAGATCATGGAGCTCCAATCATTTCTTCATGTGAATCCACTGCCTCATGAAATCTGAAAGTTCAATTAATTTGCATTTTCACATATGGACTCTATCGCTCATTTCTCTTTAAACTAATTTTCCTCCTCCTACTTATGTAAGGCATCTCAAACCTCAGGTTTTCCTAGAATAGTCTTAAAAACACATGCACAGTGAAATGTCAGTCCTATTAACCTCTAGAACTTTTACTTAAAACCTGGTATCCTTAGCCCACAAGATTGCTCAGTGGTCAAAGGTGTTTGCTGCTACGTCTGAAGACCTGAGTCTGATCTTGTAGAACCAATATGACAAAAGGCATATCCTTGCCCCACCTCCAGTAATAAATGTAATGGAAAACACATTTTGTATAATGTTGTATAATTTTGTGTAATGCTGTGTACTCTTGAGGTCATTTTTGTCTGTTCTCTTTCCCAATTTTCACTTTTTGAATGCATTGTCTATAATTCAAATTTCTTTGTATTCTCTACAATATTAAGCATAGCAACATTCCCTTGGAGGTTAATTAGTATGTGTCGGGTGATCCACATATGATGGTAAATTAAATGAAGCACAGTTTGTAAATTCTGGATTAAGTCTGACAAATATTTACATGTTTCTTTTTTTTCTGGAGAAACACTTCTGAAATTCTAAGTGTATGAAAATCCTCTGTTCTGATTCATTTTGCTGTCAAATTGTGAGTGGTTCATTACCCACAATCTGTGGTGTAGTAACAGTGAGTTTTATAATAAACAGTGTGATCCACACATGGAAATAAAACATGGCAAAGAATTGTGGCTCTGCAAATAAGTTTCCACTCTGGTTTAGTTAGAGGTGTCTAGTTGGCTAAAAGTAATTTATACTACTTCCTCCAAGAAGATCCTTGAAATGGTATGCATGTTAGAATTATGATTAGTCTTAATAAGTTAAGTCATATTAAATTTTTGGTACCTAAATTTTATCAATCATTGAGAATTAGGTACCATCAGGATTTCACAAAAGCAAGATTTAAAACATGTGTTGAAGTTTTGTTTTTGTTTTTTTTTAATGCTATACTTCTCCCTGAATAGAACTAAGAAAAAGGATGACAATGAATAGTGTTCTAGTTAGAATTACTATTGTTGTGATGAGACACTATGGCTAAAGCAAGTTTGAAAGGAAATTGTTTATTTCAGCTTACATGTTCAGGCAATACTCTTCCATTGAGGGAAATCATGGCAAGAGCTCAAACAGGACAGAAACTGGAGGCAGAAGCTGAGGGAGAGGCCATGAGAGAGTGCTGCTTACTGCCTTACTATTGATGGCTTACCCAGAACCTGCTATTTGTAGAATACAGGAGCACCAGCCTAGTGATAGCCCCACCTACAATGGGCTGTGCCCTCCTCTATCAGTATTCAATTAAAACAATGCCTGCCTGCAGAATTTTATGGGGAATTTTGTCAGTTAAGGTTCTTTATCTTCTTAAGATACCTCTAGCTTTTGTAATGTTGAAATAAATCATCAATCACAAACAGATACAGAATTAAGAGTATACAGTTAAAGTACAAGTTAGGTCTCTGGCTTAATCCCATATTTCAGACTTGGAAATATGTAGTGGTGAGTTTAGCTTCTCTGCCTGTGTTCCTGGTGGGTTATGCAATTCCAAAGTCTCACCCACAAACTCTTTGGATCTGTGAATGAAACACACACACACACACACACGCTTATTTTTTAAATGTCTTGCCTAGTTTAAAGCCTGGACAGTTCTAATCCTTAACCAGTCTATTACAGATTTCTCTCTGGTACTCCTGACTCAGTACCCTCTTAATACATGATCTATCTTTGCTGTCCTGTTCCTTTTGCGTGGCCCTCTAGTTTTTGCTGCTCAGAAGCATGGGGCCATATTCCTTTTCGCCTAAATTTCAGAAGAATTTCCATCTGTAGCTCTAAATCTGAACCATCTCCCTCTGAAGCATAGCCATTTTTATTTCTCCTCACCTCTTCTGCATCCTATCACACACAAATCCTAGAGTCCCACCCTATCTCCTTTTGCCCAGCCATTAGCAGCTGACATCTTATTGATCAATCAAAATTCAATTCGGGATAAGGACCTTCAGCTTTTGGACATGTAGATTCCCCATTAATCCAAAGCATTTGAACCATTACCCAAAAGAAGTGATATGATTCTTAGTGTAAAGGAATCATAACTTCATGGTCATTGTAGTTTGGAGAAGTTATCTTCATTGGTTTAGAGAAATATGATCATATAATAATAGCACATGCTTACATATATTCGTTCACATATATATGAGTAAATCATAAGAAAAAAAGACTAGACAGGTTTTGAGTAATCCAAATGCCATGATCTTTGTATACCTAAAATAGTTGCCTCTAAAGATCTGCATAACTAAGATCTCAAAATGAAACTTATGTAATCTGTGTGTGTTTGTGTGCAACCTTTGAACATCTTGAATAGGTCAGTCCTATCCTGAAGCATTTAAAAACTGAGCAGAGTCTGAATGAAAAACTTTGCCAATTTAGGTGCATCTATGTGATACATGTTAGAGACCATGAATGAACTATCCACAAAATGTGTTTTGTCAAATTTCCCAGTCATGATTATTAGTACCTAGAATAAAAAGTTCTTTCACTATTGAAATTTTTATAGAGTCTCTTTCACAGCAAGTATCCCTGTAAGACTTTGATAGTGATGAAGAGAAAAAGAAACAAGGCATTAAATTATCTACAAGCTTACATTGCTTTGTAGACTAAATGAGTAGACTTTTTTGGGGAGGGACAGGTATAGTCTGATATCCTTATTTGTCAATTTCACTATAGTTGTAATCAACTAAAATCTCTAAAATTGTGTGCCACATCTGTGAAGAATTCTTTAACTTGAAATGGAAAGATTCACTTCTAATCTAGATCTTTCAGGAGGCACAACTTTAATCCAGATGGTTTGAGCTGGGAAAATCCACCCTTAATTTGAACCATACCTTCTTTAGAAAGCCTATATAAAAAACTTGGAAGAAGGAGGCTTCTATGTATTGTTTGCTTTCTTTTGCCTTGCTAGGAAACTCATTCCTTCAGTAGTATTAGAGTCTATTACTTTGGGATTCTGATATATACTGAAGACCAGTTTAGACATCCAGCCTCATGAATTAAACAACTACTGTATTCTTGGACATTCCATTCATAGGCAATAGCCATTGGACTACAGCCTGTATGTTATTCTAATAAATCCTTTATACATGTGTATATGTATATGTGTATAGTATATCATTTATATGTATATTTATTCAATAAGTACTCTAGAAAACCCTGATTAATACATATGGATTCATCCCACTTTTATTTTTAATTCCACAGTTCCTGTTTTTTAATTATTCTCTTATGTTTATCAATAATAAAGAGGAAAAATATTGCTGTAATCACAATAATCATATAATCACAATTTTATGATTGATGAATCATAAAATCACAGATATTTAGTAGAAGCAGTGGAAAAGATAGACTATATTGTTCATAACCTAAGTTCAGAATTATATTTTAAACCCAGTTTTAAAAGATAGTAGTCATACAAATATTATATAGACTGAGCATGAAATATTTATGCATTAGTGATATATATTTACATACATATACATCAACAACAACAATTAATGAGACAAGAGGCCATGAATTTGAAAAGAAGCAAGGTGTGGTATGTGGTAATTTCAAAAATGTAATTTAAAAAGTAAACAATCATTATGTTTTCAACTCACATAATACATCAACATTAGCAGGATGTTAGATGTAGAAATGACAAACATTTGAATATACAGAATATATAAATGATATATAAAATACATTTGTATATATTATATAATATATATACAAAATATATAAATGCACATATATGCATTAATACATAAGCATATGCTATTATCCTATGCTAAAACAGTAACTTAAGCCTTATTTTGTATATGGTGCTCAGGAAAGCTGCATGCTCTGTTGTAGTATCCAAGGACTCTTTAACATAATATCAAAGTTCTTGGCAATGTATTTTAGTAGACAGAACGAGTTACACAAAAATCAAATATTTCATAATGAAAGCTTGCCTTGTCCATAGGCATATTTATTAGGAGTGACAAGCTTAAATAAAATCATCACATATTTTTTAATAGTTTTCCATTTGGAACTGCTTCTGTCACCACCCAGAAGACTACTGTACATCTTCAGACTAGCGTGTATCTCTAGCAGACACGGGGGCATTATCACAGTACTGCTGCAGTGGGGTGCCATTGAAGCATGTAATGGAGAAGCAGTGAGACTAATCCACAGCTATAAAAATAGTGATCAAAGAACATAGTGTGAGTTAGCTCCAGAGAAGGTTGAGAACCAAATCCTGTGTCCATTGGATATATATGCAATCTATCCCAGTGTGTATACATAAATACATATATATAATATACATTATATATGTATAAATACATATCTTTTAAGTTTAATGGTACAAAATTGTAGCTATGAAATGGGACAGTCCAGTGGATAAAAGCTCAGATGTTAGAAAACATGCTTCAGCTCAAGATAGAAAATTATAATTTCTATAACTTTGATCAAGTTACTTATAATTTAAAAACTTCATTTTTGTTAATAAGGTAAGAGTAATAATGATACCAACTTTCTACCAAGATTAAGGCTTAAGTTAAACAAATAATGTAAAGTGCTTAACACAATGTCGGGGAAATACAAATGATGAATGAACACTGTGGACCTTTGAATGTGGCTCAAGAAAATTTTGAGTTAATAGAGTGGCAGAATCAATACAAGAATACTTGGGTTTTTTTTGTGGTTTTTGTTATTTTTTTGAACTCAGTATTTAAAACAAAAATATTTCCTGCCTGTGATTTGAAAGAATTGCATCACACCTATAATCAATGATATCCACAAAATGATATGTATTCTATAATGGAATATAAAATCAGAATCATATGTAAAACACAGAAAATTAAATATAAAATAAACACACCTGAATTATAAAGTAATTAGGCATTTTATTTTTTCTTTTCTTTTTTTTTATTGTATATTTTATTTACTTATATTACAAGTATCATCCCCTTTCCTGATTTCCCCACATCCTAGAAATCCCCTATCACATTCCCCATCCTCCTGCTTCTATGAGGGTGTATGCCCTCCCACCCAACAACTCCTTCCTCTCTGCCCTCACATTCCCCTATACTGGGGCACTGAGCCTTCACTGGACCAAGGGCTTCTTCTCCCATTGATGCCCAACAAGGCCATCCTCTGCTACATATATGGCTGGAGTCATGGGTTTCTTCAAGTGTACTCCTTGGTTGGTAGTTTAGACACTGGGAGTTCTGGTTGGTTGATTTTGTTCTTCCTATAGCTATGCAAACCCCTTCAGCTCCTTCAGTTCTTTCTCTAACTCTTCCATAGGGGAAAATGTGATCACTGCAATGGTTGGCTGTGAGCATCCACTTCTATAAATGTCAGGCTCTGGCAGAGTCTCTCAGGAGAAGGCAGTATCAGGATCCTGTCCTTGGTATCCACACTAGTGTCTGGGTTTGTTGACTGTATATGGCACTGATCCCCATGTGGGGAAGTCTCTAGAGGCCTTTCCTTCAGTTTCTGTTCCACACCTTGTCTCCATATTTGCTCCAGTATTTTGTTAGCCATTCTTTTTCTTTTTTTTTCTGAGACAGGGTTTCTCTATATAGCCCTGGCTGTCCTGGAACTCACTCTGTAGACCAGGCTGGCCTCGAACTCAGAAATCTGCCTGTCTCTGCCTCCCAAGTGCTGGGATTAAAGGCATTCGCCACCACTGCCAAGCTTTTTGTTACCCATTCTAAGGACTGAAGGACCCACACTTTGGTCTTCCTTCTTCTTGAGCTTCATGTGGTCTGTGAGTTGTATCTTGGGTATTCAGAGCTATTGGGCTAAGATCCACCTATCAGTGAGTACATACCATGTGTGTTCTTTTGTAATTAAGTTACCTCACTCAGGATGATATTTTCTAGTTCCATGCATTTGCCTAAGAATTTCAGGAATTCATTGTTTTTAATAGCTGAGTTGCATTCCATTGTGTAAATGTACCACATTTTCTGTATTCATTCCTCTATTGAGGGACATCTGGGTTCTTTCCAGCTTCTGGCTATTGTAAGTAAGGCTGCTATGAACATAGTGGAGCATGTGTCCTTATTACATATTGGAGCATCTTCTGGGTTTATGTCCAGGAATGATATAGTTGGGTCCTCAGGTAGTACTATGTCCAATTTTCTGAGGAACCACCAAACTAATTTCCAGAATGCTTTTACCAGCTTGCAATCCCACCAACAATGGAGGAGTTTTCCTCTTTATCCACATTCTCACCAGAATCTACTGTCACCTGAGTTTTTGATCTTACACATTCTGACTGGTGTGAGGTAGAATCTCAGGGGTTTTTTTTTTTTTGATTTGCATTTTCCTGATGAGTATGGATGTTGAACATTTCTTTAGGTGCTCTAGTCCATTCGATATTCCTCAATTGAAAATTCTTTTTTTTAGCTCTGCACCCCAATTTTTGATAGGATTATTTGATTCTTAGGAGTATAACATTCTGAGTTATTTGTATATATTGGATATTAGCCCTCTATTGGATGTAGGATTGATGAAGATCTTTTCCAGCTTGTTGATTACTGTTTTTTCGTATTATTGGTCTTTGCTTTAAAGAAGCATTGCAATTTTATGAGGTCCCATTTGACAATTCTTGATCTATTGCACTATTTGTTGAAAATACTTTCTACTGGATGTTTTTAGCTCCTTTGTCAAAGATTAAGTGACCATAGGTGTGTGTGTTCATTTCTGGTACTTCAATTCTATTCCATTGATCTTCCTGCCTGTCACTGTACCAATACCATGGAAGGCATCTTTCTTTCTTTCTTTCTTTCTTTCTTTCTTTCTTTCTTTCTTTCTCTCTCTCTCTCTCTCTCTCTTTCTTCCTTCCTTCCTTCCTTCCTTCCTTCCTTTCTTTCTTTCTTTCTTTCTTTCTTTCTTTCTTTCTTTCTTTCTTTCTTTCTCACTATTGCTCTGTAGTACAGCTTGGGATCTGGGATGCTGATTTCCCCAGAAGTTCTTTTATTGCTGAAAATAGTTTCCACTATCCTGGATTTTTTATTTCAAATGAATTTGCAAATTGCTTTTTCTAACTTTATGAAGAATTGAGTTGGAATTTTGATGGGGATTGCAATGAATCTGTAGATTGCTTTTGGCTAGATGGCCATTTTGAATATATTAATCCTGCCAATCCATGAACATGGGCGATCTTACCATCTTCTGAGATCTTTGATTTCTTTCTTCAGAGACTTGAAGTTCCTTTCATATAGATCTTTCACTTGCCTGGTTAGAGACATAACAAGGTATGTCATATTATTCATTACTATTGGGAGGGGTTTTGTTTCCTTTATTTCTTTCTCAGTCTATTTATCCTTTGAGTATAGGAAGGATACTTATATGCTTGAGATAATTTTATATCCAGCAACTTTGCCAAAGTTGTTTATCAGCTTAAGAGCTCTCTGTTGGAATTTTTGGGGTCACTTAAATATACTAACATAACTCCTCCAAATAGTGATATTTTGACTTCTTCCTTTCCAATTTGTATCCCTTTGACTTCCCTTTGTTGTCTAGTTGCTCTGGCTAGGAATTCTTGTACTGTAATCAATAGGTAGGGACAGAGTGGGCCCTCTTGTCTATTTCCTGATTTTAGTGGGATTGCTTCAAGTTTCTCTCCATTTAATTTGATGTTGGCTACTGGTTTGCTGTATATTGCTTTTACTATGTTTAGATATGAGTCTTGAATTCCTAAATTTCCAAGACTTTTACCAGGAAGGGATGTTGAATTTTGTCAAATGCTTTCTTAGCATTTAAGGAGATGTTCATGTGTTTTTTTTCTTTCATTTCATTTATGCAGTGGATTATGTTGATGGATTTCTGTGTATTGAACCATCCCTGCATTCCGGTGATAAAGCCAACTTGATCATGATGGATGATTGTTTTGATGTGTTCTTGGATTCCTTTTGTGAGAATATTATTGAATTGTTTTTTCATGGATATTCATAAGGAAATTTGTTCTGAAGTTATCTTTCTTCATTGGGTCTTTTTGTGGTTTATGTGTAAGTGTAATTGTGGCTTCATGGAACAATTTGGGTAGTATTCCTTCTGTTTCTATTTTGTGAAGGGAATTGTTATTAGGTCTTCTTTGAAAGTGTGATAGAATTCTGCACTAAACCCATCTAGTCCTGGGCTTTTTTTTTGGTTGGGAAACTTTTAATGACTGCTGCTATTTCTTTAGGGGTTATGGGACTGTTTAAGTGGTTTATCTTTTCCTATTTTAACTTTGGCACCTGGTATCTTTCTAGATAATATTCCATTCTGTTCAGAGTTTTCAGTTCTGTAGAGTATAGGCTTTTGTAGTAGGAACTGATTTTTTTTTAATTTCTTTGTTTTCTGTTGTTATATCTCTCTTCAGTTCTGATTTTACTAATTTGGAGACTGTCTATGTGCCCTCTGGTTAGTCTAGATAAGAGTGTATCTAATTGATTTTCTCTAAAAACAAGCTCCTGGTTTTGTTGATTCTTTGTATAGTTCTTTTTGTTTCTATTTAGTTGATTTCAGCCTTGGGTGTGATTATTTCATGCCATCTACTCCTCTTGAGTGTATTTGCTTCTTTTTGTTCTAGAGCTTACAGGTATGCTGTTAAGCTTCTAGTGTATGCTCTCTCCAGTTTCTTTTTGGAGGCACTCAGAGCTATGTGTTTTTATCTTAGCACAGCTTTCATAAGTTTTGGTATGATGTGCCTTCATTTTCATTAAATTCTAAAAAGTCTTTACGTTCTATCTTTCTTTCTTGACCACATTATCATTGAGTAGAATGTTGTTCAGTCTCCAAGTGTATGTAGGCTCTCCATTCTTTCTGTGGTTATTGAAGACCACCCTTATTCTGTGGTGATCTGATAGGATGCATGGGATTATTTCAAACTACTTTTATCTGTTGAGGCCTGTTTTGTGACCAAGAATATAGTCAGTTTTTGAGAATGTACCATATATTGCTGAGAACAAGGTATATATTTGTTTTAGGATGAAATGTTCTATAAATATCTGTTAAACCCATTTGGTTCATAACTTCCATTAGTTTCACTGAGTCTCTGTTTAGTTTTTGTTTTCATGATCTGTCCATTGATGAGAGTGTGGTGTTGAAGTCTCCCACTATCATTGTGTGAGGTACAATGTGTGTTTTGAGTTTTAGTAGAGTTTGCTTTATGAATGTGGGTGCCCTTGCATTTGGAGCATAGATGTTCAGAATTGAGAGTTCATCTTAGTAGATATTTCCATTGGCAAGTATGAAGTGTCTTTCCTTATCTTTTTTGATAACATTTTGTTGAAAGTCAATTTTATTCAATGTTAGAATGGTTATACCAGCTTGTTTTTCTGGGCCATATGCTTGGAAAAATGTTTTTCAGCCTTTTACTTTGAGGTAGTGTCTGTCTTTGTCACTAAGGGTGTGTTTCCTGTATTCAGCAAAATTGTGGGTCTTGTTTATATATCCCGTCCATTATTCTATTTCTTTTAACAATTCATTAGTGTCTTTCATGGCTGTTACTAAAACCAAACAAGCAAACTGTAGGTCATTTTCATTTACCATGTACTTACCAGATTTTTACTGCAACCAGTGAAATCAACATGTAATGTGTTGCACAGATATACTCCCAAGAATGTAATATGAACTTGAGCTTGAAGACCTATGTCAAAGGTTGAACTATGGACCCTCTGGAATATATATCTTAACAATAATCCTTTAGCTTCATAAATATTTTGGGGAAAGATGTAAATATTTATTAGTATTCAAATATAATATCCAAAATTTGGTTGAAGATTTCTTTGAGATCAAGTCCTTTAATATTTTAACTTGATTAAAATATGCATTGCTACAGACCAAATATCTTCTTTCATATTTCCTATAATCCACACACAGCTAATGGTGGGATCTTGTGGGATTTCTACCATACAGATTGGCTTGTCAACTGGCAATTCTTATTTAGGCAATTGTATTGTAGTCATTGTGGCTTTTATGCGTCTTGGCTCAGTAGAACTATTAATTCCTTTCCTCCCTTAATAGTTTCATAGCACATTCTTTTACTAACAAAGTCTTTAGGGAGAAGATTTCCAAATCAAATCTAGTTCCATTTCTCCAAGAATGATACCAACTCTAACATTTGCAGTTATTTTTATAGAATATGATAATAATGATTATACTTTTTTTCTGTAAACTACTAATTGAGCAAATCTGTATCAGAGAAGATTTAAAATGTATCCTTTAGAATCAATTTTATTAAGCAGTATATTTTAGTGAAATTATTTAGGGTGAGAATGGATCAGAAGTATGAATGGAAACAAAAATAGAATATAATCAGCTGTGATTAGCAAAGATTGATGAGTAGTCCAAATTACATTAACTTGTACATCTTTATAAAGATAATCAGCTTTCACATACTGATGGTAGTTGTTATAAATTGATCCTACAAAAAATTTCCAATTATAGAGTCTTGAACTGGTTTTAAGAATTTCTTATAGTTGAGGTATGCAATGATAATAAATATATGTGTGTATGTATATTTCTATTTTCATATAATTGTGCAAAGTTAATAAATTATTCCTTTAAAATTATCATAAGTGGTTACGTTAAAGAAAAATAGTAGTCTGCCTACCTTTTCACATTTGGACAGTGGGCAAAATCAGAAAAAAAGGACAGTTAGTAACAATGAAACCTTCCACGAACCTCATTTATGTCTAGATTGTCCTTAATTTCTGCCTTCTTTCCATTGTGATTAATTCTTGGCAGTCACATTCAATTAGCTGATAATGTTTCATATTCTTGTGTCCAAACTTTGGTTTGATTTTGTGTCTTTGACACTGAGAGAGAATAAAACTAGGTTTGTGCAAAAATTCAAGACAGTGCTATCATTTGATTTCTGTTTCAGTATTTTTCTTCAATTTTGAATTGGCTTTTGTGATCTTTGGCTCAGAGTTGCATTTATAACCTTCTCTAGGGAAATTTATTATAGCTAAGCTCTGAAGCAGGCAGAACATCAAGAAAATAGTTGCTCAGATATGTGTGAAAAGAAATTGCAGGTATGCCAACATATTTTGGGGGAATGTGTGAAAGCTGTATTTCTTTAGATGGAATGTGAGTTAGGTCAACTATATTTAGAATTTAACTATATTGTACCTATTCCATTTGGTTGGGACTTGACCGAAGTGTTATTTGTCTAATGGATATCTGAGTTCTGTGGATTAACTCTCTACAGCAGTAGAATAATACCCTTCTGAAATAAAGACATCCCAACTATGGTATGTAAGAATGCTATTCAGAGCCTTACCTACCTAGACAACTATAAATGCCATAATCACAGCTAAGTTATATTCCAAAGACCTGAAGCATGCATATTCTGTTGAGCAATAAGGATATATTTGGCTGTTTCTCTTTGTTTTATTGGTTTTTTGTTTTGTTTTGTTTTTTCGTGAGCTCAAATTACAAATCAATATAGCTAGATCCTGCTAAGAAATACTTAGACTAAGGACCCGAATGTCGTTTTACTGTGTCACAATAAGAGTATTTTGATTGCAGGTGACTGAGAACTGACATAAACCTATGCTATTGTATAAGGTATTAGATGTTGAAAACAAAGAGGAAATTGGCATCTACAAATGACAAACTTCAATGGTACTAGGGTTTCTCTCTTTACTTTTTACTTCCTATCTCTTAGGTGATTTTTCTGTTCATGGCATTTCACATTTTCATTGTGGTTTGTTTTGCTCTTGTTTCATTGATCTAATTGTAGACACTCCAAAGAAGAGCTTTATTTAAATTAGCTTGCATGACTATCTATGTAAAAATTCAAGTAGATGGAGTAGCATGATTGACAGCAGACACTGAAGTGCCAAGGTTGAAATGAGGAGCAGATCTTTCAAAGGAAAGAGATGCTAATCAAGGGAGAAGAGATGATCACACATAAAGCAGTATCAAATCTGCTAACAAAGTTGTGGGCACAATAGACACGTATCCTGATGTGCAAAACCTGAGCTGGCATTTACTAAACAATTATGTGTAGATCTCTCTATACCATACTTTATACTTTAGAACCATTGCAATGGCCTGTTTAATAGCCATGCAGAAGTCTAAATTTCAAGCTGATATCAAAGGAAAGGTATTTCCTAAAGGAATAGAGACAAAAAAGTGCCACACGTGTACTGAGTGGGGGGTTTCACCATAGTATAAAGCCCTAGAGTTGCTTTTCTCTTTCAAAAATTGAGAATCACTAAGAATGAAGGTTTATTCATTTTCCTTGGGATCATGTTTGAGCAACAGCATTAGGAACCCTAGTGAAGAAACCATGGCAGCTGGTGATCAGAAGTAGCCTCTGACCCACCAGAAATGGACATGTTAAACTGAATCACAGTTACAATTCCATATATTTTGGTCTTTGTTTTGTGGTTTTCTAATAATTGTGATATGGCAACAGTTACCTAGGAAACTATTTGTCCAAACAAAGTTCATTCATTTCTCTTTGCTATATTTTCTTTCCTGGTTTCTTTTTGGAATCAAAGGAAATTAAGGTAATGGGTAACCATCTAGGTCTCTGAAAACACTCTTGGAGAATTCATCTCTCAGTTACTGCATCTAGAACATAGAAAAATTTCTAGAATATACTGATATATTTAAATTTCACAGGGGATTATTTAGTAGGTAACTCAAGGAGGGTTCTAAACCTCCTTGATTTTGCAAAGATCCTAACCTACCTAAGTGTCCTCTGAAGAACTTTATTCTTTTGAAATGACCAACAGGAATTTACTGCCATTCTGTCCTAGTTGTTCTCAATCTATAATAATTTTCTATGCAGATCAATAGTTTTGTTTCAAAACAAAAGTTAGAAAAACAAAGTCAATACAAATCAATGGGAAGGGAAAAAAGATTCTATCAGCTACCAGTCTTAATTTCAGTTTAATTTTGCTCAAATATTCTCAGAAGTTCTTAGCTTCCTTCATTCTGCTGATTAAATACTCTGGTCAGTAAATCCTTTCATTTGTAAGTTTGACATATACACTGTATTTTGATCCCATATCTTACTTCCCAGTGAGAAAATAAAGAGATATAATACTCAAAATCTTAACACATTACTGAGATATAATTATCCAGTGTTATCAGGTTGTTGAAAAGAACATATGTCATATTGAATGTTTTCATTACTCAGATGTATCTAGTAGAAATTAAATACTTCTGCAAGTTATGATTTATATTGATGTTATGAAATAATGAATTAATTTACAATGTGTATATCACTGTCTGCCCTACTTGGTTCTTTCAAAAATATAAACTTTTAATGAATATAGTACAAGACATTACCATGTAGACTTAGGCCTGTTCAAGAGATGGTTTTTCTTATTTGATTTTGTGATGCTCATATTTTAGGGAAGACAATTTTATTGGGCAAATCATAAATCAGTGGCTTAGGTACTGGTCAGTTCTTTCATGAAAAAGCGTGCAGCATAGAGTATTACTACCAGCCATGAAAGAAATATGTTCATGGAAGCTTTTTTTCAGGTGTCCTCTCCTAGCTCAAGCTTAGTGAGTGTATGACTCATGTAATGATCAGGGTTTGTTTTGAATCTCTCTACCAGGTAATCCAAGAGACATGTGTAATTATTATGTTGATCATGACTCATTAGCTGTTATGTCTTTGATAAGCATAATATGAATATATAACTGTAGAGGTTAGGTATAGAGTCAGGGACTAGGGGGTAGGATTGTATAAGTTGGAAGTGGAAATAGAATAGATAATTATGGATGAATGGGGAAGTTGATGGGAGTATCAATTGTTGGGTGAAGGGGGGATAAAGGACGGACAGCTAAAACTAATGGTCATTTGAGGGCTCATATGGGAACCTAATGCTGTAGAGGCTTTGTAAAATATATACACATATGTAGGTGATCCAAAAGAAATCACTGTATATCTTGGGAGATGGAGCCACAACTGGATATCTCTTTTTAACAAATGAAGCCTCTAGTTCTAGGAATAGGTTAAAGATAATCTAGTTTCAGGCCAATGTCACCATATGCAAACACAGAAATAACCTAGACTTTTATCAAAGCTATTGACAACTTCAGAATCTGAGAGTATGCCCTATTCCTGAAGACAATACCTACAGAACTCAATAAACATTGAAAAGTCAGTTTGGTGTCTACCTTAAGCCTTCACCTCTGTATAGTAGTGCTCAAGCTACTGGAAGGTGCTCTGCATGCTGTCAAAGGAGAAAGATAAACACCAACTCAGCAACAAATTCTTCAATCTACAATCTCCTTGCAAGCTGCACTAGTGAAATAGTAGCACAAAGCTTATGGAACTAACAAACTATTATCAGACTGGATTTAAAGTCCACTCCTTGAGATGCAGCCCATCTTCAACAATCCTTGGGTGGCCAAGAACCTGACTAGAGAAGCCAGAGACATAGGGGGGAAGGCAAATACAAAAGGATGCAGTAATAAGATGACTCCTAACAACATTCAGATCTATACTCATAGATCAGTCTTGATCAGCCATTATCAGAAATTTCTCCAGTAGTTTTGAAAAAATACAGAGATTCACAGCTGGACCATGTATGGATAGAGAGAAGGACTAAAGAACACTGAGGAAACAAAGCCTTCTAAACACAGCAGGGCCCAAACATATAAAGACTGTGAAAGTATTCACAGGGCCTATACAGGTATGTAACAGATGGGGTCCCAGCACTGAGAGGAGGATTAGATACAAGCCCATATTCCTAACCCAGAATTTTTTTTACCAATTAATAACTTCACACAATGAAAGATTTGTTTTCTCCAACAGTCTCGTTGCATATATGAGCACTCTTAAAGCCAGGCCACATGCATAGAATAGGTGGCCAAACACAACCAATTTAGTGTTATTTTCTGAGTTTCTTGTCTCATAATGCTGTGTCAGGATTTATTTTTAAAACCTTACAGACACTGTGCATATGTATTGAGGTATCCAGTTTTGTGTTTTAATGGAATTTCTATATGTGCGACTGTGTGTATCTATGTCTTCAAATTTTTGGCTCTGTTTTTCTGTTTGTTTGCTTTCTTGTTAACTTATTTGGTTGGTTTAAATTGTGTGATTTTACTTTATAATTATTTATAGATGCATATTTATTTCCTCATGAAAGAGAGAAAAGAAAGTGTGTGGATTTGGTTGGGAGCAGGAGTGGGGAGGATCTTGGCAGATGTGGGAGAGGGGAAACCAAAATAAAAATACTTTGTATTAAAAATTCTAATTTCAATAAAAAATAGTAAAGGAAAACATATCTGTAATATTGCTCTGTAGATGAATCTGTAGTGCATTTTATTTTTTATTAAACTAATAAAATTTATTTTAAAATACACATCTCAGTATTGACATTTTTTAAGTCATCAAAATAATTTATAATAGTTAAGTGCCCCTTAAATATACATGATATCTTCTGAAGCTAAAAGTAAAAGGCACTCGACTGGTTTTTTAAAATCTGTTTGTAAGAAAAAAAGGAGAGGACCCTGGGCCTGTAAAGATTGGATCCAGTATTGTAGACCCAGAACAGAGAAATCGTGGGGGGGGGGAAGAGTGGGGAATAGCATGGGGGGAAATAAAATCTGTTTGTAACATTAAACATGATAGAAGTAGGAAAAAAACTCTTAGGAAGACCTCTATAAAAGGAAATTGTGAAGATCTCTTAAGGTGTTTCTCGGCCATCAGAATTTCTTCGGGTGAAAATTCTTTGTTTAGTTCTGTACCCCATTTTTTGATAGGGTTATTTGGTTCTTTGGGGTCTAACTTCTTGAGTTCTTTGTATATATTAGATATTAGCCCTCTGTCGGATGTGGGGTTGGTGAAGATCTTTTCCCAATTTTTTGGTTGCTGTTTTGTTCTTCTGACAGTGTCCTTTGCTTTACAGAAACTTTGGAATTTTATGAGGTCCCATTTGTCAATTCTTGATCTTAGAGCATAAGCTATTGGTGTTCTGTTCAGGAATTTTCCCCCTGTGCCCATGTCCTCCAGGGTCTTCCCAAGTTTCTTTTCTAATAGTTTTAGTGTGTCTGGTTTTATGTGGAGGTTCTTGATCCACTTGGAGTTGATCTTAGTACAAGGAGATAAGAGTGGGTCAATTTGCATTCTTCTTCATGTTGACCTCCAGTTGAACCAGCACCATTTGTTGAAATGGATATCTTTTTTCCACTGGATGGTTGTGGCTCCTTTATCAAAGATCAAGTGACCATGTTCAACAACATTAGTCATCAGGGAAATGCAAATCAAAACAACCCTGAGATTCCACCTCATACCAGTCAGAATGGCTAAGATTAAAAATTCAAGAGACAACAGATACTGGCAAGGATGTGGAAAAAGAGGAACATTTCTCCACTGTTGGTGGGATTGCAAGATGGTACAACCGCTCTGGAAATCAGTCTGGCAGTTCCTCAGAAAATTGGGCATGACACTTCCAGAGGACCCTCTCATACCACTCCTGGGCATATACCCAGGGGATTCCCCTGCATACAATAAAGACACATGCTCCACTATGTTCATAGCAGCCTTGTTTATAATAGCCAGAAGTTGGAAGGAGCCCAAATATCCCTCAAAGGAGGAATGGATACAGAAAATGTGGTATATTTATACAATGGAATACTACTCAGCAATTAAAAATAATGAATTCATACAATTTGTAGGCAAATGGTTAGATCTGGAAAATATCATCCTAAGTGAGTTAACCCAATCACAAAAGAATACACATGAAATGCAATCACTGATAAGTGGATATTAATGAGCCCAGAAGCCCTAAATACTCAAGGCACAATTAGCAAGTCAAATGATTCCCAAGAAGAAGAAAGGAGAGGACCCTGGTCCTGAAAAGATTGGATCCAGTTTTGTAGATCCAGAACAGAGAAATGGTGGGGGGAGGGTGATTGGGGAATAGTTGGGTGGGGGGGAGGACTTATGGGATGTATGGTGGGGGGGACTGGGAAAGGGGAAAGCCTTTGGAATGTAAACAAAGAATATAGAAAATAAAATTTAAAAAAGGAAATTAGAAACTGTTCCATATCATAGGGAGAATACTGAATGTAATTGAGGCCTCATAGAATGAATTGGGTAGTGTTTCTTCTGTTTTTATTTTATGGAATAGTTTGAAGAGTATTGCTATTAGATCTTCTTTGAAGGTCAGATAGATATAATTCTGCACTAAAACCATCTGGTCCCAGACTTTCTTTGAGGGGTGGGGTGGGAGACTTTTAATGACTGCTATTTCTTTAGGGGTTATGGAACTCTTTAGATGTTTTATCTGCTCTTGTTTTAGCTTAGGCACCTGGTATCTGTCTAGAAAACTGTCCATTTCATCCTGATTTCCAGCTGTTGAATATAGGCTTTTGTAGTAGGACCTGATAATTTTTTAATTTCTTCAGCTTCTGTTTTTATGTCTCCCTTTTCATTTATGATTTTGTTAATTTGAGTACTGTCTCTTTGCCCTCTGGTTAGTCTGGCTAAGAGTTTATCTATTGTGTTGATTTTCTCAAAGAACCATCTCCTGGATTTCTTGATTCTTTGTGTAGTTCTTTTTCTTACTACTTGGTTGATTTCAGCACTGAGCTTGATTATTTTCTGCCATCTACTCCTCTTAAGTGTATTTGCTTCTTTTTGTTCTAGAGTTTTCAGGTGTGTTGTTAAACTGCTAGTATATGCTATTATTCAGTTTCTTTTTGGAGGCACTCAGAGTTGAATTTTTCTTTTAATACAGCATTCATTGTATCCAGAAAGTTTGGGTATGTTGTACCGTTTTCATTGAAATCTGAAAAGTCTAATTTCTTTATTTCTTCCTTGACCAAGTTATCATTGAGTAGGGTATTGTTCATCTTTCATGTGTATGTAGGCTTTCTGTTGTTTTTGTTAGTACTGAAGACCAGCCTTAGTCCATGTTGATCATGGGATAATTTTAATCTTCTTCTATCTGTTGAGGCCTGTTTTTTTGACCCATTATATAGTCAGTTTTGGAGAAGGTACCATGAGGTACTGAGAAAAAGGTATATTTTTTGTTGTAGGATAAAATGTTCTATAGATATCTAATAAATCCATTAGGCCCATAACTTCTGGTAGTCTCAATGTATCTCTGTTTAGTTTGTGTTTCCATGATCTATCTCTATTGATGAGAATGGGGTGTAGAAATCTTCCATTATTACTATGTGAGGTGCAATGTATACTTTGATCTTTAGTACAGTTTCTTTTATGAATGTGGGTCCCCTTGCATTTTATTAAGAATTCTTCTTGGTACTTTTTCCTGTGATGAGTATGAAGTTTTCTTCTTTATCCTTTTTGAAAACTTTTAGTTGAAAGTTGCTTTTGTCTGATATTAGAATGGCTACTCCAGGTTGTTTCTCTGGATCATATGCTTGGAAAATTGTTTATCAGCCCTTTACTCTGAGGTAGTGTCTTTCTTTGACACTGAGATTAATTTTTTCTATGCAGCAAAATGTTGGGTCCAGTTTATGTATCCAGTCTGTTATTCTATTTACTGGGGAATTGAGTCCATTGATGTTAAGATATATTAAGAATTTATGATTGTTGCTTTCTGTTGTTTTTAATGTTATTTTTATGTTTGAGTGGCTATCTTCTTTTAGGTTTATAGAAAGATTACTTTAATGATTTTCCAAAGGTATAGCTTCCATTCTTGTGTTGGAATTTTCCATCTATTATCTTTGTAGGACTGGATTTGTGGAAAGATATGGTGTAAATTAGTTTTTATCCTGGAATATCTTTTTTTCTCCATAAATGGTAAATGAAAATTTTGCTGGCTATAATATCTGGGCTGGCATTTGTGTTTTCTTAGGGTCCATATGACATCTGCCGAAGATCTTCTAGCTTTCATAGTCTCTAGTGAGAAGTCTGGCATAATTCAGATAGGTCTGCCCTTATATGTTACTTGATCTTTTTCCCTTACTGCTTTTAATATCCTTTCTTTGTTTAGTGCATTTGGTGTTTTGACTATTATATGATGGGAATAATTTCTTTCCTGTCCCAATTTATTTGAAGTTCTATAGGCCTGTTGTATGTTTCTGAGCATCTTTTTCTTTAGGTTAGGGAAATTTTCTTCTATAATTTTGTTGAAGATATTATCCTTAGGTTTGGTCTTCTCATTGCATCTTGTATTTACTAGATGTTTTGGGTCAGGAACTTTTGTCATTTTGCATTTTCTTTGACTGTTGTGTCAATGCTTTGTATGGTATCTTCTGAACCTGAGATTCTTTGTATTTTGTTGGTGATGCTTGCATCTGTGACTCCTGATCTCTTTCCTAGGTTTTCTATCTTCAGAGTTGTCTCCCTTTGTGATTTCTTTATTGTTTCTATTCCCATTTTAGAACTTGGATAGTTTTGTTCAGTTCCTTCACCTGTTTGCTTGTGCCTTCCTGCAATTCTTTAGGGGATTTTTGTGTTTCCTCTTTAAGGGCTTCAAGCTTAAATCAGAGTCTTGCTTTTTGGTTGTGTTTGGTATGCAAACCTAACTGTGGTGGGAGAATTGGCCTCTGATGATGCCACATAGCCTTGGTTTCTTTTGCTTATGTTCTTGCTCTTGCCTTTTGCCATCTGTTTATTTGTGGTGTTAGCTGGTCTTGCTGTTTCTGACTGTGGCTTTTTTCTACTGCAACCCTGTGTGTCAGAACTCCTGTGAGACCAGTTCTCTCCAGGAGGAATGTGTGTATGGACAGCTGTAGCACAGAGTCAGCTCTGGGGTACAAACAGAAACCAGAAGGGTCTTGTCCCTGGATATTCTTTGGTTCTGTGTCCTGATTGCTCAGGGCAGGTTCTTCTTGGGCCAGAAATTTGAGCAGAAGTAGTGGTCTTACCTGTCCTCACAGGTAAGGAGATCTGTTCTCTCCTTGCTGTATTTGTGTAAGAAGCGCTGTGGCACAGGATCAGCTCTTGGCTCTTCCTGTAGTTTTCCCAGAGAACCCTTCAGATTCAGGCTTGCTAGATGTCTACCTCTATCTTGCAGAGCAGAGCACAGTGCATTTTCTTAGCTAGAGATTGATGGCTGATGTTGGTGGTGCTAACATTTGGGTAGTGGTCCTGGGTGTTGTAAGGACAAGGCTGAACAAACCATGGGGGGAGCAACTCAGTAAGCAGTGCTCCCCACAGTTTCTGTTTCAGTCCTTGTTTCCAGTTCCCTGCCCTGCTTGAGTTCCTGCTCAGACTTCCCTTCATGATGGACTACAAATATAAGCTTAAATGAACTCTTTCTTTTGCACATAGCTTTGATCATAGTGTTTTATGACAGCACTATAAAGTATAGCTAAGACAGTATATATATGTTTATGAAGATTCTCACTTCTCAGCCACCTGCTATTCTTTGTTATTCCATCTAGGTTTTGGAGCTTTTGTGCTGTTAAACCAGCTACTCAGAGACTAGGTAGATTAAATTCTCAACACATAGGTTTTATAATTCTTGATTTTGGAAAGTGAAAGATCAAAGCCCTGTCAGATCCTGTGTCTAGTGGAGACATTACTTATAATTTGTAAATAGCTAACCTATTTTTGTACTGGGATTGGAAAGATGGCAGAGAGAGACAACAGTGGTATATAGAAAATTTTAGCATGGATATTGAAATTCGTGCTATGCTAGCAGTGCACTGGTGGATAGGCTGACCTGTTCTCATCTTGGCAGACTCTCTGACCTGGATTCTCTCCACCTGGCTTGCTAAGTTCCTATAGCAGGTCCCTGCAATGCCAGCCCCATGCTTCCAAATTCCCAAGGCTTTTGGGGGTGCACTTCTTGCAAACCCATGGTTTGCTGCTGTATCTTTCTCTGTGGAACCCAGTTGAGTTGCTATGTGAGGGAAAATACCACACAAACTTAGTTTAGAATTGGCAGGTAACACAATCATTACACACAGCAACTAGCATCCAAATTTGCAAGCCATTCTAAGTTAAGTCCTCTGTAGTGGATCCAAATGGACCTGCCTCCTGAACTGGGGGCCTCAGCTACCTCCAAGCTCATCTCCCTTTCAAAAGCCAAGTTCCTCTCCTCTTCCATGAAGTCCTGCCTACTCACCCAGTGATTGATTCCTTGAAATCTTTATTCCTTAAGGGAAGGTTCATAAGAAGTCATCTGGTTACATGATTCACCCCTCATCCCAGGCAGTCTCACCTAGGGAGGCAGAATTTGCATCAAAACAAAAACAGCACCAGGGTTATCAACAACAGAGAGGAAGGGATGTGTTAATCCTATATTGTGTTCTGTACCTTCCTTTCCTAATTATCTCTCAAAGGCATTTGCCTTACACTAAGGGTTATGATATCACAATTCTAGTGGGTACAGAATGAATAAAATAATCCATTGTATAAAGCTGTAATAAAATATTTTATCAGATAAAACATTACATTCATTGTGTTGGATTAAAAATGGGCTGTCATTTGTGGCATGACAATATGAATGTTCTGAAATATTTATATGTTCAGTAATGATCAATTTCCATAAAGTTTTAAGAATCAATGAATAAAACTACACTTTTCTGTGACTTTTTTTGACAAATATACAATTCATGGTTTTTAAACTTTTTGGTTATTATGTATGTCTATTATTTTCTGAGCAAAGTGCACATTTATTTTATAGAAAATAAGATAGTGAGTTTTGATCATCACTTTTTATTTTCTAAGTTAATGACATTTATGAGTACCCATATATCTAATACCTTTATGTAATAATGTATGTATAGGTACAAATACACACACATATATTTGTCTATATCTATATATATATCCATTTTCTCATTTGTTTCTTTTTGGTATTTTCTTCTTCAATTCTTGAAATTATGATCACAAAGAGTAGTGGACCTTGATGGACCCTACAACACAATTTTGACAGTAATATTTTGGGACTACAGACTGAGAAGGGGAATAAGTGTCAAATATCCTACTCTATACAAATGTTTTGCAGACAGATCTTGCATAATATTTAAGTAGTTTAAAGCTCTGAACTGAAATCTATAAGGCTTTTTATAATTTCTATACTTGTGAGTTTTAAATCAGTACATTGTCAAATACATAATTCAAAGAGAGAAAAATCTTCCTTATCCTTTTCTAAATCCTGTCTCTTATCTTCTCTGTCAACACTGAAGAATGGAGGATATTGTAACAATAAATTTAGGAAGATAAGCAATAAATAATCCATTATTTTAGAAGATGAATTAAATATTAATGCAGTATTATCTTTAAAAAAAATTACCTAAGCAAAAGGTTCCCAAGAAAAAGGATGGAGAGGACCCTGGTCCGGAAAAGACTAAACCCAGTTTTGTAGGAGAGTACCAGAACAGAGAAATGGTGGGGAGGGGGGTGATTGGGGAATGGGCAGGCAGAAGAGGACCTATGGGACATATGGTGAGGGGGGGAACTGGAAAGGTGAAAGCCTATGGAATGTAAACAAAGAAAATAGAAAATTAAAAAAGTTAAAAAAGACACATAGAAAAAATGAAGTATTATCTTTAGAACTCAATAACAGATGCATAGGTTGGAGGGAGTAATTTCCTTTCTTTAATTGAAGCAACAACAGTGGTATATAAATGGATCAAAACAGCTCAGTCCATATTTTTCCATACTATTTATGCTCAAATAACGTGCTTCTCAATCTCATTTAGAAACAACTTTGAAATGAGAATATGCACAGGACTACACTGACGGTGATTTTTAGTTTCTATATCTTATTAACTTTGGTTTCTTTATCTTGCATTTTCTATGAGTTTTATATATTAGCTGTTTATGGAAACTTTAAGGAGGCCAACAAAATAGTTGCATAGAACTTGTTGTTCCTCCATTAAAAAGCCAAAGTAACAGATACCTAGGTGTATTCTTAGCTGAGTAATATGTGTAATAACACTGAAAAAACTGAAGAAAATTTTTAGAAACCCCAAACGGTCAGAGACTAGTGGTACTAGCATAGGGGAAAAAATGAACAGTCTAACCTTAGCTTACCTGGGAAGGAGTAAGTGCCATTTGTAGGGGAAAGAACATAGTAGCAGTCCAGTGAATTCCAGTCTCTCTAGACTACACCTCAAGACTCTATCTCAGGGTTTAGGGAGAAATTATCAGCAGGTTAAAGAAGCTGCCATCAAATCTGAAAACCTGAGTTCAATATCTAAAACCTCTCTGGTAGATAGAGAGAAGTCATTTCAAGAAGTTGTCCTCTCACTTCAATTGATGTGATGATAATTTAATGACATATGTACATAAAATAATGAAGATATTAAAATGAGCCCAATACTGTTGTACACTATCTCCAAAAATGCATAGAAGTATTGTATATGAATGAAAATGATTGTTGGCCCTTTCCCTTCTCTTGGCCAAGTGTATGCACAATCTTAAAAGCCATGCACATAGCTGACGAAAATCAGTTGAAGAAAGAAAATGGGACAAAGTTCTGTGTTAAATGGAAGAGAAATCAGTCTGCTCTATTCTTGGCTTGAGGCAGCTTTCCTACAACTTTGACCTTGATTCTAGTCTTCCTTCTCTGGAAAACCATAAGTAGATTATATGGTAGTTCCATCCAAAACTTCAAACCATCTTACTTGACCTCAAATGTTTTGCTTTTACTAAGTCCTGACCTCATTTTATCTGTGTCCACTTTGGAGGCTAGCAAGCTATAGTGTTCTCCATAACCATTGCTCATCCGAGGAATATTTATCATTCTCTATATATCACTTCCATTTGAAGTAAGGTTGAACCTTTCACACTTTGAAGTATAGTCTCTCGGATGACTAAAATTAATCATTGAGCAATCTGGAGTTCTTTTTAAAAATGGCCCCCAAAGGATTACAAAATATGAGCTGATAGAAATAAATAAAATTTGAATCAGCATTTGCAATTCAAACATACAATAACCTGAAACCACTAAGGTACAATACAGTAGGAGAAGCCACTTCTCTAAGTTTGTATTCAGGCAGCAGTAAGCTAGGCTCATTTTATTTGTTGAAGAATATAGGTCATTTGAAGCAGAATTATAAATGCATTTTAAAGTAAACAGATTATGGTATGAGGAAGAAATATTCTGGAGAGTCTTCTGAGGACACATGCACATATTTCTAGAGACTACATAATGGCTTTGCTCAGATATTGAGGAAAAGATTATAATATCTACTTTGGAAAGGAAACAGATTAGAATTATGTCAGACTCCATAGAGTCTCTGGGGGCTTTTGAGCAGCAATCATGTTGTGGATTCTTAAACTTCCTGGACACCACCCCCACGCACATACACACTCACACACATACCCATTGAAGATTGCCAAACAAAACAATGACTCTCACAAAATGGATCAACTTCTTGGTCTATTTTTCTATACAGTTACAAATCTTAAGACACAAATAAATGTCCCTAAGTGCATCAGGGCTTGTATTTAATTTTTTTTTAATTTTCATTTTTGTGATTATAGTATAATTTTATTTCTCTCTTTCTTTCCTTTCTTCTAAGCCAGCCATATGCTTTTGCCTTCTTTCTCTTAAATTCATGATCTGTTGTTTCACTAACAGTTACTGTATGCATATATATATATATATGTGTGTATATATATATATAAACATACATATATTCCTAAATATATATGGATTTCTATATATGCATACATACTTATGTATTCCTAAATATAACCTATTAGTTCTTTGTAATCTTACTTGTATGTATGTGTTCAGGGCTGACAACTTTCTGCTATATCTTTCCCTGGCCAAAAAAAATAAAAAATCTTCTCTCAGCTTTTCTTAGTTATTTCAGTTTACATTTATTTGTTGCTTTCATTTTTCACTTTTGATAGGAATTACTGAATATAACAAAAGCTAGTAGTGTAAGAGAGCTTTGTCCTATGCATTTATAAACTACATAATTGTGTGTCAAAAGACAAAATGGGTTGCTTGGTTTCTACTTTAGCTTTTAAAACAGTAAATCCCTGAGGGATAAATATAACCAGTTCTGCTCTTGATATTTTATTTTTTCTCATTTATTAGAGTATAGTTGATTATATATATATATATATATATATATATATATATATATGATAAAGAACTCAATCTTTAAAGCTTTATACTGAGATTATTGCTACAATGTGGGCAAACTGGTATATATTTACTGTGTGTGTGTGTGTGTGTGTGTGTGTGTGTGTCTGTGTGTCTGTGTGTGTGTGTGTCTGTATATGTGTGCATGTGAACATATATTGAGAATATTACAGATTCATATCATAGAAATTTCATATTAGCAAAGAAGCACTGGTAATTTTAGAATCTATCTTACATAACTATTGTGGTTTAGATAAGTCTCATCTGAAAGACTCATTGAAGGCTTGGATTTGGGACATTACTCTCAGAACCTTGAGGAGTAATTTTCTCATGGAAGCTCAATTTCATCAAGATTATGTAGTAAACTATTGATAAATTTATAGCTTAATAAGCTTCTGAGTAGCTGTCTTACTATGTGTTTGCTTCTGTGTCTGTCTGTCAGTCAGTCTGTCTTTGTCCCAGTTGCTGTGATGTCAGCTTCACAGTGCCAGATGTTGCTACTGAGGGTTAAAAGGCATCGACAGGTTTACCCATTAATGAATTCTGTGAATTAAAGTAATGACCTGCCAAGCAAGATGTATCAGCTGGTATCATAGTGACAGGATTATTGTGGGAGTAACTGAGTGCTTTCTGAACAGATTTGATGATCACTTCACAAAATAGAACTCATTTCTGGTAGACTAATCTGTCAAGAGCACTTGGCTTGGGAAGTCACAGGCCCTAGGGAGGGAATGTACTAATATTGTTTTGCTAAATGGTCATGCTGTCAAACTGTCTCCTAAGTACCATTTTACCCATAGTCCAATGTGTCTCTCAGCCTTAGTAAGAGTTGCTCCATCTTGCAGCCAGTGGCAGTCAATGCAGAGTCTCATAGATCCTCAAAGCAACAAGCATAAGTGATTCACCTGAATTCAGATATCTCTATGAACCCTTCACTGGCTCAGGAGATACTGGAGAAAGCAGGAAGAATGAATGTGTAGTTACAAATGATATCTTCAGGGTGTGACATGGCTGTTGTTTTTACGAAGTCCCCTGGATCTTTGGTTACTAGCATCAGCTATGGGACAAGAACTCAGGAAAGCCCACTCCTCCCTGAGGGATGATTTATTGATAGCTATCAGTTGCAGAGTGATGGTTATCATTTTTTCAGGGGTACAGCCACTGATAAGTTGTTCGTGTTCTGCTAAATATCCTCCCACTTATGCTCATGCAGCCCTTTTGAAACTTAAGAAAATCACAAAAGCAAAGCATTGTTAGGAAGAATTGCAGGGGGAGAGCAAGAAGATTAAGGAAAAATAACATGGGGTAAGATGACTAAAATACTTTGTGTATGAAAATGACAAAGAATCAAAAGGAAATGCAATAAATAATGTATATCAGAGGAGTGAATTATCCACAGCACTTTGACGGGAGTAGAATTTTTCACTTGGCTACATGCCCATTAGAGTCACCTGTGGGGCAGATCTTCGGATCCTGAAGCTGTTAAAGACTAAGTTCTCAGTTCCAACCAACAATACTCTCTAATGTGACTCATTTATGATGCTGTTCTTATTCACCATAAAGTTAGGAAGCTATCCCTTTATTCAATAGCCTTTTCCTGAAATCCCTATGTAGAAAGTTCCTTTAGTTTTTGCTGAATCTAATTTAAACTCACCTTCATTGAACTCCCAAAATACCTGTGCAGTGTACTGTACTCATTATTTTATTCCTAAAATATATTGTCATTTTCATGTTGGCAGTATATGGAAGTTCTATGGTGAAATTAATAAAGTGGTGACAGAACAATCAATATCCTAATGCATGTTTAGGAGACATAATATACTTTAGACTGGGCTTCCAAATGTATTCTTCACACACAACTTTCTCTCAAAATGTCAAAAATATAATTCACACTAAAGCACCAAATTAAAATTTGGACCATTTTCAAAAGTTTGTCTTAATATTTAGTTCCAAAGGTTTGGTTGGTAGCTGGATTCTGCTGATAAATGGACAATCCCATTAAATTTAATACCACTTTTCACAGTTCCTGTCCTTTAAAATGGGCAGATAAATAAGGCCAGATTTATTAAAATGTTTTCTTCTTACTAATTATTCACTATAGATAACCCTAGGCAGCCCAAAATTTATCTCACAGATCAGAGATGAGATTAAATATGTATATTTTAGAGGGTAAGGGATTGGCCTTAGTTGGTATAGTATAGAAAAATGTTCAAAACATAGTTTGGGACACTTCCTGGAGGACCCTGCTATACCACTCCTGGACATATACCTAGACGATTCCCCAGGATGCAATAAGGACACATCTTCCACTATTTTCATAGCAGCCTTATTTATAATAGCCAGAAGCTGCAAAGAGCCCATATGTCCTGCAATGTAGGAATGGATACAGAAAATGTGGAATATTTACACAATGGAATACTACTCAGCAATCAAAAACAATGAATTCATGAAATTCTTAGGCAAATGGTCGGATCTGGAAAATAACATCCTAAGTGAGGTAACCCAATCACAAAAGAACACACATGGAATGCAGTCACTGATAAGTGGGTATTAGCCCAGAAGCTCTGAATGCCCAAGACACAACAAATGATTCCCAAGAAGAAGGAAGGAGAGGTCCCTGGTCCTGGAAAGGCTTGATGCAGCATTGTAGGGGATTACCAGGACAGAGAAGTAGGAGGGGGGTGATTGGAGAACAGGCAAGGGAAGAGGGCTTATGGGACTTATGGGGAGGGGGGAATCAGGAAAGGGAAAATCATTTAGAATGTAAACAAAGAATATAGAAAATGAAAAATTAAAAAAAAATCATAGTTTGGAACTAAAGACAAGAACAGGGTCTTTATTGTAATAATTTCCTTCCACAGTTTTTGTACAACACACATGCATTTTATGTCCCTCCCACACCCAAAGCTTTGGCCAATGTTCAAACTATTTGGCAGACTGTGAAGTGACAAGAGCCAGTACCTAATATAATAATGTGTGTTGGTCCTTTGTTTTTTTTTTAATTTTCAATCTTTGAACCAACACTATTTCACTTTACTTTCCATTCATCAGTATTATATGAATTGTATTGCTGTTTAACTGACAATAAATCCAAAGAAAACAGAGGCTATCATTAATATAATTTCTTTTATTCTAAAATTTATTCCTCTCCATGCCAGTATTTTTGATTGCTCTATAGAAAAAAACAGTTTTTTCTTCTGTATATGCAATTGATACTTTTTAAAGATAATATATGAGACATATCTTAATATAAGTATTTTCTTATATATAAGATTTTTTCTGATTATACATTTATATACATTCAGACTGCTTATATACATTACTAAATATTTGTTCCAACACCTGCTAATTTCTATTTTCTATAAACATCACTTTTTTATTCTTGGTATGTACTATTGACTATGGTTTAATTACTCACAAAAGCTTAAACCCTTCTTAGAAGTCAAACTCTTTAGTGTCATCCTAAATAAGGCTAACTGAAAATGTCTTCCCTGCTGGACAGTTTGGATAGTGTCAGAAGGTGCTATTCAGGGCACTGTTAGATACTACAGTACAACCCACTGTGCAAGATGTGCCCATTGCTACAATAATAGTTATAACAGTTGTGGAGTAAAAAAAAAAATGTCATTGGATTTAAAACCTGTTTTATGGAAGGAAATTCATGCCTTGTACTGTAAATCTGGACAAAAGGCCGTGGCTTCAGAGATCATTAACTGTAGCAAGGATCATATCTGCTGCTGTTACACTAAGTAGTCATCCTATCAAACTGACTTCCATTTGTGCTTCTATTCTGTGTTGCTCTCAGACTTGCTTAGAGAAACTTCTTTTTGCTGTAGGCAGCAATTTCACATACTTATAGCTGGTCAGGGAACATCATGGAACATGGAAGAGATGTAGGAAACAATGTGAAAGCCAGAGGAAGAGAACGAATGTTGTGAAATATTGTATTCCAGACATGATGTGGCCATTGACCATACGACTCACAGCAGCTGTATTTGCCAGTGTGACAGCAAGCCAGTCAAAAGTTTAGCCTGGATAGGTGTAGGGCTCCTTGAGCCCTATTCATACTTGAGGAGCTACTTGCTCCTGAAAATTCTCAATTTATCAAATTAAAACCTTATTTTTCATATCGTCTGCAAATAATGATAGTTTCACTTCTTCCTTTCCAATTTGTATCCCTTTGACTTCCTTATGTTGTCTAATTGCTCTTGCTAGAACTTCAAGTACTATATTGAAAAGATATGGAGAGAGAGGGCAGCCTTGTCTAGTCCCTGATTTTAGTGGGAATGCTTCAAGTTTCTCTCCATTTATTTTGATGTTGGCTACTGGTTTGCTGTAGATTGCTTTTACTATGTTTAGGTATGGGCCTTGACTTTTAGCATGAAAGGATGCTGAATTTTGTCGAATGCTTTTCCAAGACTTTTAGCATGAAAGGATGCTGAATTTTGTCGAATGCTTTTTCAGCATCTAATGAGATGACCTTTTGTTTTTTTTCTTTCATTTTCTTTATGTAGTGGATTACATTGATGGATTTCCGTATATTGAACCATCCCTGCATCCCTGGGATGAAGCCTACTTGATCATGGTGGATGATCGTTTTGATGTGCTCTTGGATTCAGTTAGCGAGAATTTTATTTAGTATTTTTGCATCTATATTCATAAGAGAAATTGGCCTGTAGTTCTCTTTCTTTGTTGGATCTTTTTGTGGTTTAGGTATTAGCGTAATTGTGGCTTCAAAGAATGAGTTGGGCAGTGTCCCTTCTGTCTCTATTTTGTGGAATAGTTTGAAAAGTATTGGTGTTAAGTCTTCTTTGAAGGTCTGGTAGAATTCTGCACTAAAACCATCTGGTCCCGTACTTTTTTTGGTTGGTCGGCTTTCTATAACCCCTTCTATTTCTTTAGGGGTTATGGGACTATTTAGCTGATCTACTTGATGCTGATTTAATTTTGGTATTTGATATCTGTCTAGGAAATTGTCCATTTCCTCCAGATTCCCCAGTTGTTTTGAGTATAGACCTTTGTAGTAGGATCTGATGATCTTTTGAATTTCCTCAGTTTCTGTTGTTATGTCTCCCTTTTCATTTCTAATTTTGTTAATTTGTATACTGTCTCTTTGTCCTTTGGTCAGTCTGGCTAAGGGTTTATCTATCTTGTTGATTTTCTCAAAGAACCAGCTCTTGGTCTTGTTGATTCTTTGTATGGTTCTCTTTGTTTCTATTTGATTGATTTCAGACCTGAGTTTGATGATTTCTTGTCTTCTACTCCTCCTGGGTGAATTAACTTGTTTTTCTTCCAGGGCTTTAAGGTGTGCCATTAAGCTGCCAGTGTATGCTCTCTCCAGTTTCTTTTTGGATGCACTTAGAGCTATGAGTTTTCCTCTTAGCACTACTTTCATTGTGTCCCATAGATTTACCTAAGCGACCCAAAAAACTCCACCAGAGAATTTCTACAGCTGATAAACAACTTCAGCAAAGTGGCAGGTTATAAAATTAACTCAAGCAAGTCAGTGGCCTTCTTGTACTCAAAGGACAAGCAGGCAGAGAAAGAAATTAGGGAAATAACACCCTTCACCATAGCCACAAACAACATAAAGTATTTTGGCGTAACTCTAACCAAACAAGCAAAAGATCTGTACAACAGGAACTTCAAGTCCTTGAAGAAAGAAATCGAAGAAGACCTCAGAAGATGGAAAAATATTTCTTGCTCCTGGATTGGCAGGATCAATATAGTAAAAATGGCCATCTTGCCAAAAGCAATATACAGATTCAATGCGATCCCCATCAAAATCCCAACTCAATTCTTCATAGATCTAGAAAGAGCAATTCTCAAATTCATCTGGAGCAACAAAAAACCCAGGATAGCTAAAACTATTCTCAACAATAAAAGGACTTCTGGGAAAATCAATATCCCTGACCTCAAGCAGTACTACAGAGCAATTGTGTTAAAAACTGCATGGTATTGGTATAGCAACAGGCAAGCAGATCAATGGAACAGGATTGAAGACCCAGAAAGTAACCCACAGACTTATGGTCACTTGATCTTTGATAAAGGAGCCACAACCATCCGGTGGAATAAAGATAGCCTTTTCAACAAATGGTGCTGGTTCAACTGGAGGTCAACATGCAGAAGAATGCGAATTGACCCACTCTTATCTCTTTGCACTAAGATCAACTCCAAGTGGATCAAGGACCTCCACATAAAACCAGACACACGGAAACTATTAGAAAAGAAACTTGGGAAGACCTTGGAGGACTTGGGCACAGGGGAAAAGTTCCTGAACAGAACACCAATAGCTTATGCTCTAAGATCAAGAATCGACAAATGGGACTTCATAAAATTACAAAGATTCTGCAAAGCAAAGGACACTGTCAGAAGGACAAAACAGCAACCAACAAAGTGGGAAAAGATCTTCACCAACTCCACATCCGACAGAGGGCTAATATCCAATATATACAAAGAACTCAAGAAGTTCGACCCCAAAGAAACAAATAACCGTATCAAAAAATGGGGCACAGAACTAAACAAAGAATTTTCACCAGAAGAAATTCGGATGGCCGAGAAACACCTTAAAAGATGTTCAACATCATTAGTCATCAGGGAAATGCAAATCAAAACAACCCTCAGATTCCACCTCACACCAGTCAGAATGGCTAAGATTAAAAACTCAAGAGACAACAAGTGCTGGCGAGGATGTGGAGAAAGAGGAACATTCCTCCACTGTTGGTGGGATTGCAAAATGGTAAAACCGCTCTGGAAATCAGTTTGGCGGTTCCTCAGAAAATTGGGCATGTCACTTCCAGAGGACCCTGGCATACCACTCCTGGGCATATACCCAGAGGATTCCCCTGCATGCAATAAGGACATATGCTCCACTATGTTTATAGCAGCCTTGTTTATAATAGCCAGAAATTGGAAGGAGCCCAAATATCCCTCAAAGGAGGAATGGATACAGAAAATGTGGTATATTTATACAATGGAATACTACTCAGCAATTAAAAATAATGAATTCATGCAAATTGTAGGTAAATGGTTAGACCTGGAAAATATCATCCTGAGTGAATTAACCCAATCACAAAAGAATGCACATGAAATGCAATCACTGATAAGTGGATATTAATGAGCCCAGAAGCCCTAAATACTCAAGACACAATTAGCAAGTCAAATGATTCCCAAGAAGAAGAAAGGAGAGGACCCTGGTCCTGTAAAGATTGCATCCAGTTTAGTAAAGAAACCGAGGGGGGAGGGGCAATGATTGGGGAACAGTTGGGGGGGGAGAGGAACTATGGGAACTACGGTGGGTGGGAACTGCGAAAGGGGAAAGCCTTTGGAATGTAAACATAGAATATAGAAAATAAAAAAAATGAAAAAAAAAACCTTATTTTTAAGATGTCTAATACCAAGTGGTTAACCCTAAAATCATATGGATGTAAGTAATACTAAACTGAGCAGGTAGTCTGTCTGTCTGTCTGTCTGTCTGTGTGTGCATGTGTGTGTGTGTGTGTGTGTGTGTGTGTGTATGTCTGTGTGAATGCCTCTGTGTGTGTCTGTGTATAATAACAACTGAAGGAAAAAAAGACTAATTTTGAAAGGGAGCAGAAAATTACATGGGAGAAAATGGAGGGAGGAAAGGGAAGGGATGTAATTACATGAATGTATTTTAATTTAAATATATTAGAAAGACAGAAAATTGTCAGTCTGGTATCATAACTCAAAGGACATGGAGTCTGATATGCCACAAAATAGAAGCAGGCCAGGCAGAATCTAGTAATAATACCGCTGTTATTGTACTGATGGACAACAAACATAGCAACAGTCTTCAAATCTTTTCTGCACAATGTGTAATGATCTGCCTGTGTACTCCAAAGAATTCCCTCCAATGAATACTTCATATTAATTATTCAGTATTGTAAATGAACACAATTTTGACAGCTATTTTAATTGGACACTTTTTCTAACTATTATATTCATGTTGAGTATTAAACAATTAATTAAATTGGAAGCAAATTGGTACAAGATAGTGGGAAAATGTAAAGGCCAAGAATCTATTCCTATTATTGGAGTTGGATTCACTATCACTGCAGGACAATGTTCCTGCTCCATTTAGGCCATGCATTTCTCTGTGAGGTTAAAACTATTTATATGTATGCAATAATGATTGAAGACAAAAAAAATAACTATGAATTTAAAGGATATTGGGATGGAAATTATGTAGGATTGTTTGGAGAGAGGAAAGGGAAATATTTTATTAAAGATACAATCTTAAAGATAAACAAAACAAAACGAACTATATATGTTACCCAGGAATTATAAGCAACAAATAACTTATTCCTCCTAAGGTCATGTCAGCATATTACCCACAGTGTTCAGAATTAATAGTGTTGCTTCCAAAAGCGCATACTGAGATAGTAGATTGTAGAACAAAAGATAAGAGTTCCTGTGAATATCTTCCCAATGTAGAAGCCCTAACCTCCTCTTCTACTATGTACGCTTTCACATTGCACAGCAGATGGTATTTGTGGTCAGCCACAGACCATACATCATTTGTCTTGATTCTTTCAAAACAGAGATTCCAAATTCATAAAGCTTTTATTTGGTGGTATGATTAAGCTTTACGTAGTTTTTTATTACTTAATGTTAATCTCTTACTGTAGCTTAATTAAAAATTGCTTAAGAGAACTAAGCAGAAAATACAGTTTATGTAGAACTTAATACTATCTGTAAGTTTAGAAATCTTTGAGGGGGGTCTTAGATTATGCTCTGAGTACATAATTAGAACTTTTCTATTTCTACGCTGATTGTCAAGTAGGATTTTGAGGCTCTGAAAGGTAGCATATAATATGAAATCAAGCTCTCCTATCATGGCTGTAACTTGTGCTCCTTCTTTAAGTAGTGATACTTAGTGATTCAGACTTGTTTGCCTCATACATTATTTGTGCCCTACATAGCTTAAATTTATCACCTCCAAGTAATCTCTGGCAAAAAAGACACTCCTTATGTTTTTGAAAAGCTAAAGCTGAAATATTTTCTTTGTAACATAACACATGTCTTTAAATCTTGACTATGCTAAGATGAACACAATTTAGCTTACTACTCAGCATGTAATAAATTTGAATATAATTAGCAAGTGAAATCTGTCTATTCATCTTCTAATAAAAATTAATCTCTATAATTTCAGCTGTTTCTAAAGTTGAAACAAACTCATAATTTCATTCAGTGTTCAATTATTGAAAAATCATTTGGATGTTCTTCCTAACTTGTTGAAGACAAGCTCCAACAATGTAGTCAGCAATTCAAGGAGGGGATGTGGGGTTAGCAATGATATAAAGCAGACACACACTCACACTCAGTCTTGCCTCAACAAGTCAGGAGAAATTGAAGTGATGGCATGGAGTCAGTGATTATTCACTCAGCAGAGTATTCTCTGAGGAACTGAAGCTTGAGTCACTGCGGCCAGCAGTCTCTATGACTGTCAAAAATAACTGAATTCTTTGAATTCTTTGGGAGTCAATGAGAACAATTAATTTTTAAGAGGGGAAAGAATTACACATGTATACAAACATGCACACACTACAGTCAAGTAATAAAGTAAGACAGGTTCCAACAACTTCATGCACACATGCATACGTATATACATACTCATTTACACATTGGATTGATGGAGCAATACACCAACCAACCTTACATATATACATATTTTTAGATCCACGTTTGGTGGATTGAGCAAACAAGTCAGGCTCCCACAAACTTGACATATGTACATAGATGCACACATCATATACACATATACACATATGTGCATATGCATTCACAAGCATATGCATGTGTGCACATATTCATATATACATATATACATATACACACTTGTTGGATGGAGCAAACTGTAATGGGCAGGTTCCAACAACTTTTTTTTCCCTTAGCATTTCATATACCACCTAAGACAAAGGATTTTCTCTAAAAACAATCACCACAAAAACATATTCTTCAAAAACAGATTAAATTCATTACATAAATGGACATTACAACAGTATCATTGATTATGTTTTCTTCTTTTAACTCTTATAGCTAACTAAACAATTCCCATCTTTCTCTCTACAAGTTTAATATAAATCCAAAGCAATTAAGTCTTTTGTCATTAACAAAGTGTGATGATCTCAAGTGTATACTAGCAAGTAGGTTTTTTCCTATACTTAGCTGATGACAATTTGTGTTTACCAAGAAAAAGATTATCATCTATCTTACATCTTATTTTTGAAGTCTTATTCAGCTAAAATGGCTAATCATTTGTTCTTATACTCACAATTCTTTACTCTTTGTTCATAAACATTTTATAATCTTTTTAAAATGATTCTTTTGTTTATCAGTTATCTTATTTATTTACATTTCAAATGCTCCCCTTCCTTATTTCCCTTCTACATACCCCCTACATCATCCCTCATGTCCCCTGCTTTTATGTGAGTGCCCCCCCCCATTCCTCATTCACTGTCCTAGCATTCCCCTACACTGGGGCATTGAGCCTTCACAGGACCAATGGCCTCCGCTCCCATTGATGTCAGATAAGGCCACCCTCTGCTCAATATACAGCTGGAGGCACAGGGACTTTCATGTGTATTCTTTGGTTGGTTGTTTAGTCCCTGGGAGCTCTGGAGGGTCTGGTTGGTTGATATTGTTGTTCTTCCTATGGATTGCACATCCCTTCAGCTCCTTCAGTCCTTCCCCTGACTCCTCCATTAGGGTCATTATGCTCAGTCTGATGGTTGACTACAAGCATTCACATCTGTATTGATCAGGTCCTAGCAGAGCCTCTCAGGAGGCAGCTATATCAGGCTCCTGCCAGTAAGCACTTCTTGGTATCAGCAGTAGTGTCTGAGTTTGGTGGCTGCATATGGGATGGGTCACCAGGTGGGGGTGGTCACTGGATGGCCTTTCATTCAGTCTCTGCTCTACTATTTCTTCCTGCATTTCCTTTAGACAGAAGTCATTCTGGGTTAAAAATTTTGATATGTTTGGTAGCCCCATCCCTCAACTGGGGTATGTGCCTAACCTCTTGATAGTGTCTCTATAGGCTCTTTTTCCCCTTTGTTGGGTATTTCAGCTAATGTCATCCCTGTTGTGTCCTGAGACCTTCTTGCTTTTCTGGCATCTGGGACTTTTTTGTGGCTACCCTAGTTCTCCATCTTCCACTGCTACACACCTCTGATCAATTCACTGACTCTCTGTACATCTCCCCCATCTCCTCCCATACCTGATCCTACCTCTCTTTTCACCTCCCCCTCCTCTCTACCTCCCAAATCCCTTACTCCCTCTACCTCCTGTGATTATTGTGTTCCACCTTCTAAGTAGTACTGAAGCATCCACACTTTGATCTTTCTTCCTCTTGAACTTCATATGGTCTATGAGGTATGTTGCAGATACTCCAAGCTTTTTTACTAATATTCACTTATCAGTGATCACATTGTGCACACCCAAAACCTGTGACCACATCCCTAGATCACAAAACCCAGGAACTCAGTCCAACTTAGAATGATTTTTTTTCCTTTTTCAATTTGATATATGCTTTATTTACATTTCACATGATTTCCCCTTTCCTGGATCTCCCCTCCCTGAAAGTCCCATAAGCCCTCTTCCCTCCCCCTATTCGCCAATCACCATCTTCCAGTTTCCCTGCTGCACTGAGTCTTTCCAGGACCTGGGGCCTCTCCTTACTTCTTCTTGGGCAGCATTTGAGATGTGAATTGTTTCTTGGGTATTCCGAGTTTCTGGGCTAATATCAGCTTATCAGTGAGTGCATACCATGTGTGTTCTTTTGTGATTGGGTCACCTCATTCAGGATGACATTCTCCAGTTCCACCTACTTGCCTAAGAATTTCATGAATTCATTGTTTTTAATAGCTGAGTAGTAGTTCATAGTGTAAATATACCGCATTTTCTGTATCCATTCCTCTGTTGAAGGACATCTGGGTTCTTTCCAGCTTCTGGCTATTAAAAATAATGCTGCTATTAACATAAGGGAGCATGTGCCCTTATTGCATGCTGTGAAATCCTCTGTGCATATGCCCAGAAGTGGTATAGCTGGGTCCTCCAGTCCTCCGGTAGTATTATACCCAGTTTTCTGAAGAACCAACAGACTTTTTTCCAGAGTGGTCATACCATCTTGCAACCCCACCAGCAGTGGAGTAGTGTTCCTCTTTCTCCACATCTTTGCCAGCACCTGTTTTCTCCTGAGTTTTTGGTCTTAGCCTTTCTGACTGGTGTGAAGTGAAATCTCAGGGCTGTTTTGATTTGCATTTCCCTGATGACTAAGAATGTTGAACATTTCTTTAGGCGCTTCTCTGCTATTCAATATTCCTTAGGTGAAAATTTTTTGTTTAGCTCTGTACCCCATTTTTAGTAGGGTTATTTGGTTCTCTGGAGTCTACCTTCTTGAGTTCTTTGTATATCTTGGATATGCAATCTCCATCAAAATACCAACTCAACTCTTCATAGAGTTATAAAGAGCAATTCTCAAATTCATCTGGAATAACATAAAACCCAAGATAGCTAAAACTATTCTCAACAGGAAAAGAACTCCTGAGGGAATCAGTATCCCCGACCTCAAGCTGTACTATAGAGCAATAGTGTTAAAAACAGCATGGCATTGATACAGTTACAGGCAGGTAGATCAATGGAATAAAATTGAAGACCCAGAAATGAACCCATACACCTATGGTCACTTGACCATACAACCATCCGGTGGAAACTAATGGTACTGGTTCTACTGAAGGTCAGCATGCAGAAGAATGCAAATAGATCTATTCTTATCTCCTTGTAGTAAGCTCAAGTCCAAGTGGATCAAGGAGCTCCACATAAAACCAGACACACTGAAACTAATAGAAAAGGAACTGGGGAAAAGCATTGAGCACATGGGCACAGGGAAAATTTTCCTGAATAGAACACCAATAACTTATGCTCTAAGATCAATAATTGACAAATGGGACCTCATAAAATTACAAAGTTTCTGTAAGGCAAAGGACACTGTCAAAAGGACAAAACAGCAACTGACAAAATTGGGAAAAGATCTTTAGCAACCCTACATCTGACAGAGGGCTAATATCCAAGAATAAAATGTTTTCATTGATAATTAAATTGTCCCCAGGCTATTTTTCTCTTCCAAATACAATTACGTGTCATAAAGCATGAAAATTCACTGTAGTTCTTTTCCAACCAACACATCCCTCACTGTTCTACAAGAAAGAGGCACATTCTGCTTTTAATTCTAACTTTATTATATTTTTCTGGCAAAACAACTTAAACCATCTCCTTAGATTTTCTATCAATTGTCCTAACTTCCTAAAACATTTAAATTAAATCAGGAATTGTGTAAAATCATTAGTTTATTTAAATAATATTATTTTATGAAAATTCATCTTCATATTGATCTGTAGGAACACTATTTAATAGAGTAGGTCATCTCCAGGAAGCTCACCTGCCCACTACAGCTCCTGCCTGGCATCCACCACTAACTCTTATCTGAATAGTAACATTTTAAATTCCTTTGACATTTATACTAAGCAAAACAGATCATTTTTTTTCAAAACAGATTATTATGATTCTCTAATCTTATCAAATATAAAATAAAACTACCTTTTTTTCATGCCTTCAAGTTATTTCTATTACTTAAGAAAATTATAATAAAACAAGATTCCCGACTTTAATAATACATGGTGGTAGCTATTTGTCTCTAGGTGGTCTCTGTAATCTAATCCTCACAAATGATAAGATGTAAGCATGTTAATTTCCCCTTTCATATAAACATGATGAGATTGAACTTCAGCAGTTAGTGCCTTGGTTCTAATTTGTTGACCAATGTGTCTGCTTTTGTGTTTACATCATGCTGGTTTTAGTACTCTGGGTCTGTGGTATAATTTGATACCAGTAATGATGATATTTAGAACGGTGTTTTGTTTTACTGTTGTTGTTATTGTATGAGATTTTTTTCAACTACCTAGAGTCTTTTGTGTCTCTCTATGAATTTAAGATTGTTATTTTTCAACTTCTGGTTATATATATATATACATATATATACATATATACATATATATGTATATATATATATACATATATATATATGTATATATATATGTGTGTGTGTGTGTGTCTGTGTGTCTGTGTGTGTGTCTGTGTGTGTGTCTGTGTGTGTGTCTGTGTGTGTGTCTGTGTGTGGTATGTGTGTGTGTGTGTGTGTGTATGTGTATATACTTTCACTTGATTGTGGTAGTTTATAAAACATATAAGAGAAATATAATCTGAAATTTAGGAAGGGAATATAGTGGGGGACCTTGGAAGAGTTGAATATGGGGTAGATATGATCAACATACATTATATGCGTGTATGAAATTCTCAAATAACAAATAAAAGATTTCAAATATAAATATGTATAATGTTTAAAATTCTGTTTTTAGTAGTGGCTCAGATTTTGATCCATTTGGTCTATGTGTTGATTGTTTCCATCTTGAGTATTGAATGTCAATTACATTTGTCTGTGTATTTTTCAAGGAAAGAAGCTCATATCCTGGACAGGACTGTATATATGAATAGAGATGTGTCCTAAGATTTTCCTTTTTCAGATGAATGGGATCCATAGAACATGCCAAGAAGGTTGAAAATGGTGGTATATGCTTACAATTTGAAAGCAATGGTACAAGGATTATGAATATGAGCCTGGGCTGCACAATAGACACAATTCTAGACAATTAAAGTACCAAGAAAGACTCTGAAAAACAAAAATCTCAAAATCACAACAGAAGATGTTTTAGGGAGAATGTAGAAAATGTATAATTATATTTTGCTCCCTGTGAAACAAATTAGGTATGCATCATATAGTCTCACAATGTAAAAAGAACTACTCTACAAAGAAACATCTAGTGAGCACTCCCGTAGCTACACATTTTCATGTAAGTATGTGTATTCTATGGATAAGTATTATATATATATGCATATATATATATATATATATATATATATATATATACAGCTTCTTAGAACACAATATATTATAATTATCTAACAATCTTTGTAACTTGTAGAAAGAAAGTAATTATTGTTATGATTATAAATACAAATTATGATCATCTCAAATTTAGTTGATGATACCATTCTCAGTGACTAGGCAGTTATTGAAGTCATGGAATTATAATTTCAAATCTCATGCTTTCTTAGGATTTGCTAAATTTAGATGGGGGTTCAGTCATTGCTATTCTACTTGCTACTATTCTACTTACTATCATAGAAGAGGCAACATCTTACACTTTAAATACTTTTAAAGGATTTATTTTATTGGAAAGCAGTGTGTGTGTCTGTGTATGTGTTGTGTGGTGTGGTGTGTGTGTGTGTGTGTGTGTGTGTGTGTGTGTGTGTGTGTGTGATTCTGTGTATGTGCACGTGAGTTTAGGTGCCTGTATATTTCAGAAGAGGGTATCAGATTCCCTGGAGGCCCAGTGACGGGGATCTGAAAACACGCTTACTTAGTGCGAGTGCTGGAAACCAAACTTGGATATTCTGAGGGAGCAGAGACCACTGTTAAAACTGAGCCATTGCTCTAGACCCTGGTTTAAGGCTTTGTAATGTCAGCATATGAAGTTTGAACTTTACTGAATTCATCAAACCAATATAAGAATCAGGGTTGCTCAAAGCATTTTTTTAATCAAGACAGATCCTAACAGAGTATGTGGTTCTGGAAATGTCTGATGAGAGTGCAGTTAGTGAAAAATTGCAGGAGTTCTTGGAATGCAGTTTTTGGTATGTTAACAGCACGTGGAATCCCCTAGAGTAAAGTTCTGTTTTCAAAAGGATTATATATTTATATAAAGAAAATATCAGTAATTGCATAAATAAAAATTAAAAGGTAATAGCCTAAATGTTCCTGTTTTGGTGACATATAATAATATCCAGATGTTGTAATAAGGGAGTGTACCTCAATGTAGCCTACAGGTAAATTACCATCTATATTGCAGATGATTCACTTTTATTTTCATCCTTAGACATATCTAGTATTGACCAAGGTTAGAAGTTTGTCACATAGATTATAAAAAAAGAAGACAAAAAACAAAAACAAATAAATCAAACACAAAACATTTTGCTACAATAAGTACAATTGTATATCTTTGATCTTAGCGTTCATGCCTTCTTAGCTCCTGACTAATTGGTCTCTAGCATTTTTTTTAAGAAGAGTAGCCATGATGCCTTAATTATATTATTGTCAATTCCCACGATACAGAAAATGACCTGATACAATGGTAGCTTCTGAGCATACTTGCAAACTACCTCAGAGATTCCAGGATAGAAATAATTATCACAAACAAAATTAACATATTATATTTATTTAAATTGAAAGATAGAGATTGGTGCAGATAGGTTATGAGTTAGAGAAATGACTTATGCATGACTGCAGGTAACACAGCATCACTGCTGTCATGCTTCTCTGCCACCTTTAACTTTGGGGTTTATGCCATAATTCTGAGAATATATAGAAAGTCACACACACACACACACACACACACACACACACACACACAGACATACACACACATACACACAAGACAGAACGATTAGAAGAGGTGACCTTCTGATCTGCCTTTTTTTTTTACTTGAGATCTGCATAGAAGTGAAAGAACTCTTGATAATGTAACTATTTACCAAAAGTAACTATATTTTATTAATAAATTCAGAGTAGGATTTTAGAAACAAAGAAAGCTCATGACATCACTCCCCAATGGACAGGATATGATAAAAGATGTAATTCATAGTCATATATTAAAATCCCATAGCAACATCTTTACTTTGTATGTTAATCTATGCAATTAATTAAAATTATTTTAGAAATGACATGTTTGAGGATGTAGCTTATCATCAAACTATATACCAGCTATGATGCCTTATGTTAGATCCAAATGAAATAATAAAGGAAATAGTGTGAGGTACAGGTGACAGATGACTTATACAGGCTGTGTTATTTCTTGAATGTGACTGTCCTTCACAGGCATGTATGTTGGTAACTAACTGGTAGTACTGCTTTTAAAGAGCTTGAACCATTGAGACTGGGTCCTAGCTGCCAGGTATATGAGCAAGGAACAGACATTATTGCTTATAGCCTGTGATTGGTTCTGACCTGACCAGTAATATGGGGCTACCAGATGCCCACATTGTCACTGCCACTACCACCATCATGAGCAGTTCTTGCTGCCATGTATTCTCCACTATTACAGACTATGTCACCTAAGCCATGAACCAGGAAAAAACTGATTTCTAATTTGTTTAAATTGGACATTACATCACAACAATCACAACCAACACAAAAGGTTTAGAACTAAGAACAGTCCATTGCTGCAACAACACTGACCACGTGTTTCTTGTGCCTGTGGAACTGATCTGTGGCAGGAATGTGGAAGAGTTTGAAGCTGTGCTGAAGGAAATGTAGAATGCTCTAAGAACCACTAAGTACATCAGTTTGGTTGAAGGAAGACAAAACTAAAGATATAAATGCATAAAATTAAATTCCATCCTTAAAATGTAATAATTGGTGAGGAAAAGCGTGTATTAGATCAAATTTCTGAAAACCTGCAACTATTATTATGCTAAAGGGACATATTATAGGAAGATAGTAAAAAAAAAATATGACTCCTAACAACATTCTGCTATACCCATAGGTCAGTGCCTTGGTCATTTTGTAATGCTAAAGTGCATTTAACATTACATAAACAAGAAACGTTGCATTTGTTTGTTTAATCTATGTGTCAAACTTCCAACCTTCATCAATACTGAATATGTCTAAGGATGAACGTAAAAGTGATTCATCTGTAATATAAACACTAGTTAATCTCTTGGCTATGTTGGGGAGCACATCCTTCTGACACTATTGGCATATGATCACTTATCACATGGACATGGTCACATATCACTTCATATATTACTTCTCATGATAAATATGGGAAATAACACATGGAGCCACTGCCATACAATGTGCAGATAACGAGAGACGCTGGCACACACAGACTTAGGTAGGATGTCCTCACCAACCCTCCCCTCGAGGCTCAGGGATCTACAAAGTAGAGGAAGCAGAACTATTGTAAGAGTCGGACTCCAAGGAAAGAACATCTTCTAGATACCTCAGAACTGATGTACGAAGGAACTCAGATTGTGGCAGCACACACAAGACCTGCACAGGTTCAAACCAAACAAAATTGTAGCACTGAGAAGAGGACGTAGTTACAATCTACTTGCAATTAACTGCTGCCTGATGGGTAAGGGGAAACCACTTTTCTCCAATAGAATGTCACTAAGTATATCAACCACACTACAGGGACATTGGTGTAAAACAGACTCAATCTTTTCCTCTCCCCTTTCTCCTAGCCTCTCCCTGTGAACTCTTCTAGTTGTAGACTTCTGTTATCATCTACACACCATTCCTAATCATCCTAATATAGACTTAACTTAGTCCATTTAAAGAACAGCAAGTGGCTCAAGAGATCAACAATAACAAAACAAAACAAATTCAGATAGTAACAAAGAAAATAACCATGTCATGTAGGATTTGTACAATTTAACACTGCACAAAATGCATTAGGCACTGATAAAATATTTTCAAGCTTAACAAACACTAAAGAATGACACTTTCTGTAAAACTCATTCTGTTGGGAAAGAGATCATAGCATGGCTGGGAATAAATGTAAATTTCCTGCTGCTGGTGTCATATCAGGAAGGTTCAGCTTTAGGTAGAAGCAGCAACACAAGATAGTAATCACTGTACAGTGAAGAAAGATAATTTAGTTTATAATTTACTTTATTATTGTGAGGACTGTAATATGTAGGTATTTGTTTTGAAGAAGAAAATAGTTTCTATAGTGATTTTTATTTTTTTTTAACAATAAATATTTCTTAAAGTCAGAGTCTGATGTTACTGTTGCCACTAACCTATCAATGAAATAGGTAATTTGGTATTATATAAAAAAATGTGTTTTGACTTGAACAAAATTTGGTTCCATTTTGTTTTCTACTTACTTATATGCCTTGTCTGGATTTCTTGAAGTCTCAATATCTTCACGGGCAAATTGTGTATGATGATACCTGTTTCATTAGATTGACATGAAAATGTATTGATGTAATGAACATATAGCTCTAAGTGCAGATTTGAGTCAATTGGTATTTTAACTGAAGCTACCTCCATTTGATAAAACCGCAAAAATTTCATATAGAAAGTTAGGCAGGGTAGCATATATGCTTAAAATAAATAGTAGCTTATTTTTTACAGAAAATGATAAAACATGTCTGAAAAATAGATGGGAAGTGACAAAGATCTGGAAACTTCTCATTTAGTAACTACTGCAAAAGAGGTTTGAAATCCAGTAGCTTTGTAAATAGAGTAAGAGTTTATGGAACTATTCCGGAGAAGCTTAGATTCACATTCTTGACCACAGAGGAAAACGTAAGATTATGCAGAGTATATTTGATACCTAAGTCTGAGGTGTTGGTAGACTTACATAGATATAAAAGTAATAAAAAGTCAACAAAAAGAAGTCTTAGATGTAAGCTAAAGAGAAAAGCAGGTAAGAAATAATATGTTTTTTTTTTGTTGGTTTTGTTTGTTTTTAAAGCATGACACATTATTAAAATGGATTGCTTTTGTGGCATTGGCTCGTGGAACGTTTTAAGAAGGAACATAGTTTGTATCATTATTCATATTTAGTCCTACTCTTCACTGTACGCTCCCATGAGAATCAAAACTACCCAGAGTGCCCTTCACTCACGTGCAACTGCATTGCTTGTAATTAATAAGTACAAAAATAAAGCACGCTCATGATAAATGAAGTTCTCACAAAATTGTGCCATCTGGTATAATAACTCAGTGCAAGGGTGGGTAATGAGCCGTGAAATCTACGGTGAAGCATACATTCAGCATATGGAATAGGTCATGAAAGAAATAAAAGATGTAAACTGTGAGGCAAACAGGAAATCCTGGCATGCATATTTAATATAGGCAGTTTACTGCATTTAAGTATATCTTGGTAGATATGCTTCTTAATAATTATATTTATTGGTATTTCTTGAACTCATAAAAACTCCCCTACCTTATCTTCTGACTACTAAGATTACAGATGTGAGTGATTACACTGCAAAAATTTGCATTTTTAAGAAGCATAAAATATCCAAATTTATAGGGTATCTTGATACTTTGGAATGTGTAAACATCATACAGATTCAAACCAGGGTGGACACATATATCTCCTCACCTACTGATAATTTCTTTGAGATAAAAGCATAAAAACCCCTTTGTTCTAGCTTTTAAAAAATATGCAGTAAAATACCAACCATACAATAAAATGCAAGCACTCAGATAAAAGTTTGAACTGAAAGTTAGAAAGCTTCATTAGGAACCCAAGAAAGTGAATGTAACATACTTTTTACAATGTCAAAATTGATCTATTATGACTTAGTCACCTTTCAATGTTCTTAGCCTTTTTATGCTGGGGATTGATTTTCTAAATTATCAACTCTTTAAGACACATCTAAACTATAGCAACTCCTTAACTAAGTTTTATTTAAACATTTACAAACAGTTGGTCTTTGAGGAAAAAAGTAATAGTTTGACTCATATTTATTTTATTTAATTTTAGTACCTTTGTGGTTTTAGGATATATACAGAAATGTTAAAATGTTTACTATAGTGAAACAAATTAACAAATTTATAATACACTAGCTACTGCTTCTTAGAACAGAGAAAGGAAAGTGTAGTTATTTTTTTTTTAATTTGGGCAACAACACTAACACTAGACCTCATGTTATACACAGATTCATGCTGCATACTGTCACTCTGAATGCCACCACATGTCTCCAAAGACCCCTTTCCCTATTCAATTATTTCTAAAACCCAGGGAGTAATATTAGTTTACAAGGAGGGAAACAATACATTATCTTTTGAAAAATAATTTTCTTATTGAGATTTTACATTTGGAAGTACTCCATTTTCTTTCATAAGCAATCAATACCAATACATTAGTGAAAAATTCCATTCTCATCATGAGTGTAGTAGAAGGTAAAATTAATATGGTTGATACAACTTTAGCAAAGGAACTACTGCTACTCTGAATCTGCCTGATCTTTCTGAATATATGACATGGCATCTGTATGAGAGTGACACAAGGCTTCCTAGAAGGACTCAGAGTCCATCACACACATTTACTACAAACCACGGTAGAATGTGACCGCTTATGTTAATTTAACAATTTAAGTTTTATGAGATTTTTATCTTTTGAGATCCAGGTTATTGTGCATTAGTTACTATCTCATCACATAATCACATTCCCTGAATGCAAGTGTACAGAACAGTAATCAGTGTTACATCAGTTAATGAGATCTTGTCGGGGAATTCAGTTATAGGATGAAATAGGGATATTTTAAAAAATACTTAATGCACCATTTCTTCCTTATAGTGAAGATAACAATTTTAATAAAGTGTTCACAACATTCTCTCGAGTGTAATGATAAAGTTCCCTGTATTTCTTGCAAGAATTTTCTAAGTTGATAGCTGACATCAAAGACTCATCTCCATCGACTTTTCTTCTTCTTCTTCTTCTTCTTCTTCTTCTTCTTCTTCTTCTTCTTCTTCTTCTTCTCTTCCTCTCCTTCTCCTCCTCCTCCTCTTCCTCCTCCTCTTCTCTCTGTCTCTCTCTGTCTCTGTCTCTCTGTCTCATTTTCTATCTTATCCCCTACAATGAAGTATACATCTCTTGTACTCAGAGAACAGCATTTTATTATAAATTCTCAGTTATCTTTTCACTTGTAGTTATGCCAATATGCCAAACGGGTAATATCATGATAAGCCCTTATTTAAACCTTTCATGGTTGCAAGTTTCTTAGTAAGTTTGGGCTACTATAAAAGAAATACAATAAACTCGACTGTTTATAAACAACACATATTTTTTCTTTCAGCTCTGTGGATTGAAGATTTATACCTGTTTCTCGATACTGTTATATTAGGGTTTAAGATGATTATGGTCATGGTTTTAATATTGAGTTATATATGAGCCTTGAATCTGTTAACTACATCAATAAATTAATTCACTGATAAGTTTACAGCTGAACTAACTATAAACAGGTTGGTCTTGGTTGGAAGATGGAGGCCCCTCAGCCAGTGTGTCTTAGAGAACTGGTTCTTATTTATCTCATGTCCCATTACCCCATACATTGCTTCCAAGTTGCCATGAGATAAGCAGCTCTTTCACATCTTCTTCACCTGTCCTCTCCCATGATGTAGTCAGTTACTGAGTAACTGGAAAAACAGTTCTTTTTCACTTAAGCTGTTTATTTAAGGTATTTTCTCATACTGCTGAAAAAATGATTGGCATAGGAGTTAGCCAATCCTTCTTCTTGTTAGTGTAAAATGGGTGTGTCCCAATAGAGGATAGCATGTGAACTTTAATGGAAAAATTTGCATTATACCATTAAGTTACTCAGCTAAATGTAGGTAGCTAACATGAGTAGCTCCTAAAAGTGAAGAATTTTATAGATCATTTCACTGTCCTATTTTGTTTTTTATTCCTGTAAAAAAAATCAGAACCAAAAGCATCTTGGGAAAGAAAGGTTTGATTTTATCTTAGTGTTTAAAGACCATCATGAAGAAATGTCAGGGTAAGGGCTCAAGGGAGGACCTTGGACCTTGGAATGGAGAATAAAACATAGAGGAATGAGGCTTACTGGATTCCTCTTTAGGCTCTTTTTAAAGCCACCCATTTTACACTAACAAGAAGCCTTATGTCCCTACATACAGAATTTTGAAAGAATTTTAAAGCAATTTATCTGGTTTCAGAATTCATCTTCTCAACAACTATGATATGTGAATCATCACAAAGCATAGGATGTCTCCATGCATTTTAGGAAATAAAAATGACATCTTATAAGCATACTTTAACAGTATAAATAAAGGGGCTTGAGTTAAAATACTTTTGATAAAGCACTGTGAGAGTAACCCAAGAAATCAATGATTTTTGCAGCTCCTCTTGGAGGATGGAAGTGTTTATTCTGACAGAAGCTATGCCCACCATCACATACAAATCTTAATTGAAGCTGCACATTTTGCGGACTTGGCATAAATATCTAGTTATCATGCTTAGAGAAAGATGTGGGTATTTGTTTAAAAAATGCATAGGGCCAAATGGTCTTGCAACAGAAAGTCGCTATGCAACTTTAGCTCCTCATGTGTTTTATTGGGAGACTACAGCTGTCAGTCAAATTCTACTACCTCATATGAGATTCTGTTTAACAAACTTATTCAAGACCAATGAGAAGTTGATCTTTCAAATTTTGTCTTATTTTTACTTGATATTTATTATTTACTCATTTATTTACTCATATTAACTTTACTCATTTGTTACAGTTCAGTCTTGATCCACCTCCCTTCTTCCCTCTGAAAATTCCTCATCCCATTCCTCCTTCACTGTCTCTAAGAGGATGTACCTACTTCTCAACCCCAACACTCTGCCTGGCCTCCCCATTCTCTGTGATCCCGACAAACACACAACATACATGAAGAATAAGAATCAAAGCCTAAAACTCCTGAATTTATAAAATTTTATGTTAATTATAACCATGAACAATAAAACATTAAGTAAAATGGGAATACTAAAAACCTGAATGGAGTCTGATTCAATCACAGAAATGAAGAACACATCGAGATATTTCATGAAGGGATAAGATAAAACCATTAATCATTTGGCATAATTTGGGAATTGAGATGTCCTGCTTAAGAACCCAACATTAGAGTTACCAAAATTACACAAATCAACCAATGAAGCAAAACACTCCCAGACCTGGAGAGAGCATGAATGGGATAGGCACTTGAGAAACACGTTTTTTTTTTCTAATTTTCTTTTTTTCTTTTCTATATTCTTTGTTTACATTCCAAAGGCTCTCAACTTTCCAAGTTCCCTCCTCACCATGTATCCCATAAGTCCTCTTCCCCCTCTGCCCATTCCCCAATCACCCCCAACCCTTTCTCTGTTCTGGTACTTTCCTGCAAAACTGGAACCAGTCTTTTCGGGACCAGTGTCCTCTCCTTCCTTCTTCTTGGAAATCTTTTGATTTGTTAATTGTACCTTGAGTATTCAGAGTTTCTGGTCTCATTAATATCCACTTATTAGTGATTGGAATTCATGTGTATTCTTTTGTGATTGGGTTAACTCAGTATGGTATTTTCCAGATCCAACCATTTGCCTAAAAATTGCATGAATTCATTACTTTTAATTGCTGAGTAGTATTCCATTGTATAAATATACCACATTTTCTGTATCCATTCCTCCTTTGAGGGACATCTGGGCTCCTTCCACCTTCTGGCTATAAATAAATAAGTCTGCTATGAACATAGTGGAGCATGTGTCTTATTTGCATGCAGGGGAATCCTCTGGGTATATGCCCAGGAGTGGTATGACAGGGTCCTTTGGAAGTCTCAGGCCCAATTTTCTGAGGAACCACCAGACTAATTTCCAGAGTGGTTGTACCATTTTGGAATCCCACCAACAGTGGAGGAGTGTTCCTCTTTCTCCACATCCTCACCAGCACCTGTTGTCTCTTGAGTTTTTAATCTTAGCCTTTCTGACTGGTGTGAGGCAGAATCTCAGGGTTGTTTTGATTTGCATTTCCCTGATGACTAATGACGTTGAACAACTTTTAAGCTGCTTCTCAGCCATCTGAAATTCTTCTGGTGAAAATTCTTTGTTTAGCTCTGTACCCCATTTTTTTCCACACCACAAAAATGGACAAATTAGTTTAATTAACTTCAAAATTTAGAAGAAAAAATAGGGGGATTATTTTTGTTGATTTGTAAAGCATACTCAGTATTTGTATAAACAAATATGTTAGGGAAAGGAATCACTGCAGTATAATTATCCTTTAAGATATACTCCCAAAAGAGCAAATTAAGTGAATACACATTTTTTCTTCTTAGCATGTATCTTGTACATTATAATATTAGCCCTGTGTTCTACATAGTATTTTATAATTTTCTTTTACTTACTGTTTCCCACCTAATGATGTTTCTCGACAATATGGTATTTGATATCTACTTGGGGCTTAATCACAACGATGTTTCACAAGATGATCATTCCCCCATGTTTCCTTTCTATAAATTAGTATTCTTTTTTTGTACCCCATTTTTAATAGGGTTATTTGGTTCTTTGGGTCTAACTTCTTGAGTTCTTTGTATATATTGGATATTAGCCCTCTGTCAGATGTGGGGTTGGTGAAGATCTTTTCCCAATTTGTTGGTTGTCATTTTGTCCTTCTGACAGTGCCCTTTGCCTTACAGAAACTTTATAATTTTATGAGGTGCAGTTTGTCAATTCTTAATCTTAGAGCATAAGCTATTGGTGTTCTGTTTAGGAACTTTCCGCCTGTTCCCATGTCCTCCAGGGTCTTCCCAAGTTTCTTTTCTATTAGTTTCAGTGTGTCTGACTTTATGTGGAGGTCCTTTATCTACTTGGAGTTGATCTTAGTACAAGGTGATAAGAGTGGGTCAATTTGCATTCTTCTGCATGTTGACCTCCAGTTCAACCAACACCATTTGTTGAAAAGGCTATCTTTTTTCCACTGGATGGTTGTAGCTCCTTTATCAAAGATCAAGTGGCCATAAGTCTGTGGGTTCATTTCTGGGTCTTCAATCCTATTCCATTGATCTACTTGCCTGTCGTTGTACCAATACCATGCAGTTTTTACCACAGTTGCTCTGTAGTACTGCTTGAGGTCAGGGATATTGATTTCCCCAGAAGTTCTTTTATTGTTGAGAATAGTTTTAGCTATCCTGGGTTTTTTGTTACTCCAGATGAATTTAAGAATTGCTCTTTGTAGATCTATAAAGAATTGATTTGGGATTTTGATGGGGATTGTATTGAATCTGTAGATTGCTTTTGGCAAGATGGCCATTTTTACTATATTGATCCTGCCAATCCAAGAGCAAGAAATACTTTTCCATCTTCTGAGGTCTTCTTCGATTTCTTTCTTCAAAGACTTGAAGTTCTTGTCATATGGATCTTTCACTTGTTTTGTTAGAGTCATGCCAAGATACTTTATATTGTTTGTGGATCTTGTGAAGGGTGTTATTTCCCAACTTCTTTCTCAGCCTGCTTGTCCTTTAAGTATAGGTAGGCTACTGATTTGCTTGAGTTGAATTTATAACCAGCCACTTTGCTGTAGTGGCTCCTATCAGCTGTAGGAGTTCTATGGTGGAGTTTTTTGGGTCGCTTAAGTATACTATCATATCATCTGCAAATAATGATAGTTTGACTTCTTCCTTTCCAACTTGTATTCCTTTGACTTCCTATGTTGTCTAATTGCTGTCGCTGGAATTTCAAGTACTATATTGAAAAGATATGGATAGAGAGACCAGCCTTGTCTGGTCCCTGATTTTAGTGGGATTGCTTCAAGTTTCTCTCCATTTATTTTGATGTTAGCTACTGGTTTGCTCTATATCACTTTTATTATGTTTAGGTATGGGCCTTGAATTCCTCTTGTTTCCAGGACTTTTAGCATGAAAGGATGCTGAATTTTGTCAAATGCTTTTTCAGCATCTATTGAGATAACCATGTGGTTTTTTCTTTTAGTTTGTTTATGTAGTGGATTACATTGATGGATTTCCATATATTGAACCATCCGTGCATCCCTGGGATAAAGTCTACTTGATCATGGTGAATGATCATTTTGATGTGCTCTTGGATTCGGTTGGCAAAAATTTTATTTAGTATTTTTGCATCGATATTCATAAGGGAAATTGGCCTATAGTTCTCTTTCTTTGTTGGATCTTCATGTGGTTTTGGTATCAGCATAATTGTGGCTTCATAGAACAAGTTGGGCAGTGTTCCTTCTGTTTCTATTTTGTGGAATAATTTGAAGAGTATTGGTATTAGGTCTTCTTTAAAAGTCTGATAAAATTCTGCACTAAAACCATCTGGTCCCGTTCTTTTTTTGGTTGGGAGACTTTCTATAACCCCTTCTATTTCTCTAGGGGTTATGGGACTGTTTAGCTGATCTAATTGATTCTGATTTAATTTTGGTATTTGGTATCTGTCTAGGAAATTGTCCATTTCCTCCAGATTCTTCAGTTGTGTTGAATATAGGTGTTTGTAGTAGAATCTGATGATTTTTTGAATTTCCTCAGTTTCTGTTGTTATATCCCCCTTTGTTCACTTTGTTTCTACTTGATTGATTTTATTCCTTAGTTTGGTGATTTCCTGTCTTCTACTCCTCCTGGGTGAATTAGCTTCTTTTTGTTCCAGGGCTTTCAGGTGCGCTGTTAAGCTGCTAGTGTATGCTCTCTCCAGTTTCTTTTAGGAGGCACTCAGGGCTATGAGTTTTCTTCTTAGCAATGCTTTCATTGTATCACACAGATTTGGATAGTTTGTACCTTGATTTTCATTGAATTCTAAAATGTCTTTGATTTCTTTCTTTATTTCTTCCTTGATCAAGTTGTCATTGAGTAGAGTATTGTTCATTTTCCATGTGTATGTGGGCTTTCTGTTGTTTTTCTTGCTATTGAAGACCACTTTTACTCTACAGTGATCTGATAGGAGGCATGGGATTAGTTCTATCTACTTTTATTTGTTGACATCTGTCTTGTGACCAATTATATGATCGATTTTGGAAAAAGTACCATGTGGTGCTGAGAAAAAAAGTATATTCTTTTACTTTGGGATGAAATGTTATATATATATATATATATATATATATATATATATATATATATGTGTGTGTGTGTGTGTGTGTGTGTGTGTGTGTGTTAAATCCAATTGGATCCAAAGCTTCAATTAGTTTTACTGTGTCCCTGTTTAGTTTCTGGTTTCCTGATTTGTCCATTGAAGATAGTGGAATGTTAAAGTGGAATGTTAAAGTCACCCACAATTATTGTGTTAGGTGTATTGTGTGCTTTAAGCTCTAGTAGAGTTTCTTTTATGAATGAGGGTGCTCTTGCATTTGGAGCATAGATGTTCAGTATTGAGAGCTCTTCTTGGTGAATTTTTCCTTTGATAAGCAAGAAGTGACCTTCTGTGTCTCTTTTGATGACTTTAGGTTGAAAGTCAATTTTATCTGTTATTAGAATGGCTACTCCGGCTTGTTTCCTGAGACCATTTGCTTGAAAATTGTCTTCCAGCCTTTTACTCTAAGATAGTGTTTGTCTTTGACACTGAGATGTGTTTTCTGTATGCAGCAAAATTTAGGGTCCTGTTTTGGTATCCAGTCTGTTAGTTTATGTCTTTGTATTTGGGAATTGAGTCTGTTGATGTTAAGAGATATTAAGTAATAGTAATTATTACTTCCTGACATTTTGACATTATTCTTTTATATTTGAGTGGTTATCTTCTTTTGTGCTTGATGAGAGGGGGTTTCTATTTTGCTTCTTCTGCGGTGTGGTTTCCCTCCATGTGTTGGTGTTTTTCCCCTATTATCCTTTGTAGGGCTAGGTTTGTGGAAAGATAATGTGCAAATTTGGTTTTGTCCTGGAATACCTTGGTTTCTCCATCTATGATGATTGAGAGTTTTGCTGGGTAAAGTAGTGTTGGCTGAAATTTGTGTTCTCTTAGAGTCTGCATGATATCTGCCCAGGATCTTCTAGCTTTCATGGTCTCAGGTGAGAAGTCTGGAGTAATCCTGATAGGTCTTCTGTTATATGCTACTTGGCCTTATTCTCTTACTGCCTTTAATATTCTCTCATTGTTTAGTACATTTGGGGTTTTGATTATTATGTGACAGGAGGTATTTCTTTTCTGGTCCAGTCTGTTTGGAGTTCTTTAGGTTTCTTGTATATTCATGGGCGTCTCTCTCTTTAGGTTGGGGAAGTTTTCTTCCATAATTATGTAGAAGATATTTCCTGGCCCTTTAAGTTGTATATATTCCCTCTCATCTATGCCTATAACCCTTAGGTTTGGTCTTCTCATTGTGTCCTGGATTTCCTGGATGTTTTGGGTTACCATCTTTTTGCATTTAGTATTTTCTTTGACTGTTGAATCAATGGTTCCTATGGTATCTTTGGCTTCTGAGATTCTGTCTTCTATCTCTTGTATTTTATTGTTGATATTTGCATCTATGGCCCCAGATTATTAACCTCTGTGAATTCCAGCCATAAATCTCATCTTTCCAAAAAAGACCTTCAATCAACTGCACAGATGCCTCTTTTTAAAGGATACATCTATAGTCAGGAATCAGCACTTATTTATAAAAAACTATCTAACAAATGTTAAAGGACAAAAACCGATATTCATGTAATGGAAACAGAAAAGGCCAAAAAAATATAGTGAATACTGCTATGTGGGCAGCATAATTCCTGTTCTCAATATGATGAAATAGTATAATCAACCTTGGGCAAATGTATGTTTTTCAAGTAAAAGAACAACCAAGGACATTTTCTGTCTGTGCACAGAGCTGATCTGTGCCACAGGACCCACAGCTGATCCTGTGCCTCAGCTCTCCATATCCAAATACCCCCAGAAGAGAGCTGGTCTCCCAGGAGTGCTGGCAAACCTAAGAGCACAGGAAATACCACCATTCCTGCTCAAATTTCTGGCCCAAGAGTGACCAGCCAAGACTTATCAGGACACAGGAACCAAAGAACAGACAGGGACAGGATCCTTTAAATTTTCTTATGTGCCCCAGAAGTGACCCTGTGCCAGAGCTCTGCATAACCAGTTCATCACAGAGAGAACTTGTCTCCCAGGAGTACTGACACACAGGCTTTTAGGAGGGACAAGCCACACTCAGAGATAGCAAGACCAGCTAATACCACAGATATTCAGATGGTGAGAGGCAGGGACAAGGACATAAGCAACAGAAACCAAGGCTGCTTGGCATCATCAGAACCCAGTTCTCCCACCACAATGAGCCCTGGATACTCAAAACACCAGAAAAGCAAAACTCAGACTGAAAGTCACACCTCACGATGAAGAGAGGGAATTTTAAGACAGACACAAATAACATCATTAAGGAAATACAGGAGACCATAGGTAAAAAAGTAGAAGCCCTTACAGAGGAAACACAAAAATCCCTTAAAAAATTATAGGAAAACAAAAACAAACAGGTTAAAGAATTGAACAAAACCATCCAGAGTCTAAAAATGGAAACAGAATAAAGAAATCACAAAGGGAGAGAACTCTGGAGATAGAAAACCTAGGAAAAATATCAGGAGTCATAGATGCAAGCATCAACAACAGAATACAAGAGATAGAAAAGAGAATCTCAGGTGCTGAAGATACCATAGAAAACATTGACACAACAGTCAAAAAATGCAAAATACAAAATTTCCTAACCTAAAATATGCAGGAAATCCAAGACATAATGTGAAGAAGAAACCTAAGGATAATTGGTATAGAATAGACCAAAGTTTCCAACTTAAAGGGCCAGTAAATATCAACAAAATAATAGAAGAAAGTTATCCTAACCTAAAGAATGAAATGCCTATAAACATACAAGAAGCCTACAGAACTCCAAATTGACTGAACCAGAAAAGAAATTCCTCCTATCACATAATAGTCTAAACAGCAAATGCACAAAACAAGGAATATTAAAAGCACTAAGGGGAAAATATCAAGTAACCTATAAAGGCAGACATATCAGAATCACACCAGATTTCTTACCAGAGAATTTGAAAGCTAGAAGATCCTGGACATATGTCAGACAGCCCCTAAGAGAACACAAATGACAACCCAGGCTACTATAACCAGCAAAACCCTCAATTACCATAGAAGGAGAAACCAGAATATTCCAAAACCAAATTTACACAATATCTTTCCACAAATACAGCCTTTCAAAAAACAATGAAATGAAAAGTCCAACACAAGGAGGGAAACATCTCCCTAGAAAAAGCAACAAATTAATCTTCTTTCAACAAACCTAAAAGAAGATAGCCATACAAACAATTCCACTTTTAACAACAAAACAAACATGAAGAAACAATCACTATTCCTTAATATGTCTAAACATCAATGGACTCAATTCCCCAATAAAAAGACATAAGACTAACAGACTGGATAAGAAAACAGGACCCAGCATTTTGCTGCATGCAGTATATGTACCTCAGTATCAAAGATAAACACTCAGAGTAAAGGGATGGAAAATAATTTTCCAAGCCAATGGTCCAAAGAACCAAGGTGGAGTAACCATTCTAATATCAAGTAAAAGCAACTTTCAACCAAAAGTTATCAAATAAGATAAAGAAGTCCCATTTGTCTATTCTTGCTCTTAGAGCATAAGCAATTGTTGTTCTGTTCAGGAATTTTTCCCCTGAGCCAATGTCCTCAAGGGTCTTCCCCAGTTCCTTTTCTATTAGTTTTAGTGTGTGTGGTTTTATGTGGAGGTCCTTGATCCACTTGGAGTTGAGCTTAGTGCAAGGAGATAACAGTGGATCAATTCTCATTCTTCTGCATGTTGACCTCCAGTTGAGCCAGCACCATCTGTTGAAAAGGCTATCTTTTTTCCACTGGATGTTTTCAGCTCCTTTGTCGAAGATGAATTGGCCATAGATGCGTGAGTTCAATTCTGGGTCTTTGATCCTATTCCATTGATCTGCTTCCCTGTCACTGAACCAATACCATGCAGTTTTTAACACTACTGCTCTGTAGTATTGCTTGAGGTCCGGGATATTGATTCCCCCAGAAGTTCTTTTATTGTTGATGATAGTTATAGCTATCCTGGGTTTTTTGTTATTCCAGATGAATTTGAGAATTGCTCTTTCTAATTCTATAAAGAACTGAGTTGGGATTTTGATGGGGATTGTGTTGAATCTGTATATTGCTTTTGGCAAATGGGACCTCATAAAATTACAAAGTTTCGGTAAGGCAAAAGACACTGTCAAAAGGACAAATCGGCAACCAACAAATTGGGAAAAGATCTTCACCAACCCCACATCTAACAGAGGGCTAATATCCAATGTATACAAAGAACTCAATAGGTTAGACCCCAGAAAACCAAATAACCGTATCCAAAAATGGGGTACAGAGCTAAACAGAGAATTTTCACCTGAAGAAATTCGGATGGCTGAGAAACACCTTAAAAAATGTTCAACATCATTAGTCATTAGGGAAATGCAAATCAAAACAACCCTGAGATTTCACCTCACACCAGTCAGAATGTCTAAGATTAAAAACTCAGAAGATATCAGGTGTTGGCGAGGATGTGGAGAAAGAGGAACACTCCTCCACTGCTGGTAGGAATGCAAGCTCATACAACCACTCTGGAAATCAGTCTAGCGGTTCCTCAGAAAACTGGACGTGATACTTCCGGAGGACCCAACCATACCACTCCTGGGAATATACCCAGAAGATTCCCCAGCATGCAATAAAGATACATGCTACACTATGTTCATAGCAGCCTTATATATAATAGCCAGAAGCTGGAAAGAACCCAGATGTCCCTCAACGGAGGAATGGATACAAAAAATGTGGTATATATACTCAATGGAGTACTATTCAGCCATTAGAAACAATGAATTCATGAAATTCTTAGAGAAATGGATGGAGCTAGAGAACATCATACTAAGTGAGGTGACCCAGTCTCAAAAGAATACCCATGGTATACAGTCACTGATAAGTGGATATTAGCCTAGAAGCCTGGAACACCAAAGACACAAATCACATATCAAGTGATGTCTCACAAGAAGAAAGGAGTGGACACTGGCGCTAGAATGGACCAAAACATCATTGTGGGAGAGTACAAGAACAGTAAAGTGGGAGGGGGTGGATGAGGGAGCAGGGGGAGGGAAAAGGGAATGTGGGACCTTTGGGGGTGGGGAACCAGAAAAAGGGAAATGAATTGTAAATATAGAATATATGCAATAAAAAAGATAAAGAAGGACACTTTATACTGGCCAAATAAAAAATCTACAAGAACTCTCAATTCTGAACATCTATGCTCCAAATGCAAGGGTACCCACATTCATAAAAGGAACTTTACTAAAGCTCAAAGCACACATTGCACCTCACACAATAATAGTGGGAGACTTCAATTCCACTCTCATCAATGGACAAATCATGGAAAGAGAAACTAAAAAAAGACACAGTGAAACCAGCAGAAGGTTTCAGAAGTTCAGGCATCTGCAGTCACTTCTTCCTTTCTGACTCTAACTTGTGGAACACAATGAAAGCTGTTAGCCCAAGTGTCATGTTTGCTATCCTATTCCTTCCAGAATGGTCATGGGCTAACCTGGAAACTTGATTCCCCAAATGAAATATTTTAGTTTATAAGTTGCTTTGTCATGGCAATATAAAAGTAACTAAGACACTTAAAATGTTTGATTACTATACTATTGAATTTTACAAGTTCACTTGGGTAGCACTTATGCTGATAAATGTTTAATTTTTTTTATTTATTTTTTTGTTTTATTTTCTATATTCTATGTTTACATTCCAAAGGCTTTCCCCTTTCCCAGTTCCCACCCACCATAGTTCCCATAGTTCCTCTCCCCCCCCATCTGTTCCCCAATAATTACCCCTCCCCCCTCGGTTTCTTTACTAAACTGGATGGAATCTTTACAGGACCAGGGTCCTCTCCTTTCTTCTTCTTGGGAATCATTTGACTTGCTATTTGTGTCTTGAGTATTTAGGGCTTCTGGGCTCATTAATATCCACTTATCAGTGATTGCATTTCATGTGCATTCTTTTGTGATTGGGATAATTCATTCAGGATGATATTTTCCAGGTCTAACCATTTACCTACAATTTGCATGAATTCATTATTTTTAATTGCTGAGTAGTATTCCATTGTATAAATATACCACATTTTCTGTATCCATTCCTCCTTTGAGGGATATTTGGGCTCCTTCCAATTTCTGGCGATTATAAACAAGGCTGCTATAAACATAGTGGAGCATGTGTCCTTACTGCATGCAGGGGAATCCTCTGGGTATATGCCCAGGAGTGGTATGCCAGGGTCCTCTGGAAGTGACATGCCCAATTTTCTGAGGAACCGCCAAACTGATTTCCAGTGCGGTTTTACCATTTTGCAATCCCACCAACAGTGGAGGAGTGTTCCTCTTTCTCCACATCCTCGCCAGCACTTGTTGTCTCTTGAGTTTTTAATCTTAGCCATTCTGACTGGTGTGAGGTAGAATCTCAGGGTTGTTTTGATTTGCATTTCCCTGATGACTAATGATGTTGAACATCTTTTAAGGTGTTTCTCGGCCATCCGAATTTCTTCTGGTGAAAATTCTTTGTTTAGCTCTGTGCCCCATTTTTTGATAGGGTTATTTGTTTCTTTGGGGTCTAACTTCTTGAGTTCTTTGTATATATTGGATATTAGTCCTCTGTCAGATGTGGGGTTGGTGAAGATCTTTTCCCACTTTGTTGGTTGCCGTTTTGTCCTTCTGACAGTGTCCTTTGCTTTGCATAAACTTTGTAATTTTATGAGGTCCCATTTGTCAATTCTTGATCTTAGAGCATAAGCTATTGGTGTTCTGTTCAGGAACTTTTCCCCTGTGCCCAAGTCCTCCAGGGTCTTCCCAAGTTTCTTTTCTAATAGTTTCAGTGTGTCTGGTTTTATGTGGAGGTCCTTGATCCACTTGGAGTTGATCTTAGTGCAAAGAGATAAGATTGGATCAATTCGCATTCTTCTGCATGTTGACTTCCAGTTGAACCAGCACCACTTGTTAAAAAGGCTATCTTTATTCCACCGGATGGTTGTGGCTCCTTTATCAAAGATCAAGTGACCATAAGTCTGTGGGTTAACCTCTGGGTCTTCAGTCCTGTTCCATTGATCTGCTTGCCTGTTGCTATACCAATACCATGCAGTTTTTAACACAATTGCTCTGTAGTACTGCTTGAGGTCAGGGATATTGATTCCCCCAGAAGTCCTTTTATTGTTGAGAATAGTTTTAGCTATCCTGGGTTTTTTGTTGCTCCAGATGAATTTGAGAATTGCTCTATCTAGATCTATGAAGAATTGAGTTGGGATTTTGATGGGGATCGCATTGAATCTGTATATTGCTTTTGGCAAGATGGCCATTTTTACTATATTGATCCTGCCAATCCAGGAGCAAGAAATATTTTTCCATCTTCTGAGGTCTTCTTCGATTTCTTTCTTCAAAGACTTGAAGTTCCTGTTGTACAGATCTTTCGCTTGTTTGGTTAGAGTTACGCCAAGATATTTTATGTTGTTTGTGGCTATTGTGAAGGGTGTTATTTCCCTAATTTCTTTCTCTGCCTGCTTGTCCTTTGAGTACAAGAAGGCCACTGACTTGCTTGAGTTAATTTTATAACCTGCCACTTTGCTGAAGTTGTTTATCAGCTGTAGAAGTTCTCTGGTGGAGTTTTTTGGGTCGCTCAGGTAAACTATCATATCGTCTGCAAATAATGATAGTTTCACTTCTTCCTTTCCAATTTGTATCCCTTTGACTTCCTTATGTTGTCTAATTGCTCTTGCTAGAACTTCAAGTACTATATTGAAAAGATATGGAGAGAGAGGGCAGCCTTGTCTAGTCCCTGATTTTAGTGGGAATGCTTCAAGTTTCTCTCCATTTATTTTGATGTTGGCTACTGGTTTGCTGTAGATTGCTTTTACTATGTTTAGGTATGGGCCTTGAATTCCTGCTCTTTCCAAGACTTTTAGCATGAAAGGATGCTGAATTTTGTCGAATGGCACACCTTAAAGCCCTGGAAGAAAAACAAGTTAATTCACCCTGGAGGAGTAGAAGACAAGAAATCATCAAACTCAGGGCTGAAATCAATCAAATAGAAACAAAGAGAACCATACAAAGGATCAACAAGACCAGGAGCTGGTTCTTTGAGAAAATCAACAAGATAGATAAACCCTTAGCCAGACTAACCAAAGGACACAGAGACAGTATACAAATTAACAAAATTAGAAATGAAAAGGGAGACATAACAACAGAAACTGAGGAAATTCAAAACATCATCAGATCCTACTACAAAGGTCTATACTCAAAACAACTGGAGAAACTGGAGGAAATGGACAATTTCCTAGACAGATATCAAATACCAAAATTAAATCAGCATCAAGTAGATCAGCTAAATAGTCCCATAACCCCTAAAGAAATAGAAGGGGTTATAGAAAGCCTCCCAACCAAAAAAAGTACGGGACCAGATGGTTTTAGTGCAGAATTCTACCAGACCTTCAAAGAAGACTTAACACCAATACTCTCCAAACTATTCCACAAAATAGAGACAGAAGGGACACTGCCCAACTCATTCTTTGAAGCCACAATTACGCTAATACCTAAACCACAAAAAGATCCAACAAAGAAAGAGAACTACAGGCCAATTTCTCTTATGAATATAGATGCAAAAATACTAAATAAAATTCTTGCTAACCGAATCCAAGAGCACATCAAAACGATCATCCACCATGATCAAGTAGGCTACATCCCAGGGATGCAGGGATGGTTTAATATACGGAAATCCATCAATGTAATCCACTACATCAACAAACTGAAAGAAAAAAACCACATGGTCATCTCATTTGATGCTGAAAAAGCATTCGACAAAATTCAGCATCCTTTCATGTTTAATTTTTTTAATTGCCATATTTACTCACTTTCTTTTATCTCTCACAATTTCTTTTTTTAAATTTTTTTATTGCATATATTCTATATTTACATTTCATTTCCTTTTTCCTGGTTTCCTGTCACCCAAAGGTCCCACATGCCCTTTTCCCTCCCCCTGTTCCCCAATCTACCCCTTCCCACTTCCTTGTTCTGGTATTCCCCTACACTGATGCTTTGAGCCTTTCCAGAACCTGGGTTCACTCCTTCCTTCTTGTCGGACATCATTTGGTATGTGGATTGTGTCTTTGGTGTCCCAAGATTCTAGGCTAATATGCACTTATCAGTGAGTGCATACCATGGTTATTCTTTTGAGACTTCGTTACCTCACTTAGGATGATGTCCTCCAGATCCATCCATTTCTCTAAGGATTTCATAAATTCATTGTTTCTAATGGCTGAATAATACTCCTTTGTGTATATATACCACATTTTTGTATCCATTCTTCCTTTGAAGGACATCTGGGTTCTTTCCAGCTTCTGGCTATTATAAATAAGGCTGCTGTAAACATAGTGGAGCATGTATCCTTATTGCATGCTGGGCAATATTAGTATATGCCCAGGAGTGGTATGGCTGGGTCCTCCAGAAGTATCACATCCAGTTTTCTGAAGTACCATCAGACTGATTTCCAATGTGGTTGCACCAGCTTGCAGTCCCACCAGCAGTGGAGGAGTGTTCCTCTTTCTCCACATCCTCACCAACACCTGCTGTTTCCTGAGTTTTTAATCTTAGCCATTCTGACTGGTGTGAGGTGAAATCTCAGGGTTTTTTTCATTTGCATTTCTCTAATGACTAATGATGTTGAACATTTTTTAAGGTGTTTCTCAGCCATCCGAATTTCTTCAGGTGAAAAGTCTATAGCTCTGTACCCCATTTTTTGATAGGGTTACTTGGTTTTCTGGGGTCTAACTTATTGAGTTCTTTGTATACATTGGATATTAGCCCTCTGTCAGATGTCGGGTTGGTGAAGACCTTTTCCTAATTTGTTGGTTTCTTATTTGTTCTTTTTTTTTAACTTTTTGTTCATTTTCTATATTCTTTGTTTACATTCTGAAGGCTTTCCCCTTTCCCAGTTCCCCCTCATCATATGTCCCATATGTCTTCTCCCCCCCACCTCCCAACCTCCTACCCCCTCTGCCTATTCCCCCATTTGGTACTCTCCTACAGAAGTGGATCCAGTCTTTTCAGGACCAGGGTCCTCTCCTTCCTTCTTCTTTGGAATTTTTTGACTTGCTAATTGTGCCTTGAGTATTCAGAGCTTCTGGGCTCATTAATATCCACTTATCAGTGATTGCATTTCATGTGCATTCTTTTGTGAGTGGGTTGTTCTTTTGACAGTGTCTTTTGCCTTACAGAAACTTTGTAATTTTATGTGGTCCCATTTGTCTATTTTTGATCTTAGAGCATAAATGGTTAAGTTTTAAATCCTTATTTTCTTTATTTTTGAGATTATAATTTACTTATATTTCTCCCTTTCCTTTTCTTCCTCCAAACTTTCTCAAAACCCATTCACTGCTTTACTTTAAATGCATATCTTCTTTTATCAATTGTTATTGTAGGTATACATACATTCGTATATGCATAAATATTTCTAAGTGTATTATATACCACATTATCTATATCCATATCAGCAGTCATATCCATATTCATCTGTCTCTGTCTCTGTCTCTGTCTCTGTCTCTCTCTCATAGAGTTAAATTTTAATGAGGGTGCGTATTTTGGCCCAAAGATTAAAATGTCATACAGATAAACACAGCAGCTATTACCATGTATAAATGAGTTCTCCTTTTCTTTTTCCTCCCATGGCCAAAATAAGAAAAGATTTCCTTTGCATTTACCATGAAATTTATTAAACAATAATCTTGTCTTCATAACAGAGTTTTTCCAAAAAGATATAGGAACTTTTGATATATGTTACTTAAGATTTTAGTGTGCACTTCAATAATATTAAGGACTTTTGTTTAAAAGTATCCAAATAGAGTGACTACTAACAGTAAATGACAAAACAAAACAAAACAAAAAAAAAACCTAGAACTTAAAATAATATATTTTTCAGCTACAAGTGAGAAGCTTGCTCAAGTTCATCAATAGAGAAACATAAACAAACTACTAAGCTACAGGGGTGAAGGAGAAAAGTACAAAACAGAGAGCTATGAACGTTTCTGAAAAGGATTTGTGGAGTGTATGACTGAATTAAATACTTAAAACCTGTCCTTGAGCTGATACCATGATTATGTTTTTATTATTATTTGAATGTTATTTGTGTCATGAAGCCCTTAGAATAGAAACTGGGCACCTAAATTTGGCTTGATTGTTAGTCAATGAAAATGCTTTTAGTTATAAACATGGTTCAGTATGTCTAAATTTTCACTTTCAAAGGAATTGAGAACAAAAAGGAATTTATATTCAATATTTATAGTCAAGGATGCCTCATACTCTAAGGGACATTGATGATAATTGACAATATAGTTATATTCTGGTTTGCTCACAATAATACCTTTCTTGGTAAAATAGTTATCATAGATGAGATGGCTTCCATTTTGACGAGATTGTATTTTCTGGGTGACTCATTCAAAAACATTTCTACGGGAGCTTTGTTAGTTATAACTCAATATGCTGTGCTTCCTTATGTTCAAGTACAATTATCCTCAGTCCATTTCAATTATTTGAACAGAGAAAGACAAAAATAAAATAGTTGAAGATTCATCAATCCTCTAAAATAATCCTGAACAAGGGTAACTTTAGAATAACATATTATTGATGTTGTACCAAGTATAAGCAATGTTTTAGCAAAAAATAAGCTGCACAATAAAAAAATGAAAGTAATTACCATTTCATAATATTCGTAACTATTCTTCCAGTTACTTGGTGTTCTATGAAGTTGCTCACAGGGTAGGGGTGCTTGAATAGTAAGACTTACAACCTGTCTCTGTGAAGTTCTGAAATCGGCTCTCTCCACCAGGCTCACTAAATTCCCATGACTGACTGTTGCCATACCTGCCCCGCGCTTCCAAATTCCTGTGGCTGGCTTGGATGTACCCTTGCACACCATGCTCTGCCACAGTACATTTCTCTGGAACCCACTGAAGACACCACATGAAGGAAAAGACAACAAAAATCTTACCTTAGAATCAATAGGTAACACAATCACTGGGTGCAGAACCTAGCATCCTAATTTTGGAAACTAAACTATATTAAAAATCCTCCTAATGAAGGAGCTAGAGAAAGGACCCAAGGAGCTGAAGGATTTTGCTGCCCCATAGGAAGAGCAACAATATTAAGGAACCAGTACCCCCAGAGCTCCCAGGGACTAAACCACCAATCAAATAGTACATACTCATGGAGGGACCCATGGCTCCCGCTGCATATGTAGCAGAGGATGGCCTTGTTGGACATCAAAGGGAGGAGAGTCCCTTGTTCCTGAGAAGGCTCAATGCCCCCATATAAGGGAATGCCAAGACAGGGAAGCTGGAATTGGTGGATTGGTGAGCAGGGGGAGGGAGTTTTCAGGGGAAACCAGGAAAGGAGATAACCTTTGAAATGTAAAATAACAAAGGAGCTAAAACCATCCAGTGGAAAAAGGATAGCCTTTTCAACAAAATTGTGCTAGTTCAACCGGAGGTCAGCATGCAGAAGAATGCAAATCAATCCATTTTCATTCAGTTGGACAAGTACATTGGAGTTGTACTAAGCTCAAGTCCAAGTGGATCAAGGACCTCCACATAAAACAAGACATACTGAAATTAATAGAAAAGAAACTGGGGAAGAGAACTGAGCACATGGGCACAGGGGAAATTTTTCTGAACAGAAAACCCATAACTTATGCTCTAAGATCAAGAACTGACAAATGGGACCTCATAAAATTACAAAATTTCTATAAAACAAAGGACACTGCCAAGAGGACAAAACAGCAACCAACAAATTGGAAAAAGATCTTCACCAACCCTACATCCAACAGAGGGCTAATATCCAAGATATACAAAGAACTCAAGAAGTTAGTCTCCAGAGAGCCAAATAACCTTATTAAAAATGGGGTACAGAATTAAACAAAGAATTTTCACCTGAAGAACTTTGAATGGCTGAGAAGTACCTTAAGAAATGTTCAACATCATTAGTCATTAGAGAAATGCTAATCGAAACAACCCTGAAATTTCAGCTCACACCAGTCAGAATGGCCAAGATTAAAACTTCAGGGAACAGCAGGTGTGAGTAAGGATGTGGAGAAAGAGGAACACTCTTCCACTGCTGGTGGGATTGTAAGCTGGTACAACCACTCTGGAAATCAGTCTGGTTGTTCCTCAGAAAACTGGGCATGACACTTCCGGAGGACCCTGTTATACCACTCCTGGACATATACCCAGAGGATTCCCCTGCATTCAATGAGGACACATGCTCCACTATGTTCATAGCAACCTTATTTATAATAGCCAGAAGCTAGAAAGAACCCAGATGTCCCTCAATGGAGCCATGGATACAGAAAATGTGGTATATTTACATAATGGAATACTACTTAGCAATTAAAAACAATGAATTCATGAAATTCTTAGATTCATGAGATTTTTGGAACAGGAAAGTGAGATAACCTAATCACAAAAGAACACACATGGAATCCAGTCACTGATAAGTGGATATTAGCCCAGAAGCTCTGAATAACCAAGACAAAACTCATGTATCAAATCATTCCCAAGAAGAAGGAAGGAAAGTGCCCTGGTCCTGGAAAGGCTTTATGCAGCAATGTAGGGGATTACCAGGACAGAGAAGGAGGGAGGAATTGGTTGGGGAATGGGCAGAGGGAAGAGGGCTTATGGGACTTATGGAGAGGGGAGAACCAGGAAAGGGGAAATCATTTGGAATGTAAACAAAGAATATAGAAAATAAAAAGAAAGAAAAAAAGAAAGAAAGGAAGGAAGGAAGGAAGGAAGGAAGGAAGGAAGGAAGGAAGAAAGGAAGAAAGAAAGAAAGAAAGAAAGAAAGAAAGAAAGAAAGAAAGAAAGAAAGAAAGAAAAAAATCCTCTGGTGGTAGATCCAACTGGATTCAAACCCTCAGCTCCGACTACTTACAAGAGCAGTCTCCCCTGCTCTTAGCAGTCCAAAAGTTCCTTTCTCCTGCCTTTCCTCTTCCTGTCTTCAAGCTGGAAGTTCAACCTCCAGGTTTTCCAGATGGAAAAACCTAGGAAAGGTCTCAAATGTCACAGATGCAAGCATCACCAAAAGAATACAAGATATAGAAAAAAGAATCACAGGTATATAAAATACCTAGAAGACATTGATACTACAGTTAAAGAATATACAAAAAGTAAAATTCTCCTAACCCCAAATACACAGGAAATCCAGGACACAATGAAAATACCCTAAGAGTGGAGATTCTCAATTCAAAGGGCCAGCAAATAGCTTCATGAAAATCATAGAAGAAAAATTTCCTAACCTTAACAAATAGATGTCCATAAACACAAGAAACCTACTGAACACCAAATAGTTTGGATCAAAAAAGAAATTCCTCCTGTCACATAATAATCATAACTCCAAATGAAAAGAAAAAAGAAAGAATATTAAAAGGGGTAAGGGAAAAAGGTCAAGTAACATATAAAAGCAGACCTATTAGAATTATACCAGACTTCCCAACAGAGACGTTAAAAGCCACAGACAAATTTGAGCAGATGTCACAATGTAAATAAAGAAAATATCCAATAAAATATTATATATAAAAAAGCAACTCTAAAAAAAACATAAAAAAAGAAAGAAAACACAAAGACCAGCCTAGGCAACTATACTTACCAAAACTCTCTTTTACCATAGATGGAAAGCCAAGATATTCCCTGACAAAACCAAATTTAAACAATATCCTTTCACTAAAACAGCCCTGCATAAGATAATAGAAAGAAATCTTTAACACAAGGAAGGAAACTACAACCAAGAAAAACTAAGAAATTAATCTGCTCACAACAAACCCAAAAGAAGAGAAACACACAAACATTATTTTATCTCTAACAACAAAAATAACAGAAAGTAACAATCATTGGTCTTTAATAGCTCTCAACATCAATGAACTCAATTCTCCCATATACAAACATATATTAACAGACTGGATATATTAACAGGACCCAGCATTTTGCTATATACAGGAAACAGACCTCAGAGACAAAAACAGACACTACCTCCAAGTGGAAGGCTGGAAAAAAAATTCCAAGCATTGGTCCCAAGAAACAAGCCGGAATAGCCATTCTAATATCTAATAAAATGGACATTCAACCAAAAGTTATCAAAAAAGATGGAGAAGGAAATTTCCTACTCATCAAAGGAAAAATCTATCCCACTCTCACTAATGGACAGATCATGGAAACAGAAACTAAACTGAAACACAAACTAATAGAAGTTATGAAGCACATAGATTTAACAGGTATCTACAGAATATTTTACCTTCAAACAAAATAATATACTGTTTTCTCAGCACCTTATGGTACCTCTTCAAAATTGACCATATAATTAGACATAAAACAAGCCTCAACAGATACAGGAAGATTGAATTATCCCATGCATTCTATCAGAACAGCATGGACTTAGGCTGGTCTTTAGTAAAAACAAAAACAACAGAAAGCCCACATACCCATTCAAACTGAAGAACTCTCTACTCAATTATAACTTGGTCAAGGAAGAAATAAAGATATTAAATACTGGGAAGGGCAAAATTTTTTCTAATGTAAATAAACAAAATAACAAAGAAATTGGAGAGATCTCATACCAACAATTTAACAGCATACCCAGAAGCTCTACAACAAAAAGAAGAAAACAAAACCAAGAGGAGTAGACAGTAGAAAATAGTCAATGCAAGTGCTGAAATCAGTCAATTAGAAACAAAGATAACAGAAGAAAGACACAACAAAAGCAAGAGTGTCTTCTTTCACATCATAAATAAGTTAGACAAACTTTTATCCAAACTAACAAAAAGGCAGATAGACAGTATCCAAATTAACAAAATGAGAAATGAAAAGGGGGACATAACAACAGAAACTAAAGAAATTCAAAGCATCATTAAGTACTTTACTTCACAAAATTGGAAAAATCTAAATGAAATGGATGATTTTTCTAGACAGATTCCACTTACCGAAGTTAAATCAAATTCAGTTAAACTATCTAAACTGCCCTAGAACCCTTAAGGAAATAGAGGCATTCATTAAATGTCTTCAAACTAAAAGGCAAGGTAGGTGGATTTAGTGCAGAATTGTACCAAACTTGCAAAGAAGTCTTAATACTTTTCTTTGAAACTACTCCATAAAATAGAAACATGAGGGACAGTGCTAAGCTCATTCTATGGGGCCACAGTTACACTGATACCTAAGCCATATAAAGATTCAACAAAGAAAGAGAAATTCAGATCAATTTCCTTTATGACCATCATTGCAAAATACTCAGTAAATAAAATACTAACAAACAGAATCCAGGAATACATCAAAAATATTATTCACCTTGATCAAGTAGGCTTCATCCCAGGGATGGACCAACAACCAAAAATTGATAAATATAATAAAATAATAAAAACCATAAAAACAAAATGAAAAACAAATGAAAAAATCACAGGGTCATCTCATTTCATGCTAAAAAACACTGTCAAAATCCAACACTCCTTCATGTTAAAAAATCTTGGAATGATCAGGCATACCGGCTCAAGCCTAACATATTAAAAGAAATATACAGCAAGCCAATAGCCAACAAGAAATTAAATGGAGAGAAACTTAAGGAAATTCCACTAAAATCAGGTACAAAACATGGCTGCTCACTCTCTTCCTATCTATTCAATATAGTACTTGAAGTTCTACCTAGAGTAATAAGACAACAAAAGGAGATAAAGTGGATACAAATTAGAAAAGAAGAAGTCAAAATGTCACAATTTCAGAACTCCTAGAGCTGATAAACTCCCTCAGGAAAGTGGCTGGCTACAAAATTAACTCAAAAAAAAATTCAGTAGCCCACTTTTATATAAACGGTTTATATAAAAGGCCAAAATGAAATTAGGAGAAAACACTCTTCACAATAGCAACAAATAATATAAAAATCTTGCTGTAACTCTAATCAAGAAAATGAAAGATCTCCATGGCAAGAATTTCATATCTCTGATTAAAGATATTGAAGAAGAAATCAGAAGGTGAAAAAAATCATCCATGCTTATGGATTAGTTATAATGGTCATCTTACCAAAAGCATTCTACAGATTCAATGCAATTAAAATTCTAATGCAATTCTTTACAGAGATGGAAAGAGCAATATCAACTTCATAAGGGTATGCATGGTATGTGATCACAAGTAGTTATTAACCATAAATTGCAGGGTACCCACCATATACTTCACAGAACTAAACAAGCTAAATATTAAGGAAGGTCCAACCAAGAATCCTTGAATCTCACTTATTTTTTCTTTCTTTTTATTAGATATTTTCTCTTTTTTGCCATTTCACACCAGCATTTTTATTTACATAGAACATACAATGGTCTTATAAATATGACAGAAATTATCTCCATGTATCAGAACACAGCTCAATGTAAAGGCACATAAAGGAAGCTTCCCCTTTCCTTATGTTTCTTTCTTGTTTTTCTTTGTGCAAAGTGTATAGTACTAGCAAGTACATTATCATAGCACGTTTTTTTTATTTTTTTATTTTTATTTTCTATATTCTTTGTTTACATTCCAAAGGTTTTCCCCTTTCCCAGTTACCCCCCACCATATGTCCCATAATTCCTCTCCCCCCCATGCTATTCCCCACTCTTCCCCCCCCACGATTTCTCTGTTCTGGGTCTACAATACTGGATCCAATCTTTACAGGCCCAGGGTCCTCTCCTTTTTTTCTTCTTGAGAGTCATTTGACTTGCTAATTGTGCCTTGAGTATTTAGGGCTTCTGGGCTCATTAATATCCACTTATCAGTGATTGCATTTCGTGTGTATTCTTTTGTGATTGGGTTAGCTCACTTAGGATGATAGTTTCCAGATCTAACCATTTACCTACAAATTGCATGAATTCATTATTTTTAATTGCTGAGTAGTACTCCATTGTATAAATATACCACATTTTCTGTATCCATTCCTCTTTTGAGGGATATCTGGGCTCCTTCCAATTTCTGGCTATTATAAACAAGGCTGCTATAAACATAGTGGAGCATGTGTCTTTGTTGTATGCAGAGGAATCCTCTGGGTATATGCCCAGAAGTGGTATGCCAGGGTCCTCTGGGAGTGGCATGCCCAATTTTCTGAGGAACCGCCACACTATTTTCCAGAGTGGTTTTACCATTTTGCAATCCCATCAACAGTGGAGGAGTGTTCCTCTTTCTCCACATCCTCGCCAGCACTTGTTGTCTCTCGAGTTTTTAATCTTAGCCATTCTGACTGGATTGAGGTGGAATCTCAGGGTTGTTTTGATTTGCATTTCCCTGATGACTAATGATGTTGAACATCTCTTAAGGTGTTTCTCGGCCATCCGAATTTCTTCTGGTGAAAATTCTTTGTTTAGCTCTGTACCCCATTTTTTGATAGGGTTATTTGGTTCTTTGGGGTCTAACTTCTTGAGTTCTTTGTATATATTGGATATTAGCCCTCTGTCGGATGTGGGGTTGGTGAAGATCATTTCCCACATTGTTGGTTGCTGTTTTTGTCCTTCTGACAGTGTCCTTTGCCTTACAGAAACTTTGTAATTTTATGAGGTCCCATTTGTCGATTCTTGATCTTAGCGCATAAGCTATTGGTGTTCTGTTCAGGAACTTTCCCCCTGTGCCCATGTCCTCCATGGTCTTCCCAAGTTTCTTTTCTAATAGTTTCAGTGTGTCTGGTTTTATGTGGAGGTCCTTGATCCACTTGGAGTTGATCTTAGTACAAGGAGATAAGAGTGGGTCAATTCGCATTCTTCTGCATGTTGACCTCCAGTTGAACCAGCACCATTTGTTGAAAAGGCTATCTTTTTTCCACCGGATGGTTGTGGCTCCTTTATCAAAGATCAAGTGACCGTAAGTCTGTGGGTTCATTTCTGGGTCTTCAATCCTATTCCATTGATCTACTGCCTGTTGCTGTACCAATACCATGCAGTTTTTAACACAATTGCTCTGTAGTACTGCTTGAGGTCAGGCTTATTGATTCCCCCAGAAGTCCTTTTATTGTTGAGAATAGTTTTAGCTATCCTGGGTTTTTTGTTGCTCCAGATGAATTTGAGAATTGCTCTTTCTAGATCTATGAAGAATTGATTTGGGATTTTGATGGGGATTGCATTGAATCTGTAGATTGCTTTTGGCAAGATGGCCATTTTTACTATATTGATCCTGCCAATCCAGGAGCAAGAAATATTTTTCCATCTTCTGAGGTCTTCTTCGATTTCTTTCTTCAGGGACTTGAAGTTCCTGTCATACAGATCTTTCACTTGTTTGGTTAGAGTTACGCCAAGGTACTTTATGTTGTTTGTGGCTATTGTGAAGGGTGTTATTTCCCTAACTTCTTTCTCAGCCTGCTTGTCCTTTGAGTACAAGAAGGCTGTCCTCTCTCTCCATATCTTTTCAATATAGTACTTGAAGTTCTAGCGAGAGCAATTAGACAACATAAATAAGTCAAAGGGACACAAATTGGAAAGGAAGAAGTCAAAGTATCATTATTTGCAGATGATATGATAGTCTACTTAAGCAATCCAAAAAACTCTACCAGAGAACTTCTACAGCTGATAAACAACTTCAGCAACGTGGCTGGTTATCATAGCACGTTTTAAAGCTAACATCTTCATTTAAAATCTATTTGAAATGTTGGATAAAGGTGCATTTCCTTCTTCTTACAAATTCAAAAAGGCTACAGTGGTGGTCACCTCTCTTAGGCAGGGCATGCTCACTGCCAAATTGACACTGCATCAGACCGCCCTTATGTGTTTGAGATTGCTCAGTGGGCATCATAAACTAAAGATAACATCTTCTTGTTTTCCTTCCTAATAAGATGCCTGAAACCTAAATAGAAATCACTGATGTATCTAGTTGTCTCTGACCAAATGATACATTTGTGTTATAAATACTAAAATTCTTTTCAGGTTATGGCTAGATATTTTCTTCATTGACATTTCTAATGTTGTACTCTTTCTGGTTTCCCCTACAACACCCTATCCCATTTCCCGCTTCCCCCTGCTCACCAACCCAGAGATTCCCACTTACCTGTCCTGTTATTCCCCTATAATGGGACATCCAGCTTTCTTAGGGCTAAGGGCCTCTCCTCCCTTTGATGCCCAACAAGGTCATCATCTGCTACATATGTGGTTGGAGATATACAGCTGTCTTGGGAAAGAGTAAAATTTTGGTTTTAATAAAATTTAACAATTATATATTTAACTAATGTATTTATGCACATTTATACATATAGAAGTTTGTATATATATTTATATGTGATCATAAGTATGAATGCTTGAAAATTCATATATATTTATTTACCTATGTGTATGCACATATATTTCATGAACAAATATACAGTTGATCTTGATGAGTAGTAATAAATGTGCTTTAATCTCAATTTGCTCATTAATCAGAACAGCTCTCATTAGTCATTTAGCATGAGGTATGCTATTGACCAAGAATATTATTTATATTTTGTTCTTTAACTGTTTTGACAAATATTTATTACTTACAATTTTTACACAGATGAAAAAAACATAACTACATTCTCATTTAGCAAAAACATTAAAAAAATAAAATAAAATATGAAGTCAATATACCTGATCAAATATTTATCACACAAACACCTTAATGTACCGATTTGTGCATATGTGTAGCAGAAATAAATCAAGTGGACATGAAGTATTTTAAAAGTCAAACATATGTACATGGAATTGAATGTTGGGAAGCATGTAATATACACCATGCATCCATTAACTTTGGAAAGTCTCAACATTGTCACTTTCATAACTTTAATACCCATTCTTTGTTAATTAATCTCTTGCTTTTGCATATCTCCTGTTAGGGAACCATGTATTGGTTGAAGGATAAGGAATACATGGATATCCTCTCAGATGCCACTTTGGCTGTCTTCCCTTCTTGTTTTGTGAGCAACATGCAAAATCTTTCATATAAAGACAGATTTATCTATGTTAGATAAATGAAGTTAGATAATCAGAGTAAAGTGTTACCATGTGGGGTAACAACAACCTCAATTATATTCCTGTATTACATCAGTAAAATTCTTACAGAGGAGCTTAAGCACATGCTACTTCTATGAAAAATTTCAGATTAATCTTGATACTTCACTTTACAAGTACTCTAGACCAGTTGAGGACAATTAGAAGAATTAGAAAACTGAGTATGATCTCCCTAAAGACATTAGAGAACTAACCAAAAATAGTAGTAGAAAAAATCATAGCTCTTTAGGGAATCTAAATTAAATGCTGTTTACCCAAGGGTCTAACCTTTGCTACCTCCAAATGTGAGCTAATTTGGAAATAGGATCATCACAATATAACTAATTAAATTAGCATTTCTTTGTGTTGCTAATCCAACTGAACTTGTATTACTCTAAAGAACATTAGAGAGACGCTAATATGGTGAATGATATATGCAAATGAAAGCAGATCTTGTGATACTTTTATGAGCCAAATAATATCCAAGAGCACCAATAAATCAATAGAAGATTCCAGGAATAAATCCTCCCCTCAATGTTCTCAGATAGAACAGCACCTGCTGACAACATGATCTTTAAACTGCATTCCTCCAGGACTGTAAGGAAGTGCACTTCTATAGTTTACACTGGATGGTGATATGTACCTACACTGTAGTACATCAGCTCCAACTAATTCATAAAAGTAGAATTGTACACTGGGGTGTTATTTTATCTCAAGACATTTTCTGATCAATTAATGATGTGAAGCCAAAGAGTTAAAGCATTGACACTAAGCATGAAGTGACTAAGGTGGATCTAAGCTTTCAGCAGAACCACGTGATGAGAGGAACAAAACTGAAAATGTTTTCTTCACATCCAGCCAGACTTGAGAGCCTAAACTTTGGGATAGATAGAAAAACACTGACATTAGCACCACAGCTTTTAGTGAGTTTGGCCATTTCTAAGCAAAGGAATATGTGGATAAAGAACCATCCTTGATGAGACCTCACTAAAGTAGCTGGTTTTCTAGTGGGGACTGAGAATGAAAAGCTAAACAAACACAAAACAAGAAAGCAGAAGCAGCATGTGGGAAGTACTATGGGGAACAGGCCAAATGTCAGTTTACAGATATGCCAGATGTAAGATGAACAAGCAAATAGAAAATTAAACTGAAAACATATTATAGACATGCTTACAAGACTTGGTAACTTTAAAATGATAGTGAAAAAGCTGGGGTTACGTATCAACATTTAGTTATAGATAAGCATTCTCTGGATATGACTCTGGTAGCTTACAACATAAGATCAACAATTGACAACTGTGATTTCCAAAAACCAAAGATTTTTGAACAGCAAAGAAACTGTTAATTGAATAAAGAAGTATCCCACAGAATGGGACAAAATATTTGTGATCACATCATCAGAAAGAGGATTTGTAACTAGAATAACTAGAAAGCCAGAAAACTAAATTCAAAAAACAAGACAAACACCCAAATGAGACAATATTTTAAAATAGGCTATGGAACTAAACAGTTCTCCAAAGAACTCCAAATGTCTACACAATATGTATAAAGTTCAGCATCCTGGGCATCAAGAGGATACAGATTAAAGCTACTCTAAGATAAGCGTTTTGCAGTTCTATGCATCTTAGATAGGAAACAGAATCAGCTTAGACGTCCATCAGTAGAAGCATGGAGAGTGAACATGTGGTCCATCTATATAACAGAATGTCATCTTATGCAGCTATAAAAAATAAATAATGAAGGCTACAAAAACAGCGTGAGGCAGCCGAGGCCCAGAGAGGCAAAGGCCACACATTTCCCCTCACATTCAGACCATGACACCATCACTTTAGTGTTGGTACATTTCGGGGGAGGGGGAGTACCTCAGGAATCCAATAAACTAAAAAGAGAACAAAAGAGAACATTGTGTATGTATGTGTGTGAATTCCGGCCGATGCATGAGAGAAAACACTCTACATAGATAAATGAAGGCTGGTGCAGGGTACACTGAGATGGAAAGCTTCACCAGGGAGAGTCTTGGAGAAGAGAGAATGCAAGTGAAAGTAGGGGAGGGTCAAACAAGTTGAAGGAAGCATGATAAACTATGCAGAGGTCTTAATACAGGAAACTATTTAAAAACACAGAGGAACGTCTGAAGGCTCACATGCAGGAAGACTAGAAATGTGCATCAAAGGAGCAAAGGGTCATTAAACAAATTCCCAAGGGTTCAGTGTGGAACACCACTATGGGAATAATTGGTCAAAAAAGTTCCCAGAGGGCTCCAAGCCACACCATTTCCAAACTACAATCTCTTGTGTACCTACTGTGGTAGATAGACATCATGAATGCAAGACACAGAGAAACCAAATTTAGAGTAGGCTGAAAGTTTCTACCCTTCTGCCTGTCTCTCGTGTTGCCAGAAGTTGCTATATATTCTAAACTGATTTACTTGTATTGATGGTTTATATCAGATGTGGAGTCCACAAACTACAATGCTAAGCTTCCAGGCAAGATATTCCCACTGTTATACTTATGACAAGGTTATTGTTGGAATAAGCAATTGCTCCACACCTCATTTTGGATTTTCTCTCCAGGTCAAACCCCATGTCTAATACTGAAAATCCAGTCCAAAATTCATGACTGAGGACATCTGGGTTGAGAGGTGAGTAAGAGGGTTCATTAGCTGAAATTACTATATGAAGTATTTACAGCCACAAATTAAAAAGAGAAGCCTCTTTTGCAGTGAAGGAAGTTTAATGAAGGGACCCACAGATATATGAAATGCTGAGAATAAAGTAGAATTGAGAGCTCAGCTCCAGAAAACACATTTATACCACATCATCTAGGTTCAGGGAACATTACAAAGGAAAAGTCAGCAAGAATAGAAAGGACAGAAGTGAGGAAGGAGGATGTAAAATGTCATTTTCATGTCAGGTATTAAGACATCACAACAACTGTGTATATAACCTCTGGTTTCATAGAAGGTAGGCTCTTCCAACACAGAGCACATGTGGATGCATATCAGATCAAATAAGGAAAATGAACCTTAGAAAAAAATCATTACCAAAAGATTTCAAAATTAAAAAAAAATATTTATAAAATTCACTATAGCTCCGGGCATAAGGGACATTTTTTATTTTTTTATTTTCTATATTCTTTGTTTACATTCTAAATGCTTTCCCTTTTCTCGGTTCCCCCCTCCTGATAAGTTCCATAAACCCTCTGTCTTAGTCAGGGTTTCTATTCTTGCACAAACATCATGACCAAGAAGCAAGTTGGGGAGGAAAGGGTTTATTGAGCTTACACTTCCACACAGCTGTTCATTACCAAAGGAAATCAGGACTGGAACTCAAGCAGGTCAGGAAGCAGGAGCTGATGCAGAGGCCATGGAGGGATGTTACTTACTGACTTGCTCAGCCTGCTCTCTTATAGAACCCAAGAATACCAGCCCAGAGATGGCACCACCCACAAGGGGCCCTCCTTCACTTGATCACTAATTGAGAAAATGCCCCACAGCTGAATCTCATAGAGGCACTTCCCCAAGTGAAGCTCCTTTTCCTATGATAACTCCAGCCTGTGTCAAGTTAACACACCAAACTAGCCAGTACACCCTCTTTCCTCCACCCATTTCCCCAATCACATCCCTCCCATATCTCTGTCCTGGTAATTCCCTACAATGCTTGATGAAGCCTTTCCAGGACCAGGGCCCTCTCCTTCCTTCTTGGGAATGATTTGATATGTGAATTGTGTCTTGGGTATTCAGAGCTTCTGGGCTAATATCCACTTATCAGTGACTGCATTTCATGTGTATTCTTTTGTGATTGGGTTACCTCACTTAGGATATTTTCCAGATCAAACCATTTGCCTAAGAATTTCATGAGTTCATTGTTTTTAATTGCTGAGTAGTATTCCATTGTATAAATATACCACACTGTGTTCTTCAACAAAGGAGCTAAAACCATCCAGTGGAAAAAAGCCTTTTCAATAAATGGTGCTGTTTCAACTGGAGGTCAGCATGCAGATGAATGCAAATTCATCCATTCTTATTTCCTTGTACTAAGCTCAACTCCAAGTGGATCAAGGACCTGATTTTCCTTGTACTAAGCTCAACTCCAAGTGGATCAAGGACCTGATTCACTTATAAAGCTTCTGGCTTTTATAAATAAGGCTGTTATAAACATAGTGGACCATGCATTCTTATTGCATGGCAGGGAACTCTCTAGGTATAAGCCCAGGAGTGGTATAGCAGGGTCCTCCAGATGTGTCATGCCCAGTTTTCTGAGGAACTGCTATACTGATTTCCAGAGTGGTTGTAGCAGCTTGCAATCCCACCAGCAGTGGAGGAGTGTTCATGTTTCTCCACATCATTGCCACACCTACTGTCTCCTGAGTTTTTAATCTTAGCCATTCTGACTGGTGTGAGGTGAAATCTCAGGGTTGTTTTGATTTGCATTTCCCTAAAGATTAAAGATGTTAAACTTTTCTCTTTTTTATTTTCTATATTCTTTATTTACATTCAAAGTGATTATTCCTTTCCCGGTTTCCCCCTCCCCATAAACCCCATAAGACCGCGTCAATCCAACCTTTTCCAATCAACCCCCTCCTTCATCTCTGTCCTGCTACTCCCCTACATTGCTGGATCAAGCCTTTCTTAAGGTGTTTCTCAGCCATTTGAAATTCTTCAGGTGAAAATTCTTTATTTAGCTCTGTACCCCATTTTTAATAGTGTTATGTGGCTCTCTGGAGTCTACCTTCTTGAGTTCTTTGTATATATTGGATACTAGCCCTCTGTCAGATGTAGGGTTGGTGAAGATCTTTTTCCAATTTGTTGGTTGCCGTTTTGTCCTTTTAACAGTATTCTTTGATTTTCAGAAATTTTGTAATTTTATAAGGTCCCCTTTGTCAATTCTTGATCTTAGAGCATGATCTATTGGTGTCCTGTTCAGGAACTTTCTTCCTGTGCCCATGTCCTCAAGGGTCTTCCCCAGTTTCTTTTCTATTAGTTTCCGTGTGTCTGGTTTTATATGAAGGTCCTTGATCCACTTGGAGTTGAGCTTAGTACAAGGAAATAAGAATGGATGAATTTGCGTTCATCTGCATGCTGACCTCCAGTTGAAACAGCACCATTTATTGAAAAGGCTTTTTTTCACTGGATGGTTTTAGCTCCTTTGTTGAAGATCAAGTGACCATAGCTGTGTAGGTTTATTTCTGAGTCTTTAATTCTATTCCATTGATCTACCCACCTGTCACTCTACCAATACCATGCAGTTTTTAACACTACTGTTCTGTAGTATTGCTTGAGGTTGGGGATACTGATTCCCCCAGAAGTTCTTTTACTGTTGAGAATAGTTTAAGCTATCCTGGGTTTTTTGTTATTCCTGATGAGTTTGAGAATTGTTCTTTCTAACTCTATGAAGAACTGAGTTGGGATTTTGATGGGGATTGCATTGAATCTGTAGATTGCTTTTGGCAAGATGGCCATTTTTACTATATTAATTCTGCCAATCCACAAGCATGGAAGATTTTTGCTTTTTTTGAGGGCTTCTTCAATTTCTTTCTTCAGAGACCTGAAGTACTTGTCATACAGATCTTTCACTTGTTTGGTTACAGTCACACCAAGTTACTTTATATTGTTTGTGGCTATTATGAATGGTGTCATTTCTCTAATTTCTTTCTCAGCCTGCTTATCCTTTGAGTACAGGAAGGCTCCTGATTTGCTTGAGTTGATTTTATAACCAACCACTTTGGTGAAGTTGTTTATCAGTTGTAGAAGTTCTCTGGTGGAGTTTTTTGGGTCACTTAAGTATACTATCATATCATCTGTGAATAGTGACATTTTGAATTCTTCCTTTCCAATTTGTATCCTTTGATCTCCTTAGGTTGTCTAATTGCTCTAGCTAGAACTTCAAGTACTATATTGAAAAGATATTGAGAGATGGGGCAGCCTTGTCTTGTCCCTGATTTTAGTGGGATTGCTTCAAGCTTCTCTCCATTTAGCTTGATGTTGCATACCATTTTTCTGTATACTGCTTTTACTATGTTTAGGTATGGGTCTTGAATTCCTGTTCTTTCCAAGAGTTTTAGCATGAAAGGATGCTGAATTTTGTCAAAAGCTTTTTCAGCATCTAATGAAATGACCATGTTTTTTTTTTTCTTTGCGTTTGTTTATGTAGTGGATTGCATTGATGGATTTCTGTATATTGAACCATCCCTGCATCCCTGGGATGAAGCCTACTTGATCATGGTGATGGATCCTTTTGATGTGTTCTTGGATTTGGTTGGCAAGAATTTTATTGAGTATTTTTGCATCAATATTCATAAGGCAAATTGGTCTAAAAGTCTCTTTCTTTGTTGGATATTTATGTGGTTTTGGTATCAGCATAATTGTGGATTCATCGAATGAGTTGGGTAGTATTCCTTCCATTTCTATTTTGTGGAATAGTTTCAAGAGTAATGGTGTTATGTCTTCTTTGAAGGTCTGATAGAATTCTGCACTAAAACCATGTGGTCCTGTGCTTTTTTGGTTGGAAGACTTTCAATGACCATTTCTATTTCCTTAGCGGTTATGGGACTTTTTAGATGATCTATTTTATCCTGGTTTATTTTTGATATTTGGCATCTGTCTAGGAAATTGTCCATTTCCTCCAGATTCTCCAGTTGTGTTAAGCATAGCTTTTTGTAGTAGGATCTGATGATTTTTTTTTAATTTCCCCAGTTTCTGTTGTTATATCTCACTTTTCATTTCTAATTTTGTTAATTTCTCTGTGCCCTCTGATTAGTCTGGCTAAGGGTTTATCTATCTTGTTGATTTTCTCAAAGAACCAGCCCCTGGTTTTGTTGATTCTTTGTATGGATCTCTTTGTTTCTACTTGATTTTGATGACTTCCTGTCTTCTACTCTTCTTGGGTAAATTGGCTTCTTTTTGTTCCAGGGCTTTAAGGTGTGCCATTAAGCTGCCAGTGTATGCTTTCTCCTGTTTCTTTTTGGAGACACTCATTGCTATGAGTTTTCCTCTTAGCACTGCTTTCATTGTGTCCTATAAATTTGGGTATGTTGTGCATTCATTTTCATTACATTCTAGAAAGTCTTTGATTTCTTTCTTTATTTCTTCCTTGACCAAAGTATCATTGATTATTGTTTAGCTTCCATGTATATGTGGGCTTTTTGTTGTTTTTGTCGCTATTGAAGACCACTCTTACTCCATAGTGATCTGATAGGAGTCATGGTATTAGTTCAATCTACTTATATCTGTTGAGGTCTGTCTTGTGACCAATTGTATTGACAATTTTGGAGAAGGTATCATGAGGTTCTGAGAAAAAGGTATATTCTTTTGCTTTATAATGAAATGTTCTCTCTATATATGTTAAATCAAATTGGTCCAAAGTTTCAATTAGTTTCACTGTGTCCCTGGTTAGTTTCTGTTTTCCTGATCTGTCCATTGAGGAGAGTGCAGTGTTGAAGTCACCCACAATTATTGTTAGGTGCAATGTGTTTCATTGCTTTAGTAATGTTTCAGCTTTAGTAAAGTTTCTTTTATGAATGAGGCTACCCTTGCATTTGGAGCATAGATGTTCAGAATTGAGAGTTCTTCTTGGTGGATTTTTCCTTTGACTAGAAAGAACTGTCCTTCCGTGTCTTTTTTGATGACTTTAGGTTGAAAGTCAATTTTATCTGATATTAGAATGGCTACTCTGGTTTGTTTCCTGAGACCATTTTCTTGTAAAATTGTTTTCAAGCCTTTTACTCTGAGGTAGTGTTTGTCTTTGACACTAAGGTGTGTTTGCTGTACACAGCAAAATGTAGGGTCCTGTTTATGAATCCAGCCTGTTAGTCTATGTCTTTTTATTAGGGAACTCAGTCCATTGATGTTAAGAGATATTAAGGAATAAGGATTGTTTTTTTTATTTTTTTTATTGTATATATTCTATATTTACAATTCATTTCCCTTTTTCTGGTTCCCCACCCCCAAAGGTCCCACATGTCCTTTTCCCTCCCCCTGCTCCCGCATCCACCCCCTCCCACTTTACTGTTCTTGTACTCTCCCACAATGATGTTTTGGTCCATTCTAGCACCAGTGTCCACTCCTTTCTTCTTGTGAGACATCACTTGATATGTGATTTGTGTCTTTGGTGTTCTAAGCTTCTAGGCTAATATCCACTTATCAGTGACTGTATACCATGGGTATTCTTTTGAGACTGGGTCACCTCACTTAGTATGACATTCTCCAGCTCCATCCATTTCTCTAAGAATTTCATGAATTCATTGTTTCTAATGGCTGTATAGTACTCCATTGTGTATATATACCACATTTTTTGTATCCATTCTTCTGTTGAGGGACATCTGGGTTCTTTCCAGCTTCTGGCTATTATATATAAAGCTGCTATGAACATAGTGGAGCATGTATCCTTATTGCATGCTGGTGAATCTTCTGGGTATATTCCCAGGAGTGGTATGGCTGGGTCCTCCGGAAGTATCACGCCCAGTTTTCTGAGGAACCGCCATACTGATTTCCAGAGTGGTTGTACCAGCTTGCATTCCCACCAGCAGTGGAGGAGTGTTCCTCTTTCTCCACATCCTCGCCAACACCTGATGTCTTCTGAGTTTTTAATCTTAGCCATTCTGACTGGTGTGAGGTGAAATCTCAGGGTTGTTTTAATTTGCATTTCCCTAATGACTAGTGATGTTGAACATTTTTTAAGGTGTTTCTCAGCCATCCGAATTTCTTCAGGTGAAAAGACTCTGTTTAGCTCTGTACCCCATTTTTGGATAGGGTTATTTGGTTTTCTGGGGTCTAACCTCTTGAGTTCTTTGTATACATTGGAGATTAGCCCTCTGTCGGATGTGGGGTTGGTGAAGATTTTTTCCCAATTTGTTGGTTGCCGATTTATCCTTTTGACAGTATCTTTTGCCTTACAGAAACTTTGTAGTTTTATGAGGTCCCATTTGTCTATTCTTGCTCTTAGAGCACAAGCAATTGGTGTTCTGTTCAGGAATTTTTCCCCTGAGCCAATGTCCTCAAGGGTCTTCCCCAGTTTCTTTTCTATTAGTTTTAGTGTGTCTGGTTTTATGTGGAGGTCTTTGATCCACTTGGAGTTGAGCTTAGTGCAAGGAGATAAGAGTGGATCAATTCTCATTCTTCTGCATGTTGACCTCCAGTTGAGCCAGCACCATCTGTTGAAAAGGCTATCTTTTTTCCACTGGATGTTTTCAGCTCCTTTGTCGAAGATCAATTGGCCATAGATGTGTGGGTTCAATTCTGGGTCTTCGATCCTATTCCATTGATCCGCTTCCCTGTCACTGAACCAATACCATGCAGTTTTAAATACCACTGCTCTGTAATATTGCTTGAGGTCCGGGATATTGATTCCCCCAGAAGTTCTTTTGCTGTTGATGATAGTTTTAGCTATTCTGGGTTTTTTGTTATTCCAGATGAATTTGAGAATTGCTCTTTCTAACTCTATGAAGAACTGAGTTGGGATTTTGATGGGAATTGCATTGAATCTGTATATTGCTTTGGGCAAGATTGCCATTTTGACTATATTAGTCCTGCCAACCCACGAGCATGGAAGATTTTCCCATTTTCTGATGTCTTCTTCAATTTCCCTCTTCAGAGACCTGAAGTTTTTGTCGTATAAATCTTTCACATGTTTGGTTAGCGTCACTCCAAGATACTTTATATCATTTGTGGCTATTGTGAAGGGTGTCATTTCCCTAATTTCTTTCTCGGCCTGCTTATCCTTCGCGTATAGGAAGGCTACTGATTTACTTGAGTTGATTTTATAGCCAGCCACTTTGCTGAAGTTGTTTATCAGTTGCAGGAGTTCTCTGGTGGAGGTTTTTGGGTCACTTAAGTAAACTATCATATCATCTGCAAATAGTGATAGTTTGACTTCTTCCTTTCCGATTTGTATCCCTTTGACTTCCCTCTGTTGTCGAATTGCTCTAGCTAGTACCTCAAGTACTATATTGAAGAGATATGGCGAGAGGGGACAGCCTTGTCTAGTCCCTGATTTTAGAGGGATTGCTTCGAGTTTTTCTCCGTTTACCTTAATGTTGGCTGCTGGTCTGCTGTATATTGCTTTTACTATGTTTAGATATGGGCCTTGAATTCCTGTTCTTTCTAGGACCTTTAGCATGAAAGGATGCTGAATTTTGTCAAATGCTTTTTCAGCATCTAATGAGATGACCATGTGGTTTTTTTCTTTGAGTTTGTTTATGTAGTGGATTACGTTGATGGATTTCCGTATATTGAACCATCCCTGCATCCCTGGGATGAAGCCAACTTGATCATGGTGAATGATCGTTTTGATGTGTTCTTGGATGCAGTTGGCAAGTATTTTGTTTAGTATTTTTGCATCGATATTCATAAGAGAAATTGGCCTGTAGTTCTCTTTCTTAGTTGGATCTTTGTGAGGTTTTGGTATCAGGGTAATTGTGGCTTCATAGAATGAGTTGGGTAGTGTTCCTTCAGTTTCTATTTTGTGGAATAATTTGAAGAGTATCGGTATCAGGACTTCTTTGAAGGTCTGATAGAATTCTGCACTAAAACCGTCTGGTCCTGTGCTCTTTTTGGTTGGAAGACTGTCTATGACCCCTTCTATTTCTTTGGGGGTTATGGGTCTGTTTAGACGATCTATTTGATCCTGGTTTAATTTTGGTATTTGGTAGCTGTCGAGGAAATTGTCCATTTCCTCCAGATTCTCCAGTTGTGTTGAGTATAGGTTTTTGTAGTAGGATCTGATGATTTTTTGAATTTCCTCAGTTTCTGTTGTTATATCTCCCTTTTCATTTCTAATTTTGTTAATTTGAATACTGTCTCTGTGCCCTTTAGTAAGTCTGTCTAGGGGTTTATCTATCTTGTTGATCTTCTCAAAGAACCAGCTCCTGGTTTTGTTGATTCTTTGTATGGTTCTTTTTGTTTCAACTTGATTGATTTCAGTCCTGAGTTTGATGATTTCCTGTCTTCTACTCCTCCTGGGTGAAATTGCTTCTTTTTGTTCCAGAGCTTTCAAGTGCGCCATTAAGTTGCTGGTATATGCTCTCTCCTGTTTCTTTTTGGAGACACTCAGGGCTATGAGTTTTCCTCTAAGCACTGCTTTCATTGTGTCCCATAGATTTGGGTATGTTGTGCCTTCATTTTCATTAAGTTCTAAGAATTCTTTGATTTCTTTCTTTATTTCTTCCTGGACTAAGGTATCATTGAGTAGAATATTGTTCAGCCTCCAAGCGTATGGGGATTTTCTGTTGTTTTTGTTGCTATTGAAGAACACTCTTACTCCATGGTGATCTGATAAGAGGCATGGGATTAGTTCGATCTTTTTATATTTGTTGAGATCTGTCTTTTGTCCAATTATATGGTCGATTTTGGAGAAGGTACCATGAGGGGCTGAGAAAAAGGTATAGTCTTTTGCTTTAGGGTAAAATGTTCTATATATATCTGTTAAATCCAATTGCTCCAAAGTTTCGATGAGTTTCTCCGTGTCTCTGTTTAGTTTCTGTTTTCCTGGTCGGTCCACTGTAGATAGAGGAGTATTGAGGTCCCCCACAATCATTGTGTTAGGTGCAATGTGTGCTTTGAGCTTTAGTAAGGTTTCTTTTACAAATGAGGGTGCCCATACATTTGGAGCGTAGATGTTTAGAATTGTGAGTTCCTCTTGGTGGATTCTTCCTTTGACTAGCAGGAAGTGACCTTCTGTGTCTCTTTTGATGACTTTGGGTTGAAAGTCAATTTTATCTGATATTAAAATGGCTATTCCAGCTTGCTTCCTGTGACCATTTGCTTGCAAAATTGTCTTCCATCCTTTTACTCTAAGGTAGTGTTTGTCTTTGACTCTGAGGTGTGTTTCCTGTAAGCAGCAAAATGTAGGGTCCTGTTTCCGTATCCAGTCTGTTAGTCTATGTCTTTTTATTGGGGAGTTGAGTCCATTGATGTTAAGAGATATTGAGGAATAGAGATTATTACTTCCTGACATTTTTTATGTTATTTTTGTTTTTGAGTAGTTATCTTCCTTTGAGTTTGATGGAAGAAGTTTACTGTCTTGCTTTTTCTTGGGTGCCATTTCCTTCCTTGTGTTGGAGTTTTCCTCCTATTATCCTTTGTAGAGCTGGGTTAGTGGAAAGATATTGTGTAAATTTGGTCCTGTCATGGAATATTTTGATTTCTCCATCTATGTTGATTGAGAGTTTTGCTGGGTATAGTAGTCTTGGCTGACATTTGTTTTCTCTTAGGGTCTGCATGAGGTCTGCCCAGGATCTTCTAGCTTTCATGGTTTCTGGAGAGAAGTCTGGTGTGATTCTGATAGGTCTTCCTTTATATGTTACTTGGCCCTTTTCTCTTACTGCCTTTAATATTCTTTCTTTGTTTAGTACATTTGGGGTTTTGATTATTATGTGACGGGAGGTGTTTCTGTTCTGGTCCAGTCTGTTTGGAGTTCTTTAGGCTTCTTGTACATTCATGGGCATCTCTCTCTTTAAGTTAGGAAAGCTTTCTTCCATAATTTTGTTAAAGATATTTGCTGGCCCTTTAAGTTGTAGATCTTCACTCTCATCTATCCCTATAATCCTTAGGTTTGGTCTTCTCATTGTGTCCTGGATTTCCTGGATGTTTTGGGTTACAAGCCTTTTGGATTTTGCATTTTCTTTGACTGTGGAGTCAATGGTTACTATGTTATCTTCAGCATCGGAGATTCTTATTTCTATCTCTTGTATTCTGTTGTTTATGTTTGCATCTACGACCCCTGTTTTCTTCCCAAGGTTTTCTATCTCCAAGGTTGCCTCCTTTTGTGATTTCTTAGTTGTTTCTACCTCTGTGTTCAGATCTTGGATGGTTTTGCTCAGTTCCATCATTTGTTTGTTTGTGTTTTCATGTAATTCTTTAATATATTTTTGTGCTCCCTCTTTCATGACTTCTGCCTGTTGTTTCAAGTTCTCCTGCATTTCTTTAACTGATTTTCCCACTTCCTCTTTATTGGTTTCTGTCTGATGGCCCATATTCTCCTGGAGTTCTTTAAGTGTTTTTTGTGTTTGGATTGTAAGAGCTTCTACTCTATTGATGTTCCCCTGCATTTCTTTAAGAGATTTGTTTATGTCTTTTTGTGTTCCTCTAGGAGCATCATGACCTGTGCTTTTATATCTAACTCTTGTTTTTCTGGTGTGCTGGGGTATCCTGGACTTGCTGTGGTTGGCGAATTGGGTTCAGATGGTGCCATATTGCCTTGATTTCTGTTAATAACGTTCCTACGTTTGCCTTTTGCCATCTCTTTATCTCTGGCGCTAGTTGGTCTTATTGTAGATGGCGCCCTGCTGAAAGCACAGCACGCCTGTCCCCAGGAGACAGATCCCTTCTGGCAGCTTGTCTGTGCTGGACTATGCTCGCTCTGAGTCCAGGTCCCTGACTCCAGCTGCTAGAGTGCCGAGCTGTGCCCCGAGGCGGCCCGGTGGCCCCTCGCTGCTAGTCCGCTCAGAGAGCTGGTCCCGGCCGGTAGTCTGCACCCGCAGCTGATCTTTCTGTGCCCGGATCTCCTGCAGAGCTAAGCTAAGCTATAACTCTGGCCACGCACCTGATTCCAGCCGCTCACTGCGTCCAGTGTGCCCGCTGTTTGCGTGCGGGGGTCTGGGGCAAGATGGCTGCCCCTGCTGAAAGCACCGCGTGTCCTTGGCTGAGGAATAAGGATTGTTACTTCCTGTTATAATTTATTTTTTTTATGTTTGAGTGGTTATCTTCTTTTGGGTTTGATGAAAGAAGATTACTATCTTGCCTTTTCCAGGGTGTAGTTTCCCTCCTTGAATTGGAATTTTCCACCTATTATCCTTTGTAGGGCTGGGTTTGTGGAAATCTATTGTGTAAATTTGGGTTTATCATGGAATGTCTTGGTTTCTCCATCTATAGTAATTGAGAATTTTGCTGAGTATAATAGTTATGACTGGCATTTGTGTTCTCTTAGAGTGTGCATGAGATCTGTCCAGGATCTTCTAGCTTTCATGGTCTCTGGTAAGAAGTCTGGTATAATTCTGATAGGTCTTCCTTCATATGTTACTTGGCCTTTTTCTCTTACTGCCTTTAATATTCTTTCTTGGTTTAGTACATTTGGGGTTTTGATTATTATGTGACTGGAGGTATTTCTGTTCTGGTCCAGTCTGTTTGGAGTTCTGTAGGTTTCTTGTATGTCCTTGTATGTAGGCTTCTCTCTCTTTAGGTTAGGGAAGTTTTCTTCCAGAATTTTGTTGAAGATACTTGCTAGCCCTTTAAGTGGTAAATCTTCACTCTAGTCTCCACCTATTTTCCTTCGGTTTCGTCTTCTCATTGTGTCCTGGATTTCCTGGATGTTTTGGGTTACAAGCTTTTTGCATTTTGCTTTTTCTTTGACTGTAGAGTCAATGCTTTCTATGGAATCTTCAGTCTCTGAGATTCTTTCTTCTATCTCTTGTATTCTGTTGTTGATATTTGCATCTATGACCACTGACTTCTTCCCAAGGTTTTCTATCTCCAAAGTTGTCTCCCTTTGTGATTTCTTAGTTGTTTCTACTTCTGTTTTTAGATCCTGGATGGTTTTGCTCAGTTCCTTCACTTCTTTGTTTGTTTCTGCCTGTTAACCCAAGTTCTCCTGTGTTTTTTTAAGTGATTTTCGCATTTCCTCTTTATTGGCTTATATCTGTTGACCCATATTCTCCTGAATTTTTTAAATGATTTTTGTGTTTCTCTTGTAAGGGCTTCTACCTTTTGATTCATTTTCTCCTGTATTTCTTTAAGAGATTTATTTATGTCCTTGTGTTCCTCTAACCACATCATGAGCAGTGATTTTAAAGCCAAATCTTGTTTTTCTGGTGTGTCTAGGTATCCAGCACTTGCTTTTGTTGGAGAACTGGGTTCAGATGCTGCCATATTCCCTTGATTTCTGTTAGTAATGTTCCTACATTTGCCTTTTGCCATCTGGTTATCTCTGGTGTTAGTTCGTCCTGTTGTCACTGTCTGGTGCTTGAACCTCCTGTAAGCATGTAAGGCTATTTCTGCTCCTCTGGATGACTGAGTCTCTCCTGGCACAGATTGCTGATGTACTGCCCTACTCTTTGGTGCTGTTGAAGCCCTGGTGTACCTTGCCTCTAGCAATGTTATACTTGGCAATGTTTCTGTGTACCAGGAGCTGCCTGTCCTTCTCTGACTGGTAGTGAGGATGGCAGTGGGGAGCCCCTCCAAGTGCTGATTACTCTGCAGGGCAAACAACCTATGACAGACTGGCACACAGAAGAACTGCAGAGCTGTCTAGGTCTTGAGAGCAGGCAGAAGCCTGGTGGTCTGTTTCCCAAGTGATGCTAAACTCAGGATATCTCTGCACCTGGAGCTGCCTATCCTGTCCATCTGGGAGCAAAGATCAGCATAAGGGAAATTACAATGTTTTTGTTTTTCGTTATAATCATTGGTGCCTGTAGTTCACATCTACATATGTTTAGTATGTCTACTATTCTATCTCACTTCAAATTAAGTACCTTTAACATTCTTTTTATTCCTTAGTTTAATAATTACTTATTTTTCTCTTCTAAGATGATAGATTACAATATTATTTTTACATAAGTAGCTCCACATAAATTATTTCATTTACAACTCCATATATCAAAGTGAAATGATCCTCGAAAATTTATGCAGCATTACTCATTTCATTTTTTGTTATTATATTCATGTGCACTTTTGATGAGCAAAGTTGGAGTTTATTAGGATAATGTTAATATATATTTAAGTACTGCAAGATAAAAAGGAGAGAAATAGTGGTAAGGAAAAGAGAAGAGAGGAAAGGAGAGGAGATGGGAGGGAAGGGAGGAGAGTGTCAGGGAGGAAAAGAGATAAAAAGATTTCTTTGTGGTTTAATTTACAATTTCATGTCTTTTTCTCTCATTACTGAATATTTAATTATTTATTGATCTTTGAATTGTCTCTTCTTAGAAAACAAATCAGCAAATACAACCTTTGTTAAAGGAAAGGAAATAAAACAAAATGATAAAAATCCTTTTTGAGACTGGATCCAGTTTTGTAGGACAGTACCAGAACAGAGAAATCGTGTGTGGGGGGGTGGTGATTGGGGAATGGGTGTGGGGGGAGTGGAGAGGACTTATGGGACATATGGTGAAGGGGGAACTGGGAAAGGGAAAACCCATTGGAATGTAAACAAAGAATATAGAAAATAAATTGAAAAAACCTTTTTGATTTGCTTGCAAAAGAGAAAGTAGATTTATCTAAAATCAAGAACTATATATTTGAAACTGTAGAATTTCTAGTGTAATAAAAGATATGTTTGCTTAATAGGATGTGACTTCACACACCTATAATTCTAGCATTAAGGTGCCAATGGCAAGAATTTCATGTGTTTGAAGACAGTTCAGGCTATTTTTCAAGACTCTTTCTCAAACATATGTTTTTTAAAAACAGGCAGGAGGAGATGACTCCATTGGCAAAGTACTTGCTGTCCAAGCGCAAGGACACAAGTTCAATCCCTAGAACCAATATTAAAAATCATGAGCTGGTGGCATATTCTCCTAATTTTAGCACTGGGAATGCAGAAAAAGGAGGATCCTGGAATTTGCTGGTCAGCCAGCCTAGCCTAATTAGCCAGGTCAGAAAAAGACCCTGTCTCAATAAAACAAACAAATAAGCCAAAAAACAAAGCAAAACAAAAAACCTCTGAGGAATGATGTGAAAGGCTATTGTTTCACTTAGATCTCGAACATGCATGTGCATGTGAATCCACACATACATTTGAAGCCATATACATATGAAGTTTATAAATATGAACAGATGTTTTCTTACATAAATATGCTTTATTTTCTAAAAAAAATGGCCTGAAGTTCAATCATTTAGCTTATAATCTTAGTTTGTTTCATAAGCATTACTCCTGTTAATATTTTTACAGATGCACATCAGAAACATTGGTTATCTAGTACATATATATGAAATAAATACAAATATATGTGCTAAAATGAAAACTACATAGCTGGTTTAAAATTTATCTAGGTTTACAATCATTCTAAAATATATCATAAATGAAAAAAAAGTAAAATTCTTGAAACTAAAGAGCAGGAAACTGTTTCTAAGACTAGGTGATTTAGATTCACTTTAGGTCTAATTTAAGACCCATTAACTCTTGGCATCATCACAAAATCAGCTACATTTAATTAAAATAAGAACTTACTCAGTAGTCTGTGTAGGCCTGCTAGGTCCTATTCCTCATCACTATACTGTCCTGTTCATGCTTAGGCTTATTTTCTTCTGAGTGTCTTATTCCTGTTGACAACTATGAGCTATTTGAAGCTGGACAAGTACTTTCTCATACTTGAAAACTGAAGTAAATTATTCTTCACTGATTAACACAAATCCTGAGGACATATATGTACCTGAGTACCTGGACTTTCAAGTTGGAACTTACCACTGTATATATCTCCAAAGAAATTGATTATTGTATCATAGTGTTACAGCATAACCACTTTTCCCAAATACTTGGTATAGTTTAATAGTGAAGAGGCCTACCCTTGAAATCATCTTTCAGAAGAGTTTTATCTATGTCAAAATGTTACCTCTTGTGGTTAGAGATAGAAAAATATTTTCATAGTGAAGGACATTTTAATGTTCTTTACTTAATTTTAAAGCTGACTTTTACCAAGTATTTGTAAAACTAGGAACAACATTCCATAACATGGCACTTGATATTGTGAATAAATTAATTTCTCACTTTGATATTAAAGCCTCAAGAGTTCAGATGAATAAACAAATTAAAAATTATATAAAATGTGAGCTATGTTAAAGAAAAATAGTAATAGGAAAATACTATTACTGGATAAAGCTATTAAGTAGTTAGTGAGGGTGGAGGGAGGGAAATTAGGTGAATCCCAAAGTAGTAGTTATGTTCTGAGAATTTCAAGAACATGGTTCAGAAGAATGACTGCATTTTCAGAAACTCTAACAGAGTTGAATATTTTGGGACTTACAATTTTATTTATAGGGTAATTATAATGATAAAACTGAGGACAGTGGCCACTCAGAAAAGCAGACAATAGAACAGAACAGCGAAATGTGCAAAGATATACAAATCTTAGAAGGACAATTGGAGAAATGATAGCTCAAACTTTAATCAGCTAAGTCTTTCTTCTGTGCTCTGTCAAAATATTTTTATAGGTCAGGACAAGGCATAGTAAAGATCCAAGCAAACACAATCCACAATTGTGAATTCTCTTTAAAATTTCAGGGCAGTAAGAAACTTAGTTTTGGCTCATGTCCTGTGATATGCCATAGAATTACCACGCTATTCCCCAGGTAGTAAAGCTACTGCTCTCTGCTTTGAAGGTCAGAAGAACACAACATCTGTAATAGGCTAAGAATGTTGATTCTCCCTTCTCCTGGACACTCAAGCCCAATCTGTAGTTTCTCTCCAGCACTGCACTAATGAGAGATTCATTATGCCTTGTAAACCATTCTGAAGTGCTGTCAAGGAGCAACCACCTTGAGATCTCAGGGTTCAAACTCCACAGGAAAGAGATGTTTCCCACTTGGTGTAAGTAATTCCTAGAAAGGATCAGGCACCTCAACCTCTAACATTGCACAAACCCATACAGATTTAAATATTGTGCCTGTATTCAATATGCAGTGTTTTCAGAAAAATATCTGGAAATGCACTTTGTTATAAAAAATAGCAGGTAGGGGTCACAGAGAGCCTAGTTATAAAGAAGTCACAGATAGAAAGCGCTTAGATAGACATTTTCTAATAATACAATCTAGGGACTTCATATGCTCTTTCAATTAATATTCCTTTCTATGTTTGGTAACAGATAAGCTGTTTAGTATTTCCAAGGTACCAGTGGGTAAAGAAATCTGAGGTAGTACCTATGGCAATCCACACACTCTCACCATCATGTCAATGCTATTGTGATTCATTTCTGCCTCATTTTTCAAACTGGAAAATCTCTGGGTACTGTTGAAATACTCAAAAAGGACCCTAACCTTGAATTTGTTAGTTCCAGACCACATGCCACCCTGTGGTCTATGACTGATTAGGGCTGTGTTTTAATGAGCAGTCTTGGCTCCAGAACATTCTCAAATGCCTGACAAAGTTTTCTCAAGGTTCACTGAATTTGAGGCTCTTTTTACTCAGTTGTCCTTTCATAAGGATATGATCCGAAGATAGTTTTCTGCATTTAGTTCTAAAAACTCTCACTATCTATTCTCAAATACTTTTTAAGTCTTTTTTAGTTTCATACCTCAGTCATTTCTACCATATCTACTCCCCCTCAACTACTCTTGTGACCTCCAATTTCCCTCAATCCATCTTCCTCTTCTTACACACATACACACACACACACACACACACACACACACACACTTTACAGACTCCATTTAATGTGATTCCTGTTTACATTTTACATGTGTTTAGGAGCAATCATTTGTGATTACCCAAACTACTAACGCTTCTGGAGAAAACGGAATCTTCCATTCTCAGCAGCCATTTATTACCTATAGCTCTTCAACTAGGGGTGGGGCCTTTTGAAATGTTTCCCACCTACACTGACATGTTCATGATTACATAAATCAACAACTATTCATAATGCAGACATTAAGTGACCATTGAGTACCCAGATTCAAATGTTACATCTACAAGCCCAGTATTGTAGCTCAAGATATGGAAACATCAGTGAGTGATGTTTGGGCAGAATGACTGTGAACACCAGAGATCAAGACTTATACTATGAGGTAGTATCTTCTAAACATGGCAAGGCTCATGCATCCATTAATCTCAACATGGTTGACTCAAAAAGGCCTGCATAATGACTGCAATAGTAGACATGTTTCCTATAAAAGGAAGTTTCTTTGATTGGGGATAGCAAGAGCTACTCGTATCTATTTCAGTTTAAGAAAACACAATGTTAGAGGGTGACTAAACTTTTGTCTAGGCTGACCATTACTTAGGGTACCCATGGGTGATGTCAGTTGAAGATCTAGAGAAATAAGTTATGCTACCTCTAGAACTCAAATTACTATAGTTACTATAATTGTCACAAATCAACCAAAATGGAGTTGAGTTTAGTTTTGAAATCTGATGTCCTTTTCTATAAAAGGGAACATAAAGATAGCAATAGATATACAAAATTAATAGGCTAATTGCAACACTGTTGAGATTATGGCTAAAAAAAATCAGAAACTACAACTTAAATACATCTAGCATTTCTGGCCTCTGACAGGACAGATCAAGAACATCTTTAGTTTCTAGTCAAGGACACAAATAGAGACTAAAACTAAACTGACAAACACATTTTGTCTCAACACTACCTTTGATAATTCTCTTCTAGTCTTTTTGACTAGTTACCATATTTCATAAGTCACTTCCTACAAAAAACCAATACATTTACTTTCATAAAATTAAAATTGTGTGGCACACGTTTAAGCTAATTTATCCTTAGCATTACTTCAGTTATTAGGAGATACTACTATGCTATTTTGAAAATACTTATTCTTTCACATTACTGCCTAGCTGGCATATAGGAGGTATTCATTAACTCTTTATGAAGTTATCTTGAATGCATTGCTAACTTGTTCTATATTGTCCCTAGTAAGAAATTTAAGTGATCTGTTCATTTCCTTCATGCTACAATATTTTCTCAGGACACTTTCTCCCTTTATTGTCTCTTTCTCTTATTGCTGTCACAGTACCCACAAAAACTTTGATATCAATTTTTTGATTAGCTTTTTCATATATATGAATCATTCTATGTCCTTGACCATAGACTAACTAGATTATAAACACAAAAACAAGGAAGATATATCTCATGATTTAAAGTTGGAACTATTATAGGAAACACTGTACTGGCTTGTTTTGTGTGTTAACTTGACACAGATTGGAATTATGGAAAAAAGGAACTTCAGGTGAGGAAATGCATCCAAAAGATGTAGCTGTAAGGCATTTACTCAATTAGTGATCAAGGGGGAAGGGCCTATTGTCTGTGGTGCCATCCCTGGTCTGGTAGTCTTGGGTTCTATAAGAAAGCAAACTGAGCAAGGCAGAGGAAGAAAGGCAGTAAGGAACACCCCTCCATGGCCTCTGCATCAGCTCCTGCTTTCTGACCTGCTTGAGTTCCAGTCATGACTTTCTTTTGTGATCAACAGCAATGTGGAAGTGTAAGCTGAATAAACCCTTTCCTCCACAACTTGCTTCGTGGTCATAGTGTTTTGTGCAGGAATAGAAACCCTAAGTCAAACACGAATATGAAAATAAATATGATAATAACAATTGTAAGGGTTGATGATTGTAGGGCTAGTCTAAGGACTTTACATTGGCTTATCTTGGACAAAACTCATATTCACGCTTGTTCAATACTGGGTTTTTGGTGGAGATCTCTCAACTTAGGGTGAGACAACCAGTTATTAATCTAGTGGCGAGTGTCTTATGGGGTCAGTGTTAAATGATGATTTTCCATCTTGGTTCAAACTTTTTACGTTTCTCCCATCCTCTCATAAGTTTTTTCAAAAATTTATGCCATAGTATTTATTGAGTGTGTGAAGAAAAATTTCAAATTCAGATATAGTAAATGTAGGAGGTAAGCATCAGGGATTAGAGAGAGATGAAGGAGATGTTGGCCAGTGAGTACTAAACTGTGTTGTACAGTGAATTAGTTCTTTTTATTTTCTATTTTTTATTGGATATTTTCTTTATTTTCATTCCAAATGTTATAACCCTTCCTGGTTCTCCCCCCACCAGAAATCCCCTATCCCATTCCCCATTCCTCTGCTTCTATGAGTTTGTTCCTTTACCTACCCACTCTAGCCTTCCTGCCCTGCCATTCCCCTATACTGGGGCATCGAGCCTTCACAGGACCAAGGGCCTCTCCTCCCATTGATGCCCAACATGGCCATCCTCTGCAACCTAAGTAGCTAGAGCCAACGGTCCCTCCATGTGTATGTACTGTTTCATTGGTGGTTTAGACCCTGGGATCTCTGGGGGTACTGTTTGGTTGATATTGTTGTTCTTCCTATGGGTTTCACACCCTTTCAGTTCCTTCAGTCCTTTCTGTAACTCCTCCACTGGAGACCCCATGCTCAGTCCAATGGTTGGCTGCAAACATCCACCTCTGTATTTGTCAGGCTCTGGCAGAGCCTCTCAGGAGATAACTATATCAGGCTCCTGTCAGCAAGCACATCTTGGCATCCACAATAGTTTGGTGACTGTATATGATGAGATCGATCACGAGGTGGGGCAGTCTCTGGATGGTCTTTCAGTCTCTGTTCCACATTTTGTCTCTGTATTTCCTCCCATGGGATTTTGTTCCCCTTTCTAAAAAGAACAGAAGCATTCACACCTTTGTCTTCCTTTCTTCTTGAGCTTTATGTGGTCTGTGAATTGTATCTTGAGTATTCTGAGCTTTGAGAAGAGTGTTATACAGTGCCCATGGAAGTTCATAAGTTACTTATGTACCATATCTGAGCCCTTTACTTCACACTAAAGTCAGGCTGAGGGAACATAAAAAATGTGTTTGAATTCCTTATTAGTTGACATATAGTATTCTTAAAAATTATTAATCCCAAAGGAATAACTCAGTCTCCACCCAATTTCCACTATAAGGTATACATGAGTCTACTGTACAGGACAACACACAGTTTCATCTTTCAGAGCCCTTCCCATTTTTTTTTATTTTTTTTATTTTATTTTCTATATTCTATGTTTACATTCCAAAGGCTTTCCCCTTTCCCAGTTCCCACCCACCATAGTTCCCATAGTTCCTCTCCCCCCCAACTGTTCCCCAATCATTCCCCCTCCCCCCTCGGTTTCTTTACTAAACTGGATGCAATCTTTACAGGCCCAGGGTCCTCTCATTTCTTCTTCTTGGGAATCATTTGACTTGCTATTTGTGCCTTCTCACTTTTGGAAGTTCTTTCTCACTCTTTGTAATAAATTTGTTTGCTCTCCTCACTTCTAGTTTATATCTCTTTATTCTCCTTTAATAAACCTAGAACCTGGAATCTGGTAATGAGTATTACTCTAACATTGTTTTGTGAAGTGGTACCCATTGAAACACAGAACGGGAAATGATTTTAAAACAAGGTAAGAACTGAGCAAGTGCTAATGCATGATGTAAAACAAAATTCCTTTTGAGATAAGATAAAATGGAGAAACAATAATCAACAGTATTTGGACTCTTCTAAATAGTTGTAAATGCCCTTGAAGAACAGTATACTAATGGAAAGTTACCTTGTCATTCTAATGCATCATTTCACTCCTTTGCCCAACTACAATCTCTCAATATTTATTTGAATCAACAATATCCCTGAAATCTGTTTATTTTCTACAATTTGAACTTGAGTCTAAAAATCCATCTAATCACAAGCTCATGCCTAGAGACAAGTTCTGGCAACATCATTTAATGTTCTAGAGAGATGTGGTAAAGGAAGAGATGTATTTATTTGGTGAGATGTATGTCATGAGATGCAAATGAGAGAGATCTAGGCAGAGCCTTGCAGGGTTTCTAATTTAGTTTTGCAGATAGCTAGACACTTGTCTCTCATTTTCAATCACTCCTCTGTTTGTAGAACACTTCAATTGGCTGCCATGATAGCAAAATTATAGGCAATTATATTTAGAGGTCTAATCTTTCCTATGATTTCCACTTCAGAAAAGTAAAACGAGAGGCAAGTTAGATCCATCTTCATAAAAGAAACAGTATTGTTTCAAAGTATCAAAAGCTTTGTCTCTTACAGAATCAAAGGGCCCAACCTTTAATATCAATCACATTTTTTCCCATGAGAAACAGAAATTTACAACTTGGGGACTTGTGACAGAGAAAATGATTTAATCAATCTGCTATAGACTTACTCTAAGACAAAAAGATGGAGACATTTGGCAACAGCTACTAACCCACCTGCAGAGAAAACTTCTGTCTCATTTCATCTGTCGAATTGTTCATAGCATCTAGGCTAATGTTTACTTGTTCACAATTAAAAATACCACCTTGCCTTCAGAAACTGTTCCAAGAAGATTGTCGTGGAGTCTGCAGGATGTGAATGTTAAGCAGTTCTCTCAGTTTAAACACTAGCTCACCACGTACATACATATATAATGTCTCTCAAGTTGGCTAACTGGAGCAAAGTACAAAAGTCTCATTAAGAAAAACTTGGCTATCTTCCTGCACCTGTCTCTCCAGTGGTAGTCCTAAGTGCTGTATCTATTTGCATTTCATTTTCTACCCATGTTTATGGAAGCTATCACTGTTGCATTGAGATGCACATCTCAATTTGTGTTTTGTGGGCTTCTTCTGCCCAGGGAAATGTGGATCATAATACCTGCTTATGCTAAAGTTTGTTGGACAGAGCTTCCTTTATCCTTAGAATCAATTGTATCTCTTTAGAATGCATGACTGACAATAATGCATTCCGGTTTCTATATCACAAAATAATGCAATTGAAATGACAGAAAGCAAAGCAGGTTTTAAACAGCACACATTTTAAACTTGGAATGTAGCAGTGTTAGCCAAAAGGAGCATCTTGACAATCTAGGATGCAGTGCCTTGCACTCTCATATTGCTGTGATTAAAGGGGAGTGTAAATATAACTTTAAAAAGAAAGGAATTCTTTCAAATGTATTTATTAAAGACACTTATGATATCTTAGAATTCTCAAAGACCCAACAGATATGCAGGCTAGAGTCAGTAGTGACTGCATCAAATAGATTTTCTTGGTTACATTAGCTGAAGTTGAATTTTTTTTCCTTTTGTTTACTTTTTTGAAATTACTTTTATTTTTTATAGTCTTGCCCCTCGTGGTACCCCCTCCCATAGTTCCTCCTCCCATTCTTCCTCCTCCCTGCCTCCAACAAGATGTTCACCCCCACACTCCACCAGTCCTCTAAACTACCTGGGACCTCAAATCTCTTGAAGGGTATGTCTTCTCCCACTGAGGCAAGACCAGTCAGTCCTCTGCTTTACATGAATTGGGACCTTGGACCAGCTCATGTCTGCTGCCTGGTTGGTGGCTCAATGTCTGAGATATCTCAGGGGTCAGAGTTAGTTAAAACTGCTGGTCTTCCTATAGGTTCAACTCCTTCCTCAGCTTCTTCCAGCCTTTCCCTAATTCAGCTACACGGATTTCAGTTGATTGGTTGGATGTAAGTATCTGCATCTGTCTCAGTCAGGTGCTTGTTGGGCCTGTCAGAAGATAGTCATGATTAGTTCCAATCTGTAAGCACACCATATCATCAGCAATAGTGTCAGGCCCTGGAGCCTCCCCTTGAGATGGATCCCAAGTTGGGCCAGCCACTGGACCACCTTTTCCTCAGACTCTTCTCCATTTCTGCCCCCGTACTTCTCTTTGACAGGAACAATTCTGGGTCAGAATTTTGGCTCTCAGATTTGCCTTCTGGCTAGAATTTTCAGTTACAGAACATATTACTCTAAGTCAGTATAGTAGAGACTCATTGTTTGCTTGGGAAATGGTGCTTCAGAATCTGAGGCACATGCATTGTACAAATCCGATTTTTAACGACAGAGATCATGCTGGGAAAGGGGTATCTTCAAAATTTTATGTTCCAAGAATTTGTAATACATGCAAAATTTGGACAAAATGAAAGAATGCATTATTAGGGTAGTGACAAGAATAAATGAGATCATGTGAATTTAATCAGTAGTAAGGCTGGATGTCAGTAGTTAAAATATATTAACATATCTCTGAAAAAGTCTGAGCTAACAAAATCCTAAGCAATACAATATAAATTAAAATATAATCATGACTACATAAAGTACAAACTCACAGAGATGAAAGAATTCACTACTGAATGGTGTATGTGTAGATCACTAAGGAAATCAAAAAGGAAAATTTAATATTTTGAAATTGAATGAAAATTACATATCAAATCTATAGACACAACCAAGACAGTCTTAAAAGAGAAGTTCATATTACTGAATACTTCATCAAAATGTTTAAGATTCCTGTTTAGATGTGTGACCCATTTTAAATGGCTCATTTGGTGTTTTAATATCTAGTGTCTTGAGTTCCTTAGGTAGTTTGTGCTTTAGGTCTCTATAATACGTGGAGTTGGCAAAAAGATATTTTCCCATTTTGTAGGTTACAGCTTTATCCAATTGACGGGTGTCCTTTGTTGCAGAAGTTTTTAATATCCTGAGGTACTGTTTATTAATTTTTATGTGAGTCTCTGTTCTATTGGTATTATGTTCTCAAAGTTGTCTCCTGTGTCAACTGCATTCAGGGCCATTATACATTTTCTTTTCTATTAGATTCAGTGTCTCTGCTTTTATGCTATGGTCTTTGATCCACTTGGACTTGAGTTTCATACAGGGTGACAAATATAGATATATTTATATTCTTTTACAAACAGACATACATTTTGACCAAGACCATTTATTGAGTATGCTGTCATTTTTCCAGTGTATATTTCTGGTTTCTTTATAAAAAATGAGGTGTCCATAGGTTTGTGGATTTATAACTGTGTATTCAATTTAATTTCATTGATCTACAAATCTATTTTTATGCCAATACCATGTAATTTTATTACTATAGCCCTTGTATTACAACTTGAAATCAGGTATGGTGCAACCTCCAGCAGTTAATTTTTAATAGAGGAATCTCAAATGACTAAGAAACACTTAAATAAATGGTTAACATCCTTAGTCATCAGGAAATGTAAATCAAATCTGCTTTGCAGTTCCATCTTGCACCTATCAAAGAGACTAAGATCAATAACACAAGTGACATCTTTTAAAACAGAACGGATGTGAAGTAAAGGGAATGCTCCTCCATTGCTGGTGGCAGTGCAAAATTGTGTAGCTCCTACATTAATCAATATGGCAGTTCCTCAGCAAATTAGAAATCAATCTACCTCAGGAGCCAGCTATACCACTTTTGTAAATATACCTAAAGGATGCTCCATCCTACCACAAGGACACTTTCTCAGTTATGCTCTTTGTAGGATTTTTCAAAATTGGCAGAAGTTGGAAGTGACATAGATGGACCTAAAGATTGTGTTAAAAATAAAAGTGGAATGTTACTTGACAATACAAAAAATACATCCTTAAATCTGCAGGCAATTGGATGCAACTAGAAAAATTATCCTGAATGAAGTAATTATTAAGGAAATGATAACCAATCTAAAAATCCCTAGACCCAGAGAGTATAGTTAAGGAGGAAGGCTCTAGAGAGCACTGACTATGATTTTAGCCAGGTGGACTCAGGCTGCATTTGGTCAAGATGTTGGTGGGCAGGCACTGTAGAGCTTTGCAAACTACCCAGGTTGATACATGATAGAGAATTCCTCTCTGAAAACTTATCATGGAAGTCCCATTGCTGAGGACAACATCCATACAGCTCACTGAATATATAAACCTTATGACAGCATGGAGATTTCGCCACTGTATTCTACTCTCTTTCAAGAAGGCACTCTGTAGGCAAAAGAAAGAAAATTCTATACCAACCCAGCTACTAAAGACTCTGTCCACAATCTGTTCTGCCTGAAAGACATGCTAGCCAACAGTGATGCAGAACTTGTGGGCGTGGCCAAACAATGTCTGGTTTAACTTAAGGCACATGACAGGAGCCCATGCCCTACACTACCTCCGTGTACTGGAAACTGACCTGGATAGCCCAGAGACCTAGGGTAGAATCAAACATGACTAGAACAAAAATAATGATTCATACTGACATTGTTATACTCATAGATCTCTGCCTTGTTACATGATCATCATAGAGGCTTCCTTTGTGAGCAGATTGAAGCAGATACAGAGACCCAAACCAGACATTTTGCAGAGAGCCTAAATTGGAGATCTCCATTAGGTCCCTCCACTCAGAGTTTGGAAAACACCACTGAAGAGAGGGAAGAAAGATTGTAGATGTCAGAAGAGATGGAGGACACTGGGAAAACACAATTAACTGAATCAACTATACAGGGCTCTCCTGTGTTGACAGAGGCCAAAGGGCAACATGGGGTTTGCATTGGTCTGCACCAGGTCCTCTGCATATAGGTTAGTGGAAGCAGGTGTGTCCAATTCTTTTGCCTGCTTTTTCAGTTCTTTTCTTTCTATTGGGTTCCCTTGTCCAATCTCAAGAGTTTGCCTTGTGCTATAGTATCTTCTTTGGTCCTGTTTGTTTGTTGTCTCTTGGAGGCCTGCTCTTTTCTGAAGGAAGAAGGAGTACATCTGTTGGAAAGTGGGGGAAGGGATAGAAACTGAGAAAAATAGAGGAAGGGAAAACTGTGCTTGGGATATGTTATATGAGAGAAAAATCTATTTCCAATAAAACTTTGAGATATTTTAAATAAGGAAGTTAAGGGCACGCTTGAAAACCATGGGACTACAAGAAAAAGCCAAGTTATAAATAGCAGATAGTGCCCATCAAAATAAGCCAGCAATGAATTGAATAAAATTATTCAGTACAACGAATCAACGAAACAAAGAAAGCTTCCTTGAAAATATGAACAAAAAATACATATTTGTAAGCAAAGAGTGAGAGAGAGCAAGAGGACCCAAATGAATAAAATTGGAGATGAAAAGCAAACATTCCAGCAGACACCAGTGAAATTCAGAAAATTATGAGAAAAATAGATGAATTTTTTGATACATCTCCTATGCTAACATTAAATCAAGGTAAAACAATAATTTGAATATCTCTATAACCAGCAATGAGATTAAAACAGTCATAAAACTAAAAAGTCTCCCAAATAAATGAATGTCAAATATGAGATGGATTTACTACAGATTTCTCCTGAAACTTCAAAGAAACTTCTAATATCAACACTACTCAAATTGTTGCATCAAATGTAGAAAGGATTTTGGACCCTTATATGAAAATTATCATCCTAATTGCAATAAATGATAGAGACAGGATGTAAAGTGAAAGTTATAGGGTGATCTTATTGATGAATATAGTTGAAACACAACCCACATATCAAATCATTCCCAAGAAGAAGGAAGGAGAGGGCCCGGGTCCTAGAAAGGCTTGATGTAGCATTGTCGGGGATTGCCAGGATAGAGGAGTGGGAGGGAGTTGATTGGAGAACTGGAGGAGGGAAGAGGACTTATGGGACTTAGGGGGAGGGGAGAACCTAGAAAGGGAAAATCACTTGGAATGTAAACAAAGAATATAGAAAAGAAAAAAATCAATAAAATATGCCTAAAGTGAATTCAGAATCAGATGGAAAAGATCATTAATCATGATGAACTTTCATTTATTCAAATTATGCAAATATGATGGTTCAACTTTGCAAATCAATAAGTATAATGAATTACATAAATTCAGAGAGACACCACAGAATCATGTTCTAGTAGATGGCCCCACACTGTATACATGGGCAACAATAATTGAACTTTGTGCACAGTAAAAAGCAAAAGATGCAGAGATAGGAGAGGAATTATATGGGTAAGTTTTGAGGGAATTTGGAAAATTTGTGGTGGATATAGTCATATTTCATTATATACATGTGAAAATTCACAGGAAGAAATAAAAATTACGAAGTAAACTAAACCAAGAAAAGGGGGACCCAGAAGGAAGCTATGGGATCATTTTAGTAGAGTTTGAAAGACTAACAACTCAACAGACAAGGCATAAATTGATAGCTGCTGGTAGGATAGATATAGATAAAAAAAGAAAGGTGACCATGTCTTTTAAACTACAATCCACAAAATTGGGTGTTTTAAGCAATTTTGGCCAGAAAATAGCAGCATGGCAAAAGTGAAGAGAGGTTTCAACAAAAGACCTAGGAAGCCCAGAAAGTCAAAAATCCTCCAGATTTTGACCAATATCTAGAGGAGATGTCAAGAGGAGAAAGAGATAGGCTTTTATATTTGAAACTCTGTGGCAACTGCACAGGCAGCAGAGCTTCTGAGAAGGATAAGAAGGATAAGTACATAGTCTCCTGAAGGAAATAGGTATTCCTCTCATCACCCTAATATGTATTCAGTGAATCGAATCAGCGTTTCTGAGCCCCAATGATTGACAGTCTGAGCTGGCTTGACTCTTAAGGCAATAGTATGAAATGATTGAATCTTTGGAGCAAATCATAATGTCATGTTTCTTTCCAGGACTAAAAGTAGAACTTAGATTATATCCTTTGACATGGACAAAATACTTTTCCCTTAATAGGTCTCAACAAAGCCCTGATATATATAAACATTTTTATATGGTATTTTAATTTTTTTTTTTTTTGGTTTTTCGAGACAGGGTTTCTCTTTGTAGCCCTGGCTGTCCTGGAACTCACTCTGTAGACCAGGCTGGCCTCGAACTCAGAAATCCGCCTGCCTGTGCCTCCCAAGTGCTGGGATTAAAGGTGTGCGCCACCACCGCCCGGCTTAATTTTTTATAGTTCATCCAAACCACAGTTTTCCTCCTTTCTCTCCTCCTGCTTCTCACTTCTCTTCTACCTTTGATCCACTCCTCCCCATCCCATTTGCTCTTCAGAAAAGAACAAGCCTCCAAGAGAAAATAGCCAAAAGAGAGAAAACATGACACAACAAGACGAGGCAAAACCACACTTATTAAGGCTGTACAAGGCAACCCAATATGAAGAAGAGAGTCTCAAGAGCAGGCAGAAGAGTCAGAGAAACACCAGCTCCTACTGGAAAGCAGATGTGACATCTTCCTTTCTACTGTTACCACGGAAACTAGAGGTAGGTTTCAAAGTTAGCTGAAAGTGAAGCTCTAGACTGAGAGGTTTCTAAGTGAGGTAACCCCTTACCATCTTAATACACACACCATTTCTTAAGTGAAAGTAAACTGTTTCCTGTGGGCTGAGATTGATGACAATCACTCAAGTCAAATAGCTTTGACCGTAGCAGGAAATCTGTATCCAAATAATTGTGCCTATAATTACTTGGCACCCCAGAACTGTCAACTCTTAACTTAGCTACTATAGAGGTAAAATTCCTTTGGTGATGTGGGGGACATTGAAGTACAGCCTCATTACAATGAACTCCAATGTCTAAAAATTGTTCTTATTGTGGGTTTCTACCACAGTAAGAGCCAAGATTTTAAGCTCTAATAAAAAACAAAACAAACAAACAAAAAGACTTTATCTATATATGTTCATTCATAATAGGTCCATCATTTTTATGATTGGAATAAAAATATATTTTGTTGAATATAATAATAATAATAATAATAATAATAATAATGTCCCTGAAAACAGTTGGCGTCTTAAAGTTATGAAAGAGGTAGGCTGAAATCAGGATGTAGCAGTGTTTATAGAATTCACTGTTGCTGATATTCATGTCTTAGAATGTAATCAAGGGAAAGCAAATCAGTTCCGTTTAATTGTGCAACCTCCTCAGTTGCTATTGTATGTAAACATGAAGAAATAAAACCAAGACACCAGTTGATTACACAAGTTCCAAACATTAAAAACATCATTACTAAAATTATCATAGAAAAAATTCAGTTTCAAACCTAAAGATCCAGATATCCAATTCTAAATCTGCTCACAAACGGAATGGGTGTCTGGATGGGAGATTTGGTCATGCCCTTGTGTACAAGTTCCATGCAGAACAGCTCCCTTAGGGAAAGAGAGATGGCATATAACCTAACTAGAAGCTATTGCTCTAAACACATTTGCCATGTCTGGCAAAGAGGACAGAAACAAGGGCAATGTTGGTGTCTGAACAAGGACAAGAATGAAGCTGCAACTTTTGAGTTCCCTTCTCTGAAACTCTCCCACCAGTTTCTATCTACTATTTGCTTAAAAGTACATCAGGGACCCAAGAAAGCAAATATATGAAGACTGCCTAGATGGTTTTTCAGTTATAGATAACCATGGGGTTATCTTGTAAATGGGGTACCCTTGTAAATGGGGCCCACTAACTATAGTTTTTGCCATGATATAGGTAACAGGTATTACTATGAACTAAGCCAGAGAACACACAGCTGCCTCAGTGATGCGGTTCAACTGGACACTATTAGAGGTGACAAACACACTTCCTTTACATGGTTAGCATCCTTTAAGTCTAATACATAGCATTATTTACCAGGAGGACTTCATCTTGTGCATTTAGATCATGATAAACTGTTTTAATTAACTTAAGAACCAGAAATCTTAAGCTACTGACATAGCTGTACCACAGTTTATAGGTTTTACACAAAAATCTAAACCTAGAATTCTCCTCCTCCTCCTCCTCCTCCTCCTCCTCCTCCTCCTCCTCCTCCTCCTTCTCCTCCTCCTCCTCCTCCTCCTTCTTCTTCTTCTGTATTTGGAGGGTTACATTATCTCCTACATTTTCACTTGCTAGTCTATGTGTCTCTCTCTACTACCCATTTCTACCTACTCTGTCCAGAATTGTCCACTCAATGATACTGTTAATTATTGAGACTGTGTTCTTTCTCAGATTTTAAATGTGAATCCTTGTAATGAAGTGTAGATTATGACCTGTACTTTATTTTAGGTTATGGCAAATTTAAGAGAAAACTGTTTTAGTCATGTCAGTGGGAACTGATTCAGTCAGGACTTAGGGCAGATTTCTTCAAGTCTTGTTAATTTAGTTGACTCTAATTATTTTGCAATTGTCTCCAGACATGATCTCTACTGTTCTAGGAATTCCCATTTCCATAAAAAGGTCAAAGGTAAGTTTCTTACACTCTCTGAATGTTTTTTTTTATTTTCCATTTTTTATTTTCTATATTCTTTGTTTACATTCCAAATGCTTTCCCCTTTCCAAGTTCCCCCTTCACCCTATGTCCCATAAGTCCTCTTCCCCCCGCCCCGCCCATTCCCCAGTCACTCCCCACATTATTTCTCTGTTCTGGTACTCTCCTACAAAACTGGATCCAGTCTTTTCGGGACCAGGGTCCTCTCTTTCCTTCTTCTTGGGAATCTTTTGATTTGCTAATTGTGCCTTGAGTATTCAGAGCTTCTGGGCTCATTAATATCCACTTATCAGTGATTGCATTTCATGTGTATTCTTTTGTGATTGGGTTAACTCACTTAGGATGATATTTTCCAGATCCAACCATTTGCCTACAAATTGCATGAATTCATTATTTTTAATTGTTGAGTAGTATAGAATTAATTATTTTGTAGCAGTTCTGCATTCATAAGAAAACTGATCAGAAAGTATAAATTTAGATTTCCAATATCTCCTATCCTCAAACATATATTATTTATCCTACTATCACAAAGTGGTACATATGTTAGAATTAATGAACCTACTCCAATATGCCATTTTCACACAAAGTTCCTTGTTGGCACTGGGGTTCTTTGTTGATTATGTGTACTCTATGTGTTGACTTGTTTATATGGGCATGGGGTCACCATTATAGTGTCCTACAGAATAATGCTGGCACCCTAAAAATGTTTAGCACTCTTCTTATTTGTTGTGGTTTGAATGTGAAATGTTTCCTCAGAGGCTCATATATTTTCAACACTTGTATGCATCTGATTATATTCTAGAAGATTTTGGAAACTTTAGGAGGGTGAGCCTGGCTGAACGAGGTCATTGGAAATAGATTTTGATTTTCCTCTTTTTTTTTTGTAAACCCAGCTCACTTCTCATCTGCTCCCCTTATTTGTGAGAAATCCTAGTGACACACTCTGCTGAACTACAACTGCCTACCACCATACTATAATCTCAAAATCAGACCCAAATCAAGCTCATCCTCCAATGAATCGCTTCTTTCAAGTAACAAGAACAGTTATTAATATACTCCTCTTTTTACCCTTTGATCTTTATTTAACTAATTTTCAGTTTTGCTTTTTACTTCTGGAAAAATTCTGGTTCTAGCCATAAGACAAAGTTTAAGAGAGTAACCTAAGAATCTGAAAGTGGTTTTTTTAATTGTTAAGGCCAGTTGTTTGGCTTGTTCAGGACTGATATACCATACTGGAATTAAATGGCCCTAATCAGCATACTTCAGAATAATTTTTGTATTGTTATATGCATTAATATATGTTAATGAATTGATAATCAATTATTTATTGTAGAAGTACCCATTGTAATAAATGCCTAAAACATTTTGTAGTTTACAGATGGAATACCATAGCTTCAGAATAAGAGCTAATGAATGTCCATGGAATCAGCAGGATGAGCGCCAGCTAACGGTGTGTAAAATGTCAACACATGCACTATCATATCAGGGATGACTGCCAAGATAAGTGTTTAAGATGAGATAATCTGGTTTTCTAGAAAAAGGAGGAAACGGCACACACACACACACACACACACACACACGGGCACATAGTGTTTTTCCACGGTATGGCAAAAATATCAAGATGGTAACAAAACATTATACACAAAAGAAAAATGAAGTATACAGTATAGATGACTGTGTACTTCAGCAAAATACAAAAAGATTTCCCCATATAAATAACATTAAAATTGTGGGAGAAAACTGACAGGCTAGTCAAATAATATGGCTGCATGAAGAGAAACAATGCTATGAATATTTTCTAAAGTTTTAATAGCAGAATAAAATTTGAAACCACTTATCCTTAAGTGTATGCTTAGCAAATGTGACCTACATGTGATTAGAATCATCGTTACATTACTGAAGGTGATGCTCCTGTTCATTTTGGATTGTATCAAAATTCTCTGTCTCCAGGATGCAGGCATGGAAGACCAGTCTAAATACATTCAGCTCAGTAGTCAATACCCACTTTATCACCTCCCATCTCCCAGCTCATCACCTACTGGCTCTTCATTCCAGTTATTCACTCACTCTTCATTGCATTCCTCCAATAAACCAAATCTTGTCCTTCACAAAAACCTTACAACTGCTCTAAAATTCCAAACAAATTCTTCTTTTATTGTTCAGGTCATTGATGTATTCCCATGGGTCAGATGGAAGTTTAATTTTATTTACTTTTAGAAACAAGAGCTCTCTGAGCTTACTCTCTCTCAGATAACCTTGTTTTATTTTTTCACCTTTATCTCTATTTGAAATCCTTGAGTATCTTTTAGTTTATTCTGTCTCCCTACTATCAGTCACAGAGCAGAGTCAAATGGATGATAACTTCATCAAGACGACTGAGACTAGGAATCTTGTTCTTTTAAACAATCACTGACAAGTTTCATTACCTAAAGCATTGCCTGGGACATAACTGGTTAATAAATCTCTCTCTCTCTCTCTCTCTCTCTCTCTCTCTCTCTCTCTCTCTCTCTCTCTCTCTCTCTCTCTCTCTCTCTCTCTCTCTCTCTGTGTGTGTGTGTGTGTGTGTGTGTGTGTGTGTGTGTGTGTGTGTGTGAAGGTGCATGTGTAGTTATAGTTATACATTTGTGTAGAGGCCAGAGAAAAACCTCAAATGTTACTACTCAGACATTATTCATTTTAACTTGGGACTGAGTGTCCCTTTGGCCTGAAGTCTAATTAGGTCAAGCTGACTTACCAGCATGCCACTGGTAGATCTTTCTCACCGTGTTCCTTCAGCACTAGGATTACAAGCAATCATCATACCTGCCTTTTATGTGGAAGGTGGAGATGAAATTCAGGTCTTCACGCTCCAAGATAAACATTTCCAAACACATCCAGCTCTACATCCTAAGCACGGAGATTTTAAAAAATGGTAAAAAAAAAGAAAATATCCACTAAAAAAGATATAAAAATGGAAAAAATTGTGTGTGTGTGTTTGTGTGTGTGTGTCTGTCTGTCTGTCTGTCTGTCTGCCTCCCTGCCTGTCTGTGTGTTTCTGTGCATACAATATGTATGTGGAGGGCAGAGGATAAGGTCGGGATTCATTCAAGAAGAACATCTATCATATTTTATTGAGATAGATTATTTATTATCCTCTTATTCATGTAAAATCCAACAGGTAGGCTATGCTGTCTGGCCAAGAAACTTTAATTATCTATTTCTTACCAGCTTCCCAGTGTTGAGATTACAAGCACCAGATCACCAAGCCTGGCTTTTATATGACATATATAAAATGAAGCCATGGCATGGACTTTCCAAGGTAATGGTAAGCACCTTACCATTTAAACCATTACCCCACTACCCCAGATAATATGATGTCTTGAATGAATACAAATGTTAAAAATCTCTGAGGATTAATCCAAGCTTCTTGCAAAATAGCATGTATTGAAGGAGTCAATTAAGTACAATTCGGTGTATTGCCAGGAGGCATCTCTCTTGAACTGGATAAAACTGAAACTGATGAATATGCCACTGGCTTCATGTAACATGAAATTTAGTAAATAATACCAAATTGTACTATCAAGTAGTAAAAATGGATGCATACAATTTGATCCCAGAGTTTGAAAATCTTGTAAAATTTGAAAAATGTTAGGGTAACTATATTTTTATCCACCAGAAGTACTATAATTAAGAAAATCTTTTGTCAAAATTGAGACAATAGAATGATCATATTTTATAAAATTGTTTTAAATGATTCCTTTGGTCTTGATTATCCCCTTTCATTTTTTTTGAAATGTAGCTAAGAATGCTCATTATCACTATCAAACTACTTTACATTTTATACAAATTTTATTCATTTATATTTCATACCCATTGCCAATAACCAGAAAAACCAAAACACTAGATGTTTACCTGGCCATCAATTTTGTTCTTAAACATATTACAAATATTGCATTTTATAAAATTAGTATCTATGAAATGATTCTGTGTTTCTAGACAAATGTTTATACTTTATCTAAAAATAAAACCTTTCAGTAAATTTACCTCAGTGTCTTGACTACAGTTTAATGGTATAATTCTCAGGAGACTGTTTAACAATACAGCTGACATCTGTAATGCTGCAAAAGTCTATAAGTGGTGAGATTTGGTAATTCCTCAAAGTAGCTGAACTTCTCAGAAATAATCAGAAGATAAATTTCACAGGAAAATAAGTGGTTCTGGGTGAGAACACAAGAGTAAGAATCCATCCACCAGCTTCCAACAGGGGCCCCTACTCCCTCTTTTCTTCTCAGATATGGTGTTATTTAATACTCATAGCCCATACACAGGCATCAGCTTGTATATCTTTATCTTTTCAGCTCTTCTTTGGCTCCACCCTGTGTTATCTAAAAAATTAATTGTTTCCTTTAAAGATTTTGCTTTATACTTGTGTTTATGACATTATTATGTCATAATGTTCTGAAGCTCTTCCAAAATATTTAATGTAGCAAGATATCACATTTCATGTCTTTAAATAATTACACAAAATCCAGCTGAGACCTTCCCTATTTTCATCAGGAGCTGTGGCACAACTCTCTTTGTTGTGCCACATTGTTGAGACCATTGGCTATTCAAGCAAGAAAATGGAGACATAGCTGTGGTGAGCCGACTGTCATGTTCTTGGCCGAATGCTCTCTCCCCAGATCTCAGTTCCACTGTCTTGTACATAAATGTGATAGATCCTGATGGCTGCATGTACATTGTCCAAACCAAGTCAGAAGCTAGGTGGTTGCCTTGGTTCCCAAGGTGGAGTTTAAGCTTCATCATCTCTCTGAATCCTATATGTTTCCCAAAGCTTGCTTACCACCTTTCTGAGACTCCCCTATTGTGGAAATTTTGAATCCAAGCACTAGGAGTGGTGGAGCAGTATCCTCCAGTAGTATTGTGCCCAGTTTTTTGAGGAACCACCAGACTGATTTTCAGAGTGGTTTTACCAGCTTGCAATCCTGCCAGCAGTGGAGGAATCTTCCTCTTTCTCCACACCTCTCTAGCACCTGCTGTCTCCTGAATTCTTTAACTTAGCCATTCTCATTGGTGTGAGGTGAAATCTCAGGGTTGTTATTGATTTGCATTTCTCTTATGACTAAGGATGTTGAACATTTCTTTAGGTGCTTCTCAGCCATTCGATATTCCTCAGGTGAAAATTCTTTGTTTAGTTTTGTACTCCATTTTTAATAGGCTTATTTGGTTCTCTGGAGTCTAACTTCTTGAGTTTTTTGTATATACTGGATATTAGCCCTCTGTTGGATGTAGGTACTCTCTAGTCCTTCTTAGAAGAAGGAACAAAATACCCACAGAAGGAGATACAGAGACAAAGTGTGGAGTAGAGTCTGAAGGAAAGACCACCCAGATACTACTACCCCACCTAGGAATCCATCTATATACAATTACAAAACACAGACACTATTGTGGATGCCCACAAGTGCTTGCTGACAGGAGCCAGATATAACTATCACCTAGGAGGCTCTGCTAGTGCATGACAAATACAGAGGGGGAATCTCTCAACCAGCCCTTGAACTGAGCACAGGGTCCCCAATGGATGAGATAGAGAAAGGACCAAAGGAGCTGAAGGGGTTTGCAGTGCCATAGGAGGAACAACAATATGAGTCACCAAGTACTCCTAGAGCTTCCAGGAACAAAAACCGTCAACCAAAGAGTATGCTTGGAGTTACCTATGTCCCCAGACACATCAGCAGCAGAGGATGATCTTGAATACCAAATGGGGGAGAGGCCCTTGGTCCAGAAAGACTTGATACCATAGTGTAGAGGAATACCAGGACAGGGAAGTGGAGGTGGGTTGATTGGGGAAAGGGAGCTGGCTTATGGGATTTTGGGGGGGAGGAGGGAACCAGGAAAGGGAACAACATTTGAAGTGTAAATAAAGAATATACTTAATTAAAAGAGAATCAAAATTGTCCACTAAAACTGTTACTAAATTTGTTACTAAATTTATAAAATTGTTACTAAAACATTGATATATTTTATTCTAAAAAAAAAAGAAAAGAAAGCACTACAAAAATGAAAGACAATGTCCATCAGCATTTTTTTTTTCGAGACAGGGTTTCTCTGTGTAGCCCTGGCTGTCCTGGAACTCACTTTGTAGACCAGGCTGGCCTCGAACTCAGAAATCCACCTGTCTCTGCCTCCCAAGTGCTGGGATTACAGGTGTGCGCCACCACCGCCTAGCTCCATCAGCATTTTTAAGTGAGCTCTGTGAGAAGCAGCCTTGTCACCTTTATAGATGGTATGATTTAAATTAGTCAACTTCTCAAGCAAAGCCACAGAACATCAAACTAAGCAGATATAAAGGCATTTCTTTGTGCTACAATTTTTATAACTATTTTTAAATCATACTGTATTTAAAATCTCCAGGAAGAGTCAGTAGTGGATATTTCCTGGAATTTTGAGACAAATAAATCATTTTGCCTAACTAATCTTAACTGGTATTTTATAAAAATACATTTAATTTGAGAAACTAGCATGATTGCATAATTATATAATAATTTAATATATATTAATTATATAGGCATCTATACCAGTGTCTATATCTATTTATCTGTTTATATCTTCATCTACATATATTTATATTTTTATGTTTGTACCATTGATATCTATATTTTTCTATTGATATTTATAGCTATGTAGAGAGGGGCTTTCTCTGTGTAGCTCTCACTGTACTGGAGCTCACTCTATAGATCAGTCTCATCTTGAACTCAGAGTTCTACCTGACTCTGTCTTCCATGTGCTAAGATTAATGGCATGAGCCCCTACTGCTGGCTAAATGTATATTTTTAACTTAAAGAGAATATATCATTTTCTCTGTCCCTTTCCTCCCTCCAACACTTCCCAGCTTTCCTTCCTCAGACCTCTCATGTAGCCCCTGCTCACAGTCTCAAGTTGAAAGTCACTTTTTCTTTATTATTGTTACATATAAACATACAGGGATGAAGATGTGTGTGTGCACAAAGATTCTTAAATACAATCCACTGACCTTTTGTTGTTGTGTGTCCATGGTTTCAATGGCAATTATGCTAAATGGTTTACCCAATAATGGGTCTCATCCCTGAAAGAAGTTAGCTTTCTTTTTTAAGTAGTTATTAATTGCTTGAAGTTCCTTATTTAGGAGTAAAATCACATGAAAAGTTTCCCCTTCTACTTTATATTTTGATATTGGTAGTTATTGTTTGCTTTTCGCTGTGTAGGCATTTCTAGAAGAGACTGCTTTACAGCAAATTTCCTTGAATTTTATATTTTACAATTTTCTTTCCCTTCATCCATGATGTGTCCTGAGTCACAGATGTAGTAACTGTGTGATATACATATGTCCATTGGGATTGGAGACCCTATGGACTGAATCTCTGCTTTTTGTTCAGTTATGGTTTTCTGTGATGGCTCCCATTGTGGTAAAGAGGAGGCTCTTTGCTGAGGGGTAATAACTACACCTATCTGTGGGTGTAAGGGTAAGATTTAGAATGTAGTGAGAAATTGTGTTAGTCTAACAAAGTAGCAGCAAAACTAATACATACTTTGTATAGTTTTGTTAGTCAATATTTAGTCTGGGCCCAGAAGTTAAGTTTCAAGTTAGTTCTTATGTCCATTAAGCTCAAAACACTGTTTCATGATTTCAGGCTAGTATCTGCCAATGACTTTGGGAAACTGAAGTGTTTCTGGGGATATGGGAATCATATAAGATCCCTCACACTGAGAAAAAAGGTATTTCAGTACATTATCTCTTTTTCTCATATTTAAATTTCAAAACTAATTTCATGTATAAATGTAATGTGTGTGTGTGTGTGTGTGTGTGTGTGTGTGTGTGTGTGCACATGTGACACATTAGGTATATAGGAAAAGGTACTGGAAAAACCTGTAGGATTCTTTTTCCAGTCCATCATAGGGAAGAGAACAAATTTGAGTCAGGCAGGTAGGCTTGGTAGGCTGCTGAACCAGGTGAGCAATCTCGCTGGCCATTGTAGCATGTCTTGAAATGATGTAGTGAAATTCTCCCCTCTTTTTTTAGAACACTATAAAAAATTGATATAAATTGAGATTTCTTTCTTTTATTGATATTTGAACAAAATAAGCCACACTAGCCCAATATTAAGTTAGTAATTAAAGAAAAAACTCACCAGAGAAGATTATTTCTGAGAACTGACCAGAAGACTGAGGTTGTGTATCTTAGCAGACTAGACAAAGAGTCATAAATAGTTTGTTGTCATTATTTTGTGTGTGTTGTTATTGCTTCTTCTTTACCAAGCTTGTAGTAATAGATTTTTAAAAATGTGACAGGGCATAATACACAGGTTTCTACTAATTGACAAATCAATTTATGACCAAAAGGCCAAAATGGTATGTATCCTTTACACAAATGGAGGAAGCTGGAAGACATCATCTCAAATTATATTTATTCATAAGGTATAGAGCATCAACAGAGTTTTACAGTGACCCACACTAACACTTGAACATGAACACTTAGCTAGTCATCTAGCCCAAAGACAAATAAAAATAATATAATAGACTCTCCCTGTAAAATAGCCCCCAGAGAACTATCTGCAGGTATGCACCTATGACATGAACAGGCTATAATACAATTGAAATGTAATACATTTTCAGTGAGTATAAAATGTATGTTTCTTTAAAAAAAACAAAACAAAACCTTCCTTTTGAAATTACTGGTCTTCCAATAGATATTCTTCCAGATAAACAGTTTCTTTAAGATGTACTACACTTTCTAATTTCTTTTCCAGTCTGAGTTGAACTGTGTAAATAATTTATGGCCACAAATGATAAAATGTACAGTTTCGGCGTATGACATTTGCTGGTGGCAGTAAAATAAAATTTAGTGGAAGAGACCAGGAATAGATGTCTTTAATAATATTTGACTAACCTCAAAATCAAAGCGAACACATTTTATTCTAACTTGATTTTGTACTTTAAAAATATACTTAAGCATTGCATAACTGCATCTTTTTCTTGCTACATCTGTTCTACAGAGTAGAAATAACAGTTATATTGGAAACCCAGAGGCTATAAGTATCTCTGTTTGGAAGAGGTATGACTGGAGTTCATTACTGAGTGTGAGATATCTTTGTCAGCTTCTCTTTCCTAGACGTTATGCCCCAGGACATGTTCAAAATGCTGTGAAGCACCTATTTTGCTACCTACTGAGTACAGGACAGATACTATCAGATAGAAGAGTAAGAAAAAATGAGGAAGAGTTTCCTTTAGAGTCAGAGCCTGTCTTCCTGTGTGACACTATATTTGGAGAGTTGTCTAGAGAATACCATGACTGTTTCTTGTTGATTGGTTTTCAAAGGAGCAACTTCCCCAGAGCTTTTATCCACATGCGTTTGTCAGAGCTGATGAAGAAGAGACTTCTGGAATGTAAACTACACACTATGTGCTTCCTAACATAGTTATTATATATTGGTTTATTTGTGTTTAAGGAACGTCTCAGATCAGTCACCAGGAATGAGGTAGGAATACAGGGTAAGAGCCTTGTGAGACCATCTGGTACAACTTTATGATTTCTTACCATTTCTTTTCTCTTAAGGAAAACAAATGCAAGGCAGTGCAGAAAAGGACCACAATTAGAACATACATATATTTTCTGAGACACCTGAAACAATACATTACCTGACAGTGTTCTCTCCAGAAACTCTCCCTCCTGGAATTTGGAAATCTACAAAGTGTATTCCTTGGGCTTGTTTCTGGTTTTCTGTTTTGTTTTGGGGATTTTTTTGTTAATAATGAGCTACAGAAAACAAGCTTTCCTCCAAACTTTTCAGTCAGACTGCCTTCTGCTGTTTACCTTGTCTGAAGAGCTCGGTAGGCTCTTGGTGGTACAGTGTTTCCTCTCATCTGGACACGCCAAGTGATAGATTTGTTAGAATGGCACCCTCTGTGTCAGCAAGCATGGGTCTTCAAATTTGTTCAGATGTCGGGTCTTTGTTGATATTTCTCCTGTTCTGTTTTGTCTTCCTGGCTACTATGGAAGGCCAGCTGGGGAATGTTGGTTTTATCCAAGTGTGTCCTGCCAGCAATTGAAACACTGTGCTCTGTAAATGTTGATTATTGAATTCCTGAAGATCTTGTAGATTTTTTTTTTCTGTATCTAGGGTACAGGTTCTTCACATCTTCTTTTAGACTGAGCACATTGTAGTTTGTGTGATGAAACATGATATGGTCCCTTGGTACAGATAAGATTTTCTTCTACTGGTTGTGTTCTGAGTATTGCTTTATTTTTTTTCGTTTTCTGCATGGAGTAGAAGAGCATGCAAGAGTGTCATAAAAACCCCAGCTATTCAATTCAAGACTTTTTGATGCAGGATCAGGTTGATATTTCCTTTGTACACATTTTCTGCTCCTGGAACATTTTCAATAGGGGAAAATTTCCTTATTCTCATTTAAACTCTGAATGGACTCAGTGAATAGTTCAACAAAACAACTTAGAGGAAATGAATTGAAATTAGGCTTAAACTTTACCACTGTCTTCTCTACATGTTTTTGTTTTGGTTTTTGTTTTGTGTTGTTTTTTCCTTTTCAGGAGCAAATGTGGGTTTTTGTTGTTGAGAAGTCTATTAAGGGAAACTAGTGTTCCCCATTCTCGCAAAATGATATCTCTCCTTCCACTTCTGTAAGTTTTAAATAATATTAAAAAGAGTCCAGTTGTGGACCAATGGATAGAAAGTCCAGTCTCTCTAATGAGAGGCTTACCCGAGATTTCTAAGATTGCCCCTATAGAAGAGCATCTTGCTTTCTGTGAATGTAGGAGTTTGTATTTACTCTGCTATATCCAGATGGCTTTGTGAGTGATTTTCACGTTGTTGGTGACTAATACACACTATTCTGTCTCTCTTCCTCTGTTGGGGTGGCAAACATTTGTCCACCATACTGTAAGTTACAGAAAATAAGTAAAATAAATAAATAAATAAATAAATAAATAAATAAATAAAAGGAAAAACAGAGGCACTGTATGACACTTTAAAAAAAAAACACCTTGGCATTTCAAACATTTATCTCTGCATGACAGATTGTCTATTTATCTAATTTCACACTTGGATAGTGAATCATTAAACCAGAATGAAAAAGGACACTTTGTTTCTCAGGAGTCCGCCTCCCTTTTAAGAAGGCCAATCAAAGAGCTGGTTTTTTCATCACTTAAACAAAGAAAGAGTATTTGGAAATCATTTCTTCTACGTCTCATTTATCCATTGCATTATAATTAGACCATATGAAGATCAGGAATTTACATCTACTGAGTAAAACTACTTTTCCATTCACCGATTTGACCTTGCTTTGTTGTTGCACATCCTATTCTATTTTTATTTTCTTGTAAAATTAAGAAAAGACTATTGTTAGAAATAACTATATGACTTGAATCTAACAGAATTATTAAATATAACAGTAATGTAATCAACAACATTTTCTTTCTTTCACATTGTGAGAACACACATAACTCTGTATATTCTAACAAAACCCTTTGTGACTGTATATTTTGTTTGGCCTTATTTTAAAAAACTCTTTAAATATTATGATCATTTTTTCCAAAGTTAGTATTGGAATAACTAATAATTTTGATCTAAAACTTAGGTCTAGGAATACATAATTATTCTCCTTTTCAGATAAATTTGAAAATGCTCTAGAAATTCAGCATTAATTATGCTAAAGGGAGTTTATCCACTTAAGCCCTAAAGTGTAACCATCTCAAAATTATTTGGAGAAAGACAAAATACCGCAATTAATGTAAATCAAAATAACTTAGTAGGTAATCTACAGTCATTAAGCAGCCCTTCATCACATATGGAAAAGCAAAGTTGAGGCAGCTGTAGTAACTCAAGCTCAATGGCTACTCTTACTTTTTTCTTCTTACTTCACTGGGTCTCAGAACTCCATGACTTCCTTTCTCTTAAGGTATGATGTCATCTTGGCCGAGCGTTTTCCCATGCATACATTTCAAAAGCCCCATTAGTGTGCAATTAATCTGGATGAATGATTTTGTATCTAGAACAAAAAGCAATCTTACATGCAGAAGACATTGATCAAATATTAGTTGAATACATGAATGATTCTCAGATACACATCTCTCAATGGGATATGTCTTCTGAGCTTCAAATTTTCAAAATTCAATTATTACATACTTATAGGTTTACAGATGTTCCCTAACTGGTGAAACTTTTTTTAATTAATTTTCCAACCCAAAATTATATTCACCTTTAGCATTTCCATTGGCAAGCTATAACTCCCACCAAATGGTTGATTGGTTCAAAGAAGTTAGATACCTATCTCTTTTATGCTTTTCCAGTGTTTCAAAACTTAGCAATAAAATGGGACTCGTGAATTTTGAGTTCCTCATGAGGCTACTCTGGATCCTAATGTTATTGAAGTGAGTAGAACTTTTCATTGGTGTGATACTCTCTATGTAGCCCCAGGAACTTGTCACTTATGTGCATTCATGGGTCATTTATACCACATGCAAATGGGATTCATCAGTGGTATAGCTACCTGAAATTTTTTTCTGTTAGCTCTAAATGATATAGCTGCCTTTGAGTTTCTCATGCTTCTGTAAGTAACTGTGCTTCTGTACCAAACTTGTTTGTTTGAGCAACCTGGACTTAGACAATTCATTTATCAGTTAAGCATTGCCCTTTCTCTTATGGATTGCCTTGAGTTGGCATTTCTTCAAGTATTCCCTGAGAAAAGACATATAAACAAATTGGGACAGAAGTCTGTGGAGAGCTATCTACCTTATAGAGTATACAAATTTAAAGACAACGTAAAGAAGCCAGAGTCCTTCATGGATACATCAAAAATGACCTAAATTCTCCCAGGTTTAGCCTACTTCGCTGTACTACAGATTGGGGAATAAACCTTTATTATGTGAATGTTTGGAGACATTTCAGACCCAACCTACAGCAGCCTCTTAGCATAGGGAAAGTTATTATATCACTTTAGGATATATAATATATATATAATATATATAATGTATATATAATAATGTTTAGGAAAAGGTAGCAGATAAATAGTCCAAGCTGATTATTCAATAAAAATGTCAGTTTAGTCAACTAAACAAGAATAATAAAGCCCTGTTTTACAAATATTACAATTATATTAATATAAGTAACAATGTATGTTGCATGCCAGAGGACTGTGTTAGAAATAAATAGAATATGCTGAGGGGAAGGACCAATTATAAATGTTTTTGGCTGCAATTCCTCATACTTTAACTATATTACTTATAAAAATTATTATAATGCCATATTTGCATATAGCATATCATTAATAAAGTTCTGATACTACTTATAACATTTACAACATTCCTATGAAGCATATATTATTGCATTTACTGAGAAAAATGATATAACAATATGAATGCACTTCTAAAAGTCATGAAAGAAATAACTTTTAAAGAAAAGAACTAATCTTTAAATTCCAAGGATAGTTAAATTGATAACTCTTGCAAAATTATTTTTAAAGTTATATTTCCATTTTCTCAGTTTGAAAATATATATATATAAATATATGTATATATTACATATTATATACATATTGAGTTAAAATGAGATATTTAAAATAATATTCTTAAATATTATTAGAATAATCAGTTAATTATTCTTAAAACAAGAATAATCAGTTAATTATTCTTAAAACAGTGTAATAAGCTAGACACAAAAAGTAAATATTTTGAAATATGATGTTATTTACATGTGAAATCTCTAATATTCAAGCATAATAAGATGATGGTTGCTAAGGAATAGGAATAGGAGTAGGGAGGGGAGAAGTTAGTTCAAGTATACAAATGTTATAAGATGAATGTGTTCCCATGATCTAATATCCAGCTTGTTGACAATAATTAAGAGTATTCAATTGGTTATTTCACATTTGATACGAAAGAGTTCAGATGTCCTTACAATATACATGTTAGTGTATGCAAGTGTGCATGCATGTGTGCAATAACACACACACACACACACACACACACACACACACACACAAATCTACCTAGGCATTGTATTGAATATCCTAATTTATTTGATCATGAAAATAACTCAACAGTTGAAATAAATATCAAATTGTCACTACATAACATTTTTATCAATTATGCATTTATGTTTTTATACTTAGTATATAAATAAAATTAAGACTCATACAGTGATTGCCAGTGCATTTTTCCAGACTTGCAATTCCTCTAGTGAAGCATATGTACATATATATATATATGTATGTATATATATATTCTTAACATATAATAGAAAACATTGGTAAAAGTATGCAATACATTATTTACTAATAACTTTCACATTGACAATATCAGACTGATAATGAAATATCCTTAGCCTTCAATTTTTGTTCAGAAAGTTCATACTCTTTAAGTTTGGGGATGTAAAAACAATCTATAAGAGGTTTGGTTTGTTTATTTTTGTTTTAGTTTTTTATTTGGTTTTGATATTGATGTAGGCTAAGACTTTGCACATGCAAAGCTTGGCATCTATCACTAGGCCATAACCCAGCTTTCTTTAAAAATACATGTTGAGCATCAGTGTAGTAGTCCCTACTCTAGGTGTAATGGTTACAGTAATGAACTGGGTTGAGCTCAGACCTACAGGTCATTGGGAGAACAATGGGAAAAGGTTCTGCACAAAAGCAAGGAAGATGGTAATGTGGGAGTGGATAAGGGGAAGGTAGATAGGCTATGGAGAATCTCATAATGAAGAAAGTATACCAATAGCTTCAGGTGATATGCCTGACTAGAAGTGCTTGCGATCAGACATGGCATCAGTCTGGTTGCTTGTGTCTTCCTTTCCTTACACAGGTGAATTAGTTGAGAGAGACTCCTGAGAAAAATGTGACTGCAAATGTTTGCATTCAATCATTGTTCTTATTTTCTAGAGTAAAACAATAATGACTTTTGTAACCTGAAATGATTCCTCTTTTCTGTTTAAGACTGTAGAAAATCATACTGTTGTGTGTTGCTTAATATGTAAATTACATTCCTGCATATAAAAATGATGTATGGTTAAAATTTTTACTTCTAAGTTTCATTCTGGGCTTTTCTTATGGTTTTATATTGCTTTTAAAATTGATTTCATGTTTAATTTTTGTAGGAAATGGACATAGGATTAATATATGTATTTGTGTGTATGACTTTGTGAGTGTTCATATGTAGCTGAAATAAAGCACTTATCAAACAAATTTTTTAAAAAAGATTACCCTGTTAGTCAAAGGGTTGACTAAAGCAAGTTTCATCTTTTCCAGAGAGAGTTTTATCTTGTCTTAGGTTTGACAGGGCTGTGCAAAGCACTTTCATAGATAATACAGAAAGCAGGCTTAGGTCTGCCTGTGGAACCCTGGCTCCTTAGATGAAAAAATCTGAGTCTCTTTTCTCTGAGTCACAATGTATAATTTCATGAAGGTCACTGTAATTCTCATGTACCTCCTGGAGGAAATTCTTGACATCAGCTTGAAGATGCTCTTCTAAGAGACTCACTATAGAAACACCCATTTCCTTTCACAATGTATAATTCCCACTCTGACACTGGATAGTTAGGTGACCTTGGGCAAATTGCTTTCTCTCACAAAACTTCTGATTCTCCCTGACTAATTCTCCTTTTTTCATCACTCAAACGGGCCTTGGAATATCATCTTCTAGCAGTCGCAATTCCATTAAATTATATAAGAAAAGATTAATTCCAGGATCGCTCCTCTATCGTGCCTTCTTACTAGTCCCGATAACTCAACACATTGTCCCCCTACAGCTTATGGCGACTAAGCTAGTAAATGCCACTTTTAGATGCCCTCAATGAAGAACATGATTGATTTTCAATGTCATCATTATTTAAAACTAAACAAGATTATGCCCCATGTGCACACAGAAAGAAGCGACAGTAATGTACTTCACCCATTGCAAGAACCACACCAGCAATCCTTACAACAGAAAGAGTTTCACAAGGGAAAAACAAAGCCAATCTATCCAATTAAAATTTTATGTGGCATGGAACTCAGAGAACACTCACAGAAAAACTATTTTGGGGAACAGTTCTGCTGAGGTTCATTTTCAGGGCAAAAAAAAAAGTAATAAATGTAATCTAACAACAAAAGTGGAGAGGCTCAGGAAGATCTCTTAAGTCATAATCCTCTTAACTTCCAAATACAGTGTATGATTGCTCTGGGATGAAGATCTATCAATTTACTTCCTTATACATTTATTTTCTTATTTATTTTGCTTATTTTATTTGCTCACATATTTCATTTTACAAGCATCTTTGCTAAAAGGCAGGAAGGAGGTCAGTGAGTGGCATCCAAGTTGACACATAGGGGAAGTGTGTTCTAAGGCCTTTCATGTCAATCTGATTTTAGGCTACATGTCAAAGTATCTAAGTCAAATTTGCATGTTTCAGCCTCTTTGAAGCTTTCTTTCCTCTCTACCCTCTAATTCTCACTAAAACTGAACGCTCTTACAGAAAAGCTGATGTTCTTCACAGGCATTGTAAGTAGTCAGTTTTGTGGCCAGAAGCAGTGTGTGAGGAATTATAATAATTTCCAATAGAATGATCCCATACCTGTCATGCTGGTGCAAACACCAGGGGAGGAGTGTTTTCAGAATCTTGGAATACTCAGCACCTCGGGGACTAACGGGAGTGCTTGAACCAATGTGAGCTAGGGATAATTGAGGTTCGATGCTTGTCAGGTAACTTGATCCTTTACTTGTCAAATAATGTCAAAGAGGGTACATATGTGGAAAGGTGCCAGAAAATGTTATTGTTTCCAGGGGTGCTGCTGTGCTATGAATATATAATCTACTTCCCACTCAAGAGCGGTGTAAGAATTAATGAGAACAAAATTCTTTTGTGAACTGGGTGCGACATCCTGAGCTTTGTCTGTACTAGAGAAATGGGCTGACACTGAATAACCCAAAGGCCCCGCAAACAGAGAACCCTGGGTATAACACGTGTAACGTAGTGCATCAATATTATGAGTGATTAAATTAACCATCACCTGAACGTAACAATAGCTAAAACAGGCAGAGCAGAAAATTGCACACAGCTTCTGAGCACGGGGCAGGGAAGAAGAGCAAAGTGTAAGCCAGGCGGAGGTGGAACTAAATTAAGACTGTTTGGTTCACAGGAGTTCCTGGCTCTCTTCCAGGGAAAGCTTCTCTTGCAATTAAAAATCAAGAGGTCATTAGCATACTGCACTAACATTCAGTGCTAGGCTGTTTATTAATCCATTTTGAAGATGCATATAAGATGAAGAGCATCGTCGTGTGTGGACAGTGGTCACCCAACTAATAAAGTCGGCTTTGTCTCCACTTCACATTGAAAATCGCCAGCACAGAGGTGCTCTGTACTAAGGGGGCAGACAGTGAAGAGTGGGAACACATATATACCAATACACTGGTTCTGGTTGAGTCCCAATAGCTTTAATGGGGACTCTTGTGTGACTATAGGCTAACACCACACATTGCTAATGAGCATTCATTGGGAGAAAGGACAGAGTGAGAACCAAACAGCTCACACTATAATCCCAAGCACTCCTGCCTGTTCAGATGCAGAAATCCTAATCATCCCCAAGGGGAGAAATCATCTTTTGGCTTATTGCTATAATAATAAAGCACTCCTGAGAGAAAGAATCAAACCTCACCACACAGTCTTTCCAGCTCTCCAGTCACTCTGCTGCTCCCACAGACTCCTGTGATTTTAGTTCTCTTAGATTCACAACCTTTAAGTGCCCCCTTCCTCTGTGTCTGCTGTTGTATGAGGTGTACTGTAAACTGGTTACTGCTGCAGCATCTCTGAAAATAGGAATAGCACTGTTCCAAAAGCAAAATGAGTGGTTTAAGAACCATGATTAATGGCACAAGCACCATGTTTAAAACCTGGCCAATCTGGAAAAAAAGAAAAAAGAAAAGAAAGAAAAGAAAAAGAAAAAAGGAAAAACTACAGTTAGTTTTGTTGCTGATATGGCTTTTTTGGAAAGAAAGATGTAGAAATTATGAAATTGCATAGTTTGACCATATTTGGGATTCAAGACCAGAATCTTCGTTATAGATTTTCTCATTTCAGGCATCTGTGGTTTAGGCTGATAAAAGGCAAAGGAGTTAAAATGTGTAGTCACCACCACAGTGATAGATGGTATGGTCTCAGACTCCCTCTATGTCATAACAAAACTCAAGAATGATCTTCCCACTTAATCTTTTCTCAGAGAGTGCGCTAACCTCACTCTCTGTCACCCTGGCCTTTTCTCTATCTAGATGTTGGTGTTAAATTATCTGTAGTTTGCTGAGTGCTGCCTTCGACTGACACTCAGTTCCCTATAATCTCTGTTCCTTCTCTGACACAGGTGGGCTCTCTTTTTCTCAGTCATAGCACTTGTCACAAGGCATCATCTTGTTCTGTGAGTTTTGTGAGCACATAATACATGATTTAGCTTTCTGATCCTAAACATCAAACAGAAAACGCAATCTATGATATGCATGAAGTATAATGAATAGGCAATTCACTGTGCCTCATGGTGTACACATTCCTTGATTTCACACTGTTCTCAGAATAAAGGGAGATAGCTAAGCACCTTGACCATACCCCCTAATCACCGTCTTCCATTTTGTAGTTAAACAATAACCTTTTCTATTTACTTACAATAGCAGGCTTATTTATATTTATGTTGCTGTTATTAATGATGTTCCAATGTCTAGCACATACCAACTTTTCTGTGAAAGACCATGTTACTTTCAAAAATTTTATCTCATTCATTAGCATACTGGGAATGGTACCATGTTCTCTCCCCTTTGTTATTGCAAATGTATATTTCTCTTTTAGGATGTTTTACATTAAAAAATTGTACACAATTGGTACAGATTGGAAATTTATTCTGCTCTAGGAAGTTATTCATGTATTCATGTATTTACTTGCTCTATCTTCTGTAGCTTTGGAGACAGAGTTAGAGGTGATTGTTCCTATCATTGACAGCCTGTAGGAAACAAGAGAGAAAACTAGAAGTGGGACATTTTTTTTTGCTTTCTTTTTTTAAATTTCCTATATTCTTTGTTTACATTCAAAAGGCTTTCCCCTTTTCCAGTTCCCTCCTCACCATATGTCCTATAAGTCCTCTTCCCTCCACTCATTCCCCAATAACCCCCTCCCCCCGTTTCTCTGTTCTGATGCTCTCCTACAAAACTGGATCCAGTCTTTTCAGGACCAGAGTCCTTTCCTTCCTTCTTGGGAATCTTTTGATTTGCTAATTTTGCCTTGAGTATGCAGAGCTTTTGGGTTCATTAACATCCACTTATCAGTGATAGTATTTCATGTGTATTCTTTTGTGATCACTTAGGATGATATTTTCCAGATCCAACCATTTGCCTACAAATTACATGAATTCATTATTTTTAATTGCTGAGTAGTATTCCATTGTATAAATATACCACATTTTCTGTATCCATTCCTCCTTTGAGGGACATCTGGGCTCCTTCCAAATTCTGGCTATTATAAATAAGGCTGCTATGAACATAGTGAAGCATGTGTCTTTATTGTATGCAGGGGATTCCCCTGGGTATATGCCCAGGAGTGATATGACAGGGTCCTCTGGGAAGTGACATGCCCAATTTTCTGAGGAACTGCCAGACTGATTTCCAGAGCAGTTGTACCATCTTGCAATCCCACCAACAGTGGAGGAGTGTTCCTTTTTATTCACATCCTCGCCAGCACCTGTTGTCCCTTGAGTTTTTAATCTTAGCCATTCTGACTGGTGTGAGGTGGAATCTCAGGGTTGTTTTGATTTGCATTTCCCTGATAACTAATGATGTTGAACATCTCTTAAAGTGTTTCTCGGCCATCCGAATTTCTTCTGGTTAAAATTCTTTGTTTAGCTCTGTATCCCATTTTTGATAGGGTTATTTGGTTCTTTGGGGTCTAACTTCTTGAGTTCTTTGTATATATTGGATATTAGCCCTCTGTCAGTTGTGGGGTTGGTAAAGATCTTTACCCAATTCGTTGGTTGCTGTTTTGTCCTTCTGACAGTGTCCTTTGCCTTACAGATACTTTGTAATTTTATGAGGTCCCATTTGTCAATTCTTGATCTTAGAGCATAAGCTATTGGTGTTCTGTTCAGGAACTTTTCCCCTGTGCCCATGTCCTCCAGGGTCTTCCCTAGTTTCTTTTCTAATAGTTTCAGTGTGTCTGGTTTTATCTGGAGGTCTTTGATCCACTTGGAGTTGATCTTAGTACAAGGAGATAAGAGTGGGTCAATTTGCATTCTTCTGCATGTTGACCTCCAGTTGAACCAGCACCATTGGTTGAAAAGGCTATCGTTTTTCCCCCCACTGGATGGTTATAGCTCCTTTATCAAAGATCAAGTGACCATAAGTCTGTGGGTTCATTTCTGGGTCTTCAATCCTATTCCATTGATCTACTTGCCTGTTGCTGTACCAATACCATGCAGTTTTTAGCACAATTACTCTGTAGTACTACTTGAGGTCAGGGATATTGATTCCCCCAGAAGTCCTTTTATTGTTGAGAATAGTTTTAGCTATCCTGGGTTTTTTGTTACTCCAGATGAATTTGAGAATTGCTCTTTCTAGATCTATGAAGAATTGATTTGGGATTTTGATGGGGATTGCATTGAATCTTTGGATTGCTTTTGGCAAGATGGCCATTTTTACTATATTGATCCTGCCAATCCAAGAGCATGGAATATTTTTCCATCTCCTGAGGTCTTCTTCGATTTCTTTCTTCAAGGACTTGAAGTTCCTGTCATACAGCCCATACCTAAACATAGTAAAAGCAATCTACAGCAAACCAGTAGCCAACATCAAAATAAATGGAGAGAAACTTGAAGCAATCCCACTAAAATCAGGGAGTAGACAAGGCTGCCCTCTCTCTCCATATCTTTTCAATATATACTTGAAGTTCTAGCAAGAGCAATTAGACAACATAAGGAAGTAAAAGGGATACAAATTGGAAAGGAAGAAGTCAAACTATTACTTTTTGCAGATGATATGATAGTATATGTAAGTGACCCAAAAAACTCCACCAGAGAACTCCTACAGAGAACTTCAGCAAAGTGGCTGGTTATAAAATCAAGTCAAGCAAATCAGTAGCCTTCTTGTACTCAAAGGACAAGCAGGCTGAGAAAGAAATTAGGGAAATAACACCCTTCACAATAGCCACAAACAATATAAAGTATCTTGGCATGACTTTAACCAAACAAGTGAAAGAACTGTATGACAGAAGTAGGACATTTTTAAAATCATATAAAATATATCAGTATACAGTTATTCTATGAAATGATGCAGATATGTGTTTTTTAATCATATGTTCATATTCACCGCCTATTATCCTTGTTTATCCTATTTTCATTCTAAGTAGTTCCATCTACATACATGTCATTCATATATACATGATAGATTCTGTAACTTACTTGTTGTGAATGGTACCACACATAGAAGTGCTCATATCTCTATTATTTGCTGAATTGAATTCTTTCAGGTATATTAATAAGAGCAGACTATATCAATCTTATGGTCTTTTTTCAGTGTTTTGAAAATTGTCCATATTGATTTCCATAGAGGCTGAATTATTTTATTCCCATGAAGAATATATAGAATTGCCTGTGGCCCACCTTTAACATCATTTTACATGTTAGCTATATTGAAAGAGGTGAGACAGAATCTCAGTAATTTTCAATTTTTTAATTTAAGTAATGACTAATTTACATCCATGTTTATAGCTTAGATTCAACAATTTTAATATATATATATGTCTTAGTCAGGGTTTCTATTCCTGCACAAACATCATGACCAAGAAGCAAGTTGGGGAGGAAAGGGTTTATTGAGCTTATACTTCCACACAGCTGTTCATTACCAAAGGAAGTCAGGACTGGAACTCAAGCAGGTCAGGAAGCAGGAGCTGATGCAGAGGCCATGGAGCGATGTTACTTACTGGCTTGCTTCCCCTGGCTTGCTCAGCCTGCTCTCTTATAGAACTCAAGAATATCAGCCCAGAGATGGCACCGCCCACAAGGGGCCCTCCTTCACTTGATCACTAATTGAGAAAATGCCCCACAGCTGGATCTCATGGAGGCACTTCCCCAAGTGCAGCTCCTTTTCCTATGATAACTCCAGCCTGTGTCAAGTTGACAGACTAAACTAGCCAGTACAATTGACCCCTTGTCAACTTGACACACCAACATATCACTATTAAGCTTCAACCCTTACTTTCTTATTCATCCCCAAGATCTCAATAATGTAAAAGGTCCCACAGTCTTTACATATTAAAAATTCAATCCCTTTAAAATGTCCAATATCTTAAAATTCAAAGTCTTTTAAAATTCAAGTCTCTGAACTGTGGGCTCCACTAAAATACCTTCTTTCAAGAGGGAAAAATATCAGGGCACAGTCACAATCAAAGGCAAAACTCAAACTCCAAAGTCTGGGATCCAACTCACGATCTTCTGGGCTCCTCCAAGGGCTTGGGTCACTTCTCCAGCTCTTCCCGTTGTAGCACACACCTTGTCTTCTAGGCTCCAGCTGCTTGTACTCCACTGCTGCTGCTGTCCTTGGTGGTCATCACATAGTACTGGCATCTCCAAGCCTCAACTCTTTTGCATGACCCCTTCAGTCCTGGGCCATCAATTACAACTGAGGGTACACTTTCACCAATGGCCTTCCATGGCCTCTCACTGTACCAAGCCTCAGCTGTTCTTCATGATGCCTTCATGCCTTCAAAAGCAGTACCACCTGGGTGACTCTTACACAGTACCAAGTCCTGCTACAGCACGAGGCACAACCTTGGCTATCTGGAACACATCCTCTGTGCTCTCAGAAAACACTTCCCAGAAGATTTCACCTCAGTGATGCTGGTTTCTTCTTAATCACCGCTAATTTCTTAGCTCCAGCTAACCAGCATCAATAGTCCCAGTAACACAAAGGCTGACTTTAATGGTTTTGGTATCTTGTTACTCACAGCTGATTCTTCAGCCCCAGCTAACCAAAACCACAGAATCTTCATGGCCCTGATAAGAGTCTTTAATTTTCCCTCTGAAACTTCACAACCCAGGCCTTCATCTTCTGCACTGTTCTCAACATAATCTTCCAAGCTCCTACACATCTCACAGAGGTCTCAACAGTGAATGGACCATCTAATCCAAAGTTCCAAAGTCCTTCCACAGTCCTCCCCAAAACATGGTCAGGTTGTCACAGGAATACCCCACTATGCTGGTACCAATTTGTCTTAGTCAGGGTTTCTATTCCTGCACAAACATCATGACCAAGAAGCAAGTTGGGGAGGAAAGGGTTTATTGAGCTTATACTTCCACACAGCTGTTCATTACCAAAGGAAGTCAGGACTGGAACTCAAGCAGGTCAGGAAGCAGGAGCTGATGCAGAGGCCATGGAGGGATGTTACTTACTGGCTTGCTTCCCCTGGCTTGCTCAGCCTGCTCTCTTATAGAACCCAAGAATACCAGCCCAGAGATGGCACCGCCCACAAGGGGCCCTCCTTCACTTGATCACTAATTGAGAAAATGCCCCACAGCTGGATCTCATGGAGGCACTTCCCCAAGTGAAGCTCTTTTTCCTATGATAACTCCAGCCTGTGTCAAGTTGACAGACCAAACTAGCCAGTACAATATATATATATATATATAATTATAAATATTTATATAATATTTATATAAATATAAATATTATAATTATATATAATTAAAAGGATATATATATATATATATATATATATATATATATATATCCTTTTAATTCACATTCCAGTGGGGGAGACCTGAAAATAGAGAATACTAGAAAATGTATTTCAAAAATGAGTGTCCATGTATCTAGCTAATAATATCATTATAGAGTAAGAACAGATTTTATGTGACAGTTAACAATTTAATTGAATTTCTTAATTAGAAATTAAGTGTGGAAGCACATAATTTTGAGAGAAAACTAGGTTTTCAGGAACTACCAATGTTTCTTGCTCACATGTAAAAGTTTTAGAGATAGGTAGGAATTATATTCATTTCTGAGGGAGTGGCCTATGGCAGGCTGCTAACCCTTATGCAATTAGATTATCTAGCTAAGAAATGATTGAAACAATAGATCTAATTTTAGGAAAGTATTTATATTATTTAGTACAGATAATAATTGGAAGGGGAACTGTCACATTTCAAACATAATTCATGTTCACTATATTTTTTCTTTTTCTACTTCTACAGGTATTTATATTTTGCTTTTCTTCCTGTGACTATAAATATGAGAAGATATTTACTAGAAGGATGTATATTGTAGTTTACTAATACATATGATATGAACATAAAATAATTTTGGAAGTTCATACATTTATGCCCTACATTAATTTATATTTCTATACTTCCAACCTCATTTCAAAATTCTCTGTCATTATTTGTTTCTAATTTTAGTGTAATCTTACTACTGAGATATCAAATATAAAGAGCGGGCTCTTCATTTTTTAGTAGCTGACTACCCATGAAACAACTTACATACCACATGAAGCTCAAGAAGAAGGAAGACCAAAGTGTGGATGCTTCAGTCCAACTTAGAATTGGAAATAAAATAATCATAGGAGGTAGAGGGAACAAGGGATCTGGGAAAGAAAGAGGAGAGGGAGGTCAAAAGGGAGGGATAGGATCAGGTATGGGGAGAGACATTGAGAAGTACTCAGGATCATGAAATTGAAAGGAGGTGTATTACAGTTGAGGGTGGGAAACTGGGTGTAACTACTATAAAGTACCAATTGCCAGGGAAGCAAGAGATTCCTTGGACCCAATGAGAATCACCTTAGCTGCAATATCCAACAATGGGGGGATAGAAACTATAAAGTGGATAGGCATGACCCCTGGTTGAAGGATAAGGCCACCCACCCATCTCAAAAATTTTAACACAGAATGGTTTCTCTCTTAAGAAAATGCAGGGAAAAAGAGTGGAATAGAGACTGAAGGAAAGACCATCTTTAACTACCACATGTAGGGATTCATGCCATCAGAAAACACCAAAACCCAGACACTATTGCTGGTACCAAGAAGTGCTTCCTGACGGGAGCCTCGAATAGCTGTCCCCTGAGATTCTCTGCCTAACAAATACTGATGTGGATGTTGGCAGCCAACCATCGGATTGAGTCAGGGGACCCCAATGAAAGACTTAGGGGAAGGAATTAAGGAACTCGAGGGCATTTAAGACCATAGAAAGAACAACAATATCAAATAACCAGACCCCCCACCCCAGACCTCCAAAGTACTAAACCACCATACGCATGTAGGGGCCCATGGTTCCAACAGCATATGGAGCAGAGGATTGTCTTTTCTGGAATCAGTGGGAGGAGAGGCCCTTGATCCTGTGGAGTCTCAATGCTCCAATGTAGGGGGATGCTAGAGGGGTGAGGCAGGAGTAGCTAGATGGGTGGGAGATAGAGATAGAGATAGAGATAGAGATAGAGATAGAGATAGAGATAGAGATAGAGATAGAGATAGAGATAGAGATAGAGATAGAGATAGAGATGAAGGGAAGGGTAGATAACACGGGGGTTTGTGGAGAGGAAACCAGGAAGGAGGGCAACACTTGAAATGTAAATAAATGAAATTACCAATTTAAAAATAGAAAGATTTTGTGTGAACTCTGTCTTAAGTAGACTATCTTAACAAATCCTTCCACTCAGGGTTCAAAGAACTCTCCATAAGAGAAGGAAGAGTATAAATGCCAGAGATTGTGGATGACACAAAGGAAACAAGGCTTTCTAAATCCAGCAGGGCTGACATATGTAACTGAGGCAGCATGCACAGGTCTACGCCAGAGGGTGTCTCCGTGCTGAGGGGAACTGGACACATGCCCCATCCCTATTCCAAAAGCTATCTCCAATTGAATACCTCTTGTGAAGGAGAAAAAAATAGTTTCATATAGGAGAGTTTCAGTAGGTAGACCACCCACTTGTAAGGATAAACCCCATTCCCAGCAGTAGTAAGACAGGACAGGGCAAATTCAACAGAATTCCTGAATTTGAAGTTCTTTGTCTCACAATGCTTTGTCCGGATATTAATTTTCTTTCTTTTTTGTTTCCTTACAGGCCTTTTGTGTATATAGTATTGTATCTGGTGGTGTTTTGTTTTGTTTTGTTTATGGGATTTTTGTATGTGTCTAAATGTGTGTGTGTGTGTGTGTGTGTGTGTGTGTGCGCGCACACGCGCGCATCTATGTGGGTTTCTTATGTTTTTCTCCTGTTTCTTTATTTTGATCTATTCCAGTTCATTTGTTTTAGTTTTATTTTTTATTCTTGTATTTTAGATGACTATTTGCATTTTAATGAGATAAAGTGAAAAATGTGTGGATTAGTATGAGTGGGTTGTCAGGGACCATATGGAAATTGTTGACGGAGGGGAAGCCACAATACATTGTATTGAAAATGTATTTTCAATCAAAACAAACAAACAAAAAAACCAAAAAATGTATTTGGAATAAAGTAGGTTATAGAATACAAAGAGTTTTGAATACAATTAGAATACAATTTGTTTTGCTTAAAGAATATATTTTGTATATTGTCTGTAAGCTGTGTTTTTGTCCTTATAATAATTTTTAACTAATTTTATTATTTCACTAGGCATCACACACACACACACACACACACACACACACACACAAACACACAAATTTAGACACATACAGAAATCCAATAATCAAAATACCACCAGATACCATACTATATACACAAAAGGCCTGTAAGAAAATAAAAATGAAAGAAAGAAAAACAATGTCCAGTTCTAATATAGCTTATATTATTCTAAAGTAGAAACCCAGAGGAAATAGTACCCAATTAATTTTATGAAGCCACACTTACCCTCATACCCAAACCACATAAGGAACCAACCAACAAAAATGAAATTCAGACCACTTTTTGTTATGAACATAGATTCAAAAATTCTCAATAAAATATTTTCAAGTTGAATGGAAGAGTACATAAGTAAGATCATCCACCATGATCATGTGGGCTTCATGCCAGAGATTCAGGAATACACAAAAATTAATAAATGTAATCCACAATACAAACAAACTGAAAGACAAAAACCACATGATTACTTTTAATTGGTTATTTTATTTATTTACATTTTGAATGTTATCCCATTTCCCAGTTTTCCCTGCACAAACCCCCTATCCCATCTACCTTACCCTCCTTCTAGGAGCGTACTCCCAACCCATCTACCCACTCCTTCCTCACTGTCCTAGCAGTGCCCTAGACTGGGCATTGAGCCTTCATAGGACCAAAGGCCTCTCCTCCCATTGATACTAGATAAGTCCATCCTCTGCCCCATATGCAGCTGGAGCCATGGCTCCCTCCATGTGTACTCTTTGGTTAATGGTTTAGCCCCTGAGGGCACTTGGTTGTCTGGTTTGCTTATGATCATCTTATTAGATGTAGAAAAGGCCTTTGACAAAAAGCAAAACCCCTTCATCATGTCCTGGGATGATTAGGGATAATGGACAAAACCCAACATCATAAAGACAGTTTATAGTAAGCCTATAGCCAATGTCAAATTAAATGGAGAAAAGCTCAAAGCAAATCCACTAAAATTAGGAACAAGATGGGATTGTCCACTCTCCCCATACCTGTTCAATAGAGTACTTGAAGTCTTGGCTATAACAATAAAACAACTGAAAGAGATCAAGGGTACATAATTGAAAAGTGAAAAGTCAAAGTATCTTTAATTACAGGTGATATGATAATACATAAGTAACCATAAAAATTCCATCAGAAAACTCTTACAAGTAATAAACACTTTAATAAACACTTTCAGCAAAGTAGCTGGATACATATTTAAGTACCATAAATTAGTAGACTTTTAAAAATGACAAACTCATTGAGAGAGAAATCATGGAACAACCTTTTTATAATAGCCTCACATACCATAAAATAACTTGGATTTAAAAAGCAAGTTAAAGACATATGTGATAAACATGGTAAGACACTGAAGAAAGAAATTTTAGGAGTTATCAGTAGATGGAAAGATCTCCCGTGCTCATAGATTGATAGGATCACCAGAAGCAAATGGTTATTCTATTAAAAAAACAATCTGAAGACTTGTTTGATGCACCCCAATAAAAAATCCAGTGTTATTCTTCACACATATTGAAAGGACAATTTTGAGTGTGTTTGGAAATACAAAATGCTCAGTATAGCCATAGCAATGGTGAATAATTGAAAGGCTGGAGGGATCACTAGCACTGATTTCAAGCACTAGCACTGATTTCTGTTAGTAGTAAGAACAGCATAATGGCAGAAAAATAGACAAGCTAATCATTAGAATTGAATAGAAGACCCAAACACAAATTCCCATACCTATGAAGACATAATATTTTATTTTTTAAAAAAGCCAGAAATATATACTGGGAAAATGACAGGATCTTTAGCAAATGGTGCTGGTCAAACTGAATGGCTGCAGGTAGAAGGATTCAAATAGATCAAAGCTCATTATTGTGCACAAAACTCAATATCAAGATCTCAATGTAGAACAAGATACATTAAACCTGATAAAAGTGAAAGTGGAGAATAGCCTTGAACTCATTGGTATAGGAAAAGACTTTCAGGACAGGGCAAAATTATCATAGGGGCTAAGATCAACACTTAATAATGGGACCTCATGAAAATGAAAAACTTCTTCAGGGCAAAGGACACTGTCAATTGGAAAAAGTACAGACTAGAGAATGGAACAAAAAATTCCCAGCTGCAAATCTGATAGAGGTTTAATATACAAAACCTGGACATCAAGTAAACAACTCTAGTAAAAATTGGATACAGATCTAAGCAGAGAATTCTCAAAAGGGGAAAATCAAATGCAGCAGAGATACTTTTAAAATGCTTAATAGCCTTAGCCCTTGCAGAAATAAAAATTCAAAATTTTTGGGAATTCATTCTTCAACCATGATAATGACTAAGATCAATAAAAGAAGTGACAGCTTGTGCTAGAGAGAATTTGGGGTAAATCTATCTCCCATCCATTGTTGATGGTAGTTCAAACATGTGGAGCCACTATGGAAATCATTGTGATGATTCCTTAGGAAGATGGGTATCAATCAACCTTAAAATCCTGCTATATCACACTTCATTGTATACCAAAAAGATGGTTTTTGGAAGATGTTCTCAATCATGTTCATTGTTGCACTACACATAACAGCCAGAAATTGGAGACAACCTCATGGCATCAACAGATAAATGGATAGAGAAAATGTGGTATATTTACATAATGGAATATAATTCAGCCATTAAAAATTGGCAGGGTAATGGTGAGAACTAGAAGGAAATCATTCTGTGTGCGGTAACCCAGATGCAGAAAAACAAATATGGTATGAATTGTTTATATGCTATATGTGGATATTAGCTGTCAATTCAGTGAAAATCAAACTATAATCCATAGAGCCACTTCTGATAGGTATAGAATAAGGGACTAAAGGAGGGGCAAGTAGATCTTCCTAGTAAAGGGAAGTAAAATAGACAGTTATTAACAGATAGTGTTGAGACTGGAATGGAAGGATTCCAGTAAGTAGGGAGTGCAAGGGAAGAGGATAAAATGAAGAGAATATGGGAGACACTAAAAACTAAAAGCCATTTGAGAGGTTGTATAGAAACTAGTTGGATCAGGTAACATCTAATTGAGTTATTAGTCAAACAAATCCCTTGGGAACCTCCAAACAACTTGGAATATTTCCAGAATTATAGATACCATTCTGTAGATGTATGGCAAGGCCTCATTGTTGAAAACAAGAACCACACAACTCATTGTACACAGAAAGAATTCGAGCTGATGGCTATATAGAGACTTAACCCCTATGTGCTGGCATTTTTGGTGCAAAAATGTACTCTGTATGCTACAAAAGGAAAAAATGTAGAAACCAATCCAGCTACAAACCCTGTGATCTATACACTATAATCACTCATACAAAGCTTGTATGAGTGATTAATCAATATTTGATTCACTTAAGGGACACCATATAAGAAGGAACCTACACCTGAAACTACTTAGGTAGTCGAGAACCTAAGACTAGATACCCCCAAGGGACTAGGGTAAAAGCAAATACCAATGTTCTAAAACAAAACAAAACAACCAACCAAAAAAACAAAGCAAGAAAATGATTCCTAATCACCTTCTTCTGTTTTCATTATTCAGTGTCTTGCTCAGCCATCATTAGAGAAGACTCCTCCTGCAGCAGATGAAAACAAAAAACCCATGTATATACATATATATGTATATATATATACATATATATATATATATATATATATATATGTATATATATACATACACACACACACACACACACACACACATATATATATATATATATATATATATATATATATATATATATATATTCAACAGATGAGAGCAAATACAGAGACCCATGGCTCTATATTATGAAGAGAGTGAGTGACCTTGGAACACTCGGCCCTAAATGGAAAGTCTTCATCAATTCCCTCTGTTCGAGGCTCAGTGAACCCTGAAAAAAAAAGTTGTAGTAAGAGTATATGATACAGAGTATACAGAGGACACCAAGAAAATAAAGCCTTCTGAACCAGCATGATTGAAATAAATATGAACTCATAGAGATGAAGGCAGCATGCACAGGGCCTGTACAGTTCTGCATCATACAGGGTCCTAGAGCTGAAAGGAGGTGTGTACTCATCTCCCCATTCCTATCCCTGAAGCTATTTGAAATAGATATCCAATTTGCAAATAAAATTTAGCTTTCTCCAAGGAAGCTTTCCTGAGTAAACCAACTCCTCTTAAGTGTAGGCTGCATTTCCAACAATAGATGAACACAAAGGAATTCAGTAACATCTTTGGAGATCCCTTGTCTCATAATGTGTCAGGACTTTGCTTTTTAAATCTTATTTTTAATTTATATTTTATTATAGATATATTTTACTGTATAGGTCCTCTGCTTGTAAATTATGGCTTCTGTGGTACTGTGAAATGTGTGAACAAGTGGGTCTCTGCTTCCTTATCTTCTTCTTGTGCCTTTTCATGGTTCCTTTCATTCTGTAGATTTGTTCACTCCAATTCAATGTGCTAATTTTTGTTTCGTCATTTTATTTCATTATTTATTTTATTTGTTACTATTATTATTTAATCATTTTTTTACAGCACAGTCATTATCCTGTCCTGGTCTGCCCTCTCACAGTTCCTCATGCCATTCCTCTTCCCCATGTCCACACTCCACCCCCTGCCCACCATACCTCCCCACTTTCTCAGACCTCAAAACTCTCAATGGTTAGGTGCATCTCTCTTCTCTCACTAAGGCCAGACCTGGCAGTCCTCTGCTATATATGTGACAGGGGCCTCACATCAGCTACTTTCCTTTAGAATCCCATTATTTTCTGAAGAGATACAGAAAGAGGGTGGATCTACATTGGAAGAGTAATGGGGTATATCTGGGAAAAGTAGGGGAAAGAGAAACTTTAATCAGGAATTTTTATGTGAGGAGGAAAAAGGTTCTTTTTTTTAATAAAAGGAAAAATGCAAACTGAAAAAAATAGAAAATAATTTTGAAAATTATTTATGTTGTAGGACAAGAAGTTGAGTAAATTCATAACTACTGAATAAATATTGGAAATATATATATTTGAAAAAGTATTAGTCTATCATGTTATGCAAATTTTCAACTTCTGCTTTCCTCAGTTTTTGCATTGTTCTCTGTAAAGCTCTAGCTATGGGTACATATGTCGTTATATTCTGTGTTTTCTTCATGGTTTATTCTTCTTTTTTTTTTTGGTTTTTCTAGACAGGGTTTCTCTGTGTAGTCCTGGCTGTCCTGGAACTCACTCTAGACCAGGCTGGCCTCGAACTCAGAAATCCGCCTGCCTCTGCCTCCCAAGTGCTGGGATTAAAGGCATGTGCCACCACCACCCGGTGGTTTATTCTTTTGATATCATAAAATGTATATATTTCTAGTGAGTCTTCTAGATACACAGTCTGCTCTGTCTGCTATTTGTACAGCTTAAACAGTTTTAAACTTTTTATTGTTTACATAGTCTTAAATTTTCTGTGTTTTTTGTATTTAATCTTCTAAATTTATATTAAAAATGTTTTCATATTTTTATGAAGGTTTTCAAATTAGAAACACATATAAGAAGTAAATTATTAGATATTTATTAAATTATTGGTGGTTAGATTTATATTTACCATCTTAGGATTCATTTTCTCTTTCTCATGCTTTAGGCATTTTTTTTTGTGTGTGTGTGCATAAGTTCTCGAATGTGTACCTGCATGCATGCATGGGTGTGTGTGAATGTGCATGTATCATATCATGACCCTGGAGGCTGGATGTGTGTAGAGGTCAGGGAACTACTTTCAAGGGGTTTTGTAATGATATTATTTTAATGTTGTTATTGCTTATTAGAATGCATTCAAAATATATAAAGGATATGTATGAAATAAAAGACTAGAAAACTTAAAGGAAATAGTGTGAAACTTACCTGAAACATATGAGAATTTAAAGAGATATCAAACTACAAATTCTAACTATCAGAATGTACTCTCTACAACTATGTAAGACAAAACCAAATGGCTTGGTACAGAGAAAGGTCAGACTCTGTAAGTATGTAATATAAAGCATTATATGACAGGTCAGATTGTAGTTTCTGTATATGCAAAGTAGAGGCAGGAGTTCTGGTTCAGCTTAGGATTCAGAGATGATGCCTCAAAATTACAACAACAGCAACAACAACAACAAAACAAAAGAAGAATGTGTTGATAGAGATATTAAATACATTAACTGAAATTAAATATAAAAAATGATATGAAGATATAAAAACAAACTTTTCTCTTAAGATCAATTTAAATATAGCAATTTAAACTTATAAGTATATTTTACAAATATAATAAACTATAAAATCACAGCAATTAAAATATAAACATTATTCCCTGTCTTTTGTTACTTTAAATCTTAAGTTGATTATGAGGGGTTTTAGAGAATTAACCTAGAATACTTTGCCAGGTAAAGAAAATTTAATGATAGAAATAAGCAGTCAAGTTGATTTTTACATGATAATAAATAATCATTGGAGCTATTTATATATAATTAAAAAGTTTAAGCCACTTGAAATTGTTATATTAGTCAACAAATAGAGAAATAAGCCAAACAGAATAAAAAATAATATAATATTTAACTTAGACCTTTATGTATAATAAGGGTGACATTTCAAATAAGACAAGTGGACAATTTAGTAAACTGGTGTTATTTCAGGTAAAAATTTTGTGGAAAATAATGAAACTGACAGTCTGTTCTAAATAACCTGTGCATTTGTGAGTGCATGTTCATGTGTGTGCTTGTGTGCATGAGATTTTGCTGATTTGTTAGGCATTTTAATGATTGGGGTTCTCTGTAGGAACAGAATTGATAGATGGAGCTGAAAATCTAGTAGGTGCTTTGTGCAGATTGCTAGAGACCTCTAAAGTCCCAATCTCATGTTGAAAATGTGGACGATTCCAGGGGAGCCACTGGTCTTTAGTCCATATTAGAAAGCTGTAAAAGCTGGTTTCAAGATCTCTTTTAGGCTATAGTATCATCAAAGAATGATGGCTGCAGCAGCAGGAGCAAGATACCATCAGACAAGATGAACCTTTCTTCAAGGTGAGGATAAGCAAGAACAAATCAAGAACATTCTCACATATCCTTTTACCTCTTCCACCTTCAGAAGGAACTGCCCATACTTAGGTAGAGGCATACTCATGCAAATTAAACTGATCAAAGATATCCCACCCATCTGTGCCAATGTCTCGTCTGTTAGTTGATTCCATACCCAGTGCAGTTGACAACCAAGATTAACTTATCACAGCCATCATCCCACAGGCTCTGCTAGATGTAACATAATAAGCAGTCTCCTTTGATAGATAAGAGACTCTTCTGGGCATTCTCGATGTATCTGTCTAATTAGTGCTGTCTAGGCAGCATCTTTCCAACCCATGCAGTCACTTATGAAAGATCACATATTTATTTTTTCTTTTAAATTAACCAGCTATATCAAAGATATTTTCATAAATAATCATGGTATTTCAGGCAGGACATGCACAGATATCAACAATACACAAGAAGTTCCAAATTTTCTTCTTGTATAAACTACCAAAATCAGAAAGGCCAGTATAAAACCCAATGAAATCTTCATTCAATTCTTTGAAAAGGGGGAAGGAGCTTAGAGTGAGGGTTGACATTTTACATTAAGGTTGTCGTTTAGCAAATTTTTACAAGCCAACCTTGACTTTCTGGAAATGAACATGGCAGAAGTATCAACCCAAAGATCCACAATCTTTTCTAAAAGGAACCAGTGCTCTTCTGAGAACACTCAATGAAGTCACTGCAAAGTCCACATCAACCAATCGATGTGGGTACAGGTTCCAACAAGTTTCTGTATTTTTTTAATTAGATATATTCTTTATTTACATTTCAAATGTTGTCTCCTTTCCTGGTTCCCCACCCCCAGAAAATCTCCTAACCCATCCTCCCTCCCCCTGCTCACCAATCTACCCATTCCTGCTTCCCTGACCTGGCATTCCCCTATACTGTGGCATCTAACCTTCTCAGGACCAAGGGCCTCTCCTCCCTTTGATGTCCAACAAGGCCATCTTCTGCTGCATATGCATCGGGAGCCATGGGTCCCTCCATGAACCCTGGTTTGTGGTTTAGTCCCTGGGAGCTCTGGGGGTACTGGGTGGTTCAAATTGTTGTTCCTCCTATGGGACTAAAATACCTTCAGCTCCTTGGGTCCTTTCTCTTGCTCCTCCATTGGAAACCCTGTGGTCAGTTCAACGGTTGGTTGAGAGTGACCCCCCTCTGTATTTGTTATGCACTGGCAGAATTTCCCAGATGACAGTTATAACAGGCTCCTGTCAGCAAGCACTTATGGGAATAGATAATTGTGTCTGGGTTTTTTAACTCTATATGGATGGATTCCTAGGAGGGGCAGTCTCTGGATGGTCTTCTCCTCAGTCTCAGCTTTACACTTTATCTCTGTATCTCCTAGTGTGGGTATTTTGTTCCCCCTTCTAAGAAGGATCAGAGTATCCATACTTTGTTCTTCCTTCTTCTTGAGCTTCATTTGGTCTGTGAATTGTGTCTTGAGTATTATAAGCTTCTGGGCTAATATCCACTTACCAGTGAGTGCATACCATGTGTGTTCTTTTGTGATTTGGTTTCCTCACTCAGGATGATATTTTCTAGTTCCATCCATTTGCTTAATAATTTCATGAATTCATTGTTTTTAATAGCTGAATAGTTGTCCATTGTGTAAATGTACCACATTTTCTGTATCCATTCCTCTGTTGAGATACATCTGGGTTCTTTCCAGCTTCTGGCTATTATAAATAAGACTGCTATGAACATAAAGGAGCATTTCTATTCATTTATCAATTTTCATGCTACTAGAATATGTGTACAAATATAAGGGCAAATTTCCATCTCCTAAAAATGTATTTTTATTTACTGTAGCCAGAGAAGTTTCAAGATCACTTTTAGCTTATTTAGCAAGGCAGTCAAACAGTCATACACATAAAATAAAAATAAATCTTTTAAAGGCACAAAGCACAAACTCTTATTCTCTAAACATAGAGAATAGAATGTCATTCAGCACTATAAAGTACATAGGTGTGTCATTTAAAAGTCAGGGCCAATCTGGAGGACACCGTGTTAAATGAAATGGGGAAACATAGTAGATGGCACAAACCAGTAGCAACTCCAGCCAGTTAAGAGTCAGAGGCAGGTGTTGATGAATACAAACCCTTCAGGGACTACAAAAGGAATTCAAGGCTAGATTTGGCAAATTAATAAAATCCTGTTTGTGATGTTTTTTATATGCTTGGCCCAGGGAGTGGCATTATTAGGAGGTATGACCTTGTTGGAGTAGGTGTGTCACTGTGGGTGGGTGTGGGATTAAGACCTTTATCCTAGCTGTCTAGTAGTCAGTCTCCTAGTAACAACCTTCCGATGAAGATGTAGAACTCTCAGCTCTGCCTGTACCACACCAGCCTAGATGCTGCCATGTTCTCACCTTGATAATAATGAGCTGAACCTCTGAACCTGTAAGCCAGCCCAAATTAAATGTTCTTATAAAATTTGCCTTGTTCATGGTGTCTGTTCACAGTAGTAACAGCTTAACTAAGAGACTATCTCAACATGAACAGCAAACTTAATAATGCATATATAGCCTACTGGTACAGTATTTGTCTAGCTCACATTAAGGTTCTAGTTTCCATCTCTAGTACGGGTAAACAAAGCACAAGAAAAGAAAAATCAACAGAAACAGGAAGGCAAACATTCCATGATGAAATTTATGTTCAGAATCTTTAGAAATTATCTTACAGAGTAGTTACTAACAGTTAACAGGATGAGCAGAAACTGGTTGAAGAATATAAATTTTCAGGTAAAAATAATAAAGTTAAGAGATTTGTTGTTCAGTATGGGAATGGTGGCTACTGATGTGTCCTTCTAAAGTGGTAAAAAAGTAGATAGAAAGTGGTGTGAAAAATAAAAATATTAGTGATTCCACACAACATAAGTGCTTTATAACATTATTCTGTACATCATAGATGCATACATTTTATATATCAGTATAATAACAATTATACTTGTATTAGCATGCTTACATATTTAAAATTTTATGTACCTATGTATGTATGTATGTATGTATGTATTATGTATGTATGTATGTATGTATGTATGTTTGTGCATGTGAGTGCAATGCCTGCGGAAGCCAGGGGAGGGCAACTGATTACCCTTGTGTCCCAGAAAGTTGTGAGCCACCTGACATGGGCCCAGCAATCTTGACATAAATGATGAGTGAGCTTTTAGCCAATCACCCATTTCTTCATCCTCTGGATCAAGTAATTTAAAAAGAAACATTTATATGTGGTGTGTGTGTGTGTGTGTGTGTGTGTGTGTGTGTGTGTATGTATGTGTGTAAAACAACATTTAATAAAATATTTGCTGCCACTATTTGAAGATGGGCAGGCTTGGGAAGATGTATATGGGTAGGTTTGGAGGGACGATGTGGAAGGGAAAAGTTATATAAGTCTATTATCATCTCAACAAATAGAAGTAATTTTCACTTGCTCATACATTCTATTATCTGTTCAATCTTTTCCTTTCCTGCTCATCATTCAATGGGCTTAGAATCTGATGACAGATCTGACTCCTTGGTAAGCTCTGCATCACACCCCTGTTGCTGTGGGATGGGATCCAAAGTTTATGATCAGTCATCTGATCAGGAGTGGCAACTCTGATGAAATGAAATAAATCTCCAATTTCCTATGTTCAGCCTCTCCCAGGAACACGTGGTCACAGCTCTATTCACTGCCTCTAGCCACTATCCAAAATCACATTCAGGAGGCAAGTGTCTCTCTGTCATCCACTATTCAACTTTTTTTTTAATCTTCCCTCCAATGGCTGACATGAATTTTGCTTTGACTGCTAGTTTGGGTATCTCCATGTATTCCTCCAGCAGTACTATCCAGACTTCTTCTGTAGATTCAATGCAGAATTTTTTTAAGGCATTTGGGGAAAAACTAATTCTATCCTATGATTGTGTATATGAAGTAGTCTTGGATTGTAGCATACAATATCTGAAGTCCAAAGCTGACAGAACTTGGGAAATTAGCCCTATGATATTTTTAGAAGTACTGAGGAAGTGACAGAAGGTGTATGAATACCAGACAAAATCCCATAGTATTTAGGTCTTGAGAAGACTCTAAAGACAGAAAAGTTACAGTGACACTTGATTCTGGAAGCATGTCTTTAGATTTGTGACTTTGAGCCAATAGTTTCAATGCTATTTCCTTCCCCATAGTAATGAAAGACTGTTCCGAGTACAATCCACTGCCTTTGAAAGTTTGTCATTTGTCAATCTAAACTTAATAATGAACTGAGATAAAGCCTGAAAGTCAAGTACTTTGTTTCAAAGAAGAAGGAAAAGAATCCTCCCACAATTATTTACCTATTCCCTCATCTGGATTTGTGGTTAAATAGGGTTCTCATGAAGTTACAAAAAGTTTTTATAAGGAGAAATGATTTCTTTATGTTTAACAAACTATGAACCAAACTATGAACCAAGACTGAGAATGCCTGTTGCTCTTCAGGGGTGAAAACCAAAATGAAACTGCAAAAAGGGCACTTTTAAAACTAAAATAAAATGTTGTTTCTATTAATTTTGAAAATATCCTTAGGTTCACTTTTGTCAAAAGAAGTGACTGACAGTGTCCTTTGACTTACAGAAACTTTGTAATTTTATGAGGTACCTTTTGTCAATTCTTGATCTTAGAGCATAAGCTATTGGTGTTCTGTTCAGGAACTTTCCCCCTGTGCCCATGTCCTCCAGGGTCTTCCCAAGTTTCTTTTCTAATAGTTTCAGTGTGTCTGGTTCTATGTGGAGGTCCTTGATCCACTTGGAGTTGATCTTAGTACAAGGAGATAAGAGTGGGTCAATTCGCATTCTTCTGCATGTTAACCTCCCGTTGAACCAGCACCATTTGTTGAAAAGGCTATCTTTTTTCCACTGGATGTTTGTAGCTCCTTTATGAAAGATCAAGTGACCATAAGTCTGTGGGTTCATTTCTGGGTCTTCAATCCTATTCCATTGATCTACTTGCCTGTTGCTGTACCAATATCGTGCAGTTTTTAACACAATTGCTCTGTAGTACTGCTTGAGGTCAGGGATATTGATTCCCCGAGAAGTCCTTTTATTGTTGAGAATAGTTTTAGCTATCCTGGGTTTTTTGTTACTCCAGATGAATTTGAGAGTCTCCAGGTGAATTTTCAATATTTTCATTCTTTGATTCCCATGACCATGCTAAAGAAGATGCTGAAAGGAAAATATACTTGATTAAAAATTACCTATTGGAGGATATTTTTATTTCTCTAACTTTTAAATTTCTGATTCCCAGAGATAATCCTATAGTATAAGATCTATGCAATGCTCGGTTCAAAACTGGAGTCTGGAAAATGTATTTATGGCATAGTGAAAGGTAGTGCATATTAAAACAAATGGGGATTATTATGGGATACAGTATTTATGTATCCATCAGACCTGGAATTCCTACATACACAGCTCCAAGTTTGTGTAAAAAGATATAGAATAGGCAGGCACACTTCTTTTGTTTTTGTGATCAAATACCCACCAAGAAGCAAGGTAGGGGATGGTAGATATATTTTCCCTTATAACTCAATTCCATCACTGTGGAGAAGGCATGGCACGAGAGAATGAAGTGGATGGTCACATTGTATCTATAGTAGGAAACAGGGAGTGGTGCAGCAGTGACCAGGCTAAGAAACCTTAGAGAAATATCCATGCCTGCCTGCTCCCACATCAATACCATGCAGCAGATGGTGATCAAGTGCTCAAAGACATAAGCTTATTAGGGAGCATTTCATTTCAAACCATAGAGACTATGCCGGTACTACAATAAAATCCAAATTATCATATCTTCAAGAAAATGTTGCTAAAATGGATGCTGCTTCCGTGATTCCAGAATATTTAGTAAAATAGAGGAATGAAGGCAGGGATGCTGATTCAGCAATGTATAATCCTCAAATGTGAACCAAGGACTAAAAATTCTGTTAACACCAGGAGGATAATGACAACCCCTGCAAAACTCATTCAGTTAAATTAAATGACTAATTTTTAAAATACTTACCGTGCTTGATAGAAATAAACTGTGAAACTGCTTTAAGTGGATATTAGCCATTGAGTACAGGATGCTCATGATATACTACAGAAAACCAAAAAAGCTAAACAAGAAGGAAGGTACAAGTGAGGATGCCTGATTCTCAATTAGAAGAGGGACTATAATAGTCATAGGGGCCAGAGGAAGGGTTGGAACTGGGAGAATGAGAGTAAGGGAAGGAGAATTGGGAGGTGCGGGTGGGGGCAGGACAGGATCAGGTGTGATGAGAGACAGGAGAGAGGGCCAGAAGGCCAAGAGAATGAATGAAAATTTGTAGCTGATGGGGCTGGAGTAGAGAATCTCTAGGAAGTTCCAGAGACTTGAGATGGGGGTGGGTTCCCAGGACTCAGTGCAGGTGGCCTTAGCCTAAGAGTGAGGATATGGAACCTGAAGAACTCACCTCCTATATGTATCCAGGCAGAACCTACAGTGGGGAGATAAGGACACCAATGAACCCACAAAACTTTCAACGCAAATTTTGTCCTGTCTAAAAGCACTGTAGAGACAAAGATGAAGCAGAGTCTGAGGGAATGGGCCCAACTTGAGATCCATGCCAAGGGTAATCACCAATCCTTGACAATATTATTCATACTCTGTTATGCTTGTAGACAGGAGCCTGGCATAACTGTTCTCTAATTGGTTCTACACAGCAGCTGACTAAAACAGACACAGATACCCATACACAAGAATCGGACAAACCTCTGGACTCTTATGTAAGAGTTGGGGGGAATTGAAAGATTCAAAGGGGATAGAAACCCCACAGAAAGACCAGCAGAGTCAACTAACCTGGACCCTTAGGGAGTCTCTGAGATTGAACCACCAACCAAATATCATAAATAGGCCACCCAGCAGATGTATAACTCAGTCTCCATGTCAGTCCCCAAGCAGGGCTGCTTTTTCTGTCCTTAGTAAGAAGAGGGTACACCTAACCCTGCAGGTATACCAGTAGGTGTATATGAGGGTGAGGGTTATGGGGGACCTCTCAGTGAAGAAGGGCAGAGGGGGTGTGAAAGGGGAAGGAGAGGCACAGTGTTTGCTAATAAACTAATTAATTAATTATTCAAAAGAATTCTGGCAGAGGAGGAATTTAGTATTCTAAGGATAAAATGGAAATCACCTCTAATGACCTATTATGTTTGCCATTAGTCATGGCTTCCTTGGGTTGGATTAATTTGCATATGCATATTTGCTGGGTCATGATGGATATCAGGTTGTAAAACAGGATAGAACAGAAATCTGTCTCTCTCTCTCTCTCTCTCTCTCTCTCTCTCTATATATATATATATATATATATATATATATATATATATATATACCCCAGCCTAGCATCCACTTTTCTTTGTCAAATGTAGCAGCCTTAAAACTTTGCAGATGAAATCTCAGACCCCCACCCCCAGACTCAGTCCTGAGCACCATTCTGGAGATAGAAGAGCTTCAGAACAAGAAGCAAACTATGACTGGTGTCCAACAAAGTCACAAAGGTTCCAGAAGATCATTGTGCAAGAGTACTGGGAAGTATCGGAAAGCCAAAAGAAAATAACTTTGAGTATTTTTACATGTGACTTGGTAGTAATAATTTTATATACTCATTTAATCTTCTCAAAAAGTCATTTAATATATAGTAAAGTAGAGGCATGTGAATATTTAGAAATCCAAGCAACTAACATTCTTTATCTTCCTATATTACTTTTTATTAAAAAATTAAAAGACAAAATTCTAACATGGAGAGGGAAGTCAACACTAAGTCCCATTCCTTGTCCAGGAGCTATTGTCAGTGGATCGTTTCTGGAAGAAAAAGAGTCAATTGTCTTTAAGTGGGTGGCACTGGTAAGTAGACCATGCTCTAGTAGCAAGGACACAGATCCATGAATAATTAGGCAGCAAAAATTGGGATAGATGGGCAGGGAATGAAAACATGAATCCAGAAGAAGTAAATGTGATCAAAACACTCTGTATGGCATTTCTGAAATAGTCTTCCCTAGAAAGCACACGGAAATAATTGGCCCTGAAAATATACATACAGAAAGCCTTATGAAATCTGAGAAAGTTGGATTTATGCATTTGTGTGTGTGTGTGTGTGTGTGTGTGTGTGAGAGAGAGAGAGAGAGAGAGAGAGAGAGAGATTTTAAAAGGCCATGCATTTGTATCAAGCTCTAATTTTATCATGGGCTCTTTTAGTCTGGATGGTAGATAAGCATATAAAAACATTCAATACCGAAAGTTTAAATTCAATGTGAAATTCTACAAATTACTTCTTAAATGCCTATTCTAATGGAATAGAAGTTCATTGAATTTTATTTAGGATCTGATTAATTTTGGTGTGTGATGTGTTTATTTAATATATATGATATATATTATGATAAAGTTTATAAAACTAAAACAATTAAAAGGCTGTCATACACTGACAGAAGTCTGGAGTTTGGCTTTCCAGCATACACTTTGAGCAGCTCACAACTACTTTTAATTAATGCTCCAGGATATCTGAAGCCCCCAGGCTTCCTTGGGTTGGGTAATAACACAAACATAAGTAAATACATATAAACATACATACAAACAGAGACACAGACACATAGATACACACACACACACACACACATACACACACAAGTGAAACACATCTTCAAAACGTGTAAGCATAGAGTATCTTGCATTATGCCAATCATTTGTCTTTCTTCCTTCACATTTTCTCTCTTACTTGAAGTTTTTTGAAAGGGCCTCCTCATTACAACTTAATTTCACAGTGTCATTTGCCATAATTAGAATTCAGCTACTAATGGATAAACAAAATGTGATATGTGATTACAATGACATATTTCTGAGTCTTTCAATGCAACCCCACTTAATGGCATTAGACAACAAGGGTAAGCCTTGAACATTTTACAGTAAATAAACTAAGTGAGTTGGAGAAAAATAAGTGTGGTGGTTCAACTTATATGAATTGTTTTAAGTAACCAGATCCATAAACACAACACAAAATTGTGATTCCCAATTTTGTGAGAGAATGAGTAGCAGGGAATTTTAATCAGCAGACAAGCCATATAGCTGGTTAAGTAGTGAAAGGTACTCGGCACTAAGACTGGCAACCTGAGTTTGGCCCTGCAAGCCACGTGACCAAAGGAGAGAACCAACACAAATTGTCCCACAATCTCATCATTAGTAACCATGGTATGTGGTCTGCCCACTGTAAAAACAAAGAATAATATTCTAGTTAGTCCAAACATGGAATTCTAGGAAACATCTATGTAACAGTAAACCTCTGCCAGTAAAAATCATAGAGAGCTTATGTTGGGTTTCCATCACAATTAAGTTTTTTTTTTTTTTACTTTTTTTTTATTGTATATATTCTATATTTACAATTCATTTCCCTTTTTCTGGTTCCCCACCCCCAAAGGTCCCACATGTCCTTTTCCCCCCCCCTGCTCCCGCATCCACCCCCTCCCAGAGGATGTGGAGAAAGAGGAACACAATTAAGTTTTAAAGTTGCTTTACCTCTTCAGTATATGTAATTATCACTCCTCATAACTGAATTATCTACAGAATACATAACAATTGTAATTTTTAATAATTTTGATGAATTATCATGGAGTATCTCATCTCATTCCTGTTGAATTCACATACTAAGTAACCCTTAAGTATTTAAATGTCACAGAAGTTGACCAGGTACAATAGTCATGTCTCAATTCAAGTGATAGTTTGTATCCTCCTTCTCAAAAGCAGGATTGACATACAGCTGAAAGCAGTTTCTGTCACTCATTGAGAGGAAATAAGGATAATTTTCACTTACCAAAATGTAATTTAAACTGAACGGAGAGGAAGGGTAGATATAACCTGTGGCATATACAGAATGTTCTTCCTGAAAGAGAGGGCAAGAGGAAGATTAGTGTCAATTGAAAGGATTGTTCTCTGGTAGAACAAGGGGATGATTTTACCCTCTAAGTGATTCAATGCAACTTTAGGTCTTACTTTTTTCTTCCAGTAAAAGAACTATAGAAAATAGACTTAATTCCATTCAGGAGAAAATAAATGTAGGCTATGAAAAGTATTATGTAAATGATAACTCTTAATTGTGAATGTTATTTAATAGCAAAATTAACTCGTGTCTAAAGTAAACAGTATATTCTACACTCTTCCCTTTAGGACAGAGAAAAACAGTATTAGGCACTTAGAACTGAATGGGTGTGGTGAACAATATCAACATCCACTGAAGTTTTAAGAGGGTATTTGGTGATGTCACAATTGCACAGAAAGTTTTTATAAGGTATCTTGTGAGGTACAAATGTCAAGCTAATGAAATATCACTTCCTTCAAAGTAAAGAAAGAATCATTAAAATGAGTGGATTTTTCTTAGAAGGGGAAATAAAGTATATATCAGAAGTGGGCAGAGGGAAGGAACTAGGTGGGAGATGGGAGAAGGGAGAGGGGAGAGGAAGGGGATCAGGTGTAGAGAGAGAGAACAAAATCAATGGGGGGGGCGTGGACGGGCATCTCTATGATGTATCACTGACACGAGACATTGGACTGGCTTTAACTGAGACTTCTAGCAGTTGGGGATATAGATCCTGTACTGGCTAGTTTGGTGTGTCAACTTGACACAGGCTGGAGTTATCATAGGAAAAGGAGCTTCAGTTGGGGAAGTGCCTCCATGAGATCCAGCTGTGGGGCATTTTCTCAATTAGTGATCAACTGGAGGAGGGCCCCTTGTGGGTGGTGCCATCTCTGGGCTGGTATTCTTGGGTTCTAAAAGAGAGCAGGCTGAGCAAGCCAGGGGAAGCAAGCCAGTAAGTAACATCCCTCCATGGCCTCTGCATCAGCTCCTGCTTCTGACCTGCTTGAGTTCCAGTCCTGACTTCCTTTGGTGATGAACAGCTGTGTGGAAGGTAAGCTCAATAAACCCTTTCCTCCCCAACTTGCTTCTTGGTCATGAAGTGGCCACTTTCTGTATCCAGGTAGGACTTCCAGTGGAAAGATAAGGCCAACAATCCTCCCACAAAATCTTTCACCTAAATTGTGTCCTGCCTACAAGATGTGCAGAACCAAAGACAGAGCAGAAACAGAGGGAATGGCCAACCAATAACAGGCCAACATTGAAACCCATCTCATGGGCAAGAATCAATCTCTGAAACTATTAATGATAGTTTGTCATGTTTGCAGACAGTACAGGAACCTAGCATAACTGTCCTCTGAGAGGCTCCACTCAATAGCTAGTGGAAACAAATGCTGGCACCCATTGATAAACATCATATGGAGGTTGGTGAGTGTTATGGGAGAGTTGGGGGAAGGATGGAGGGACCCAAAGAAGAAAAGGTTTCCACAGGAATATCAACAGTCAACTGACCTTAGAGGTACGCATAGACTGAACAACAACCAAAGAGCCAGCATGGGCTGGACCTAGACACCCCCCCACACACACACACATACATAGCAGATGTGCAGCTTGGTCTGCATGTGGGGCCCCCAACAACTGCAGCAGAGGCTGTTCCTAAATTTGCTGCCTGCCTGTGAATCCTATTCCCCTAACTGGGGAACCTTGTCTGTTCTCAATGGGAGAAGATGCGCCTAGTTCTTCAGTGACTTGATGTGCTGGCAGGGGTGGGGGTCGTGATACGCAGGGGGAGCTCCCCCTTCTTAGAGGAGAATGGGAGGATGGAATAGGGGGAATAGGGGATACTGGGAGGTAAAGTGAAACAAAAAATACATTAAAATTAAATTAATGTTTAAAAGCAAAAACCAAGTAGAACAAATGAAAGTTTCCTAAGAACTGAAAGGAGATGATGCTTCTGAAAATGCCCAGTTTAGAGTCACAAAAATGTTTGAGAAAATAAGATGCAGTGATATGAACGTTCACATATCAGGATAGGAACTGGTCTTGTCTGAATTGTGTACTTACAGGCTTGAAACATTTTATCCAAGATTTAAATAAAGACCAAATATATCCCAAAGTAGCAAAGGAACTTTATTTAAAGCAAAGCAACAGAAAACTTAGTACTGCCAGTGTTTTAGTGGGTCTAAGACCATTTACTGGAGCTGCATAGAGACCTCAGCCCTGAAGAAAACTGGCTTTCTCTCATCCATCAACCATATATCAACAGTACACACTCATCTAGGAGTAGAACTTAGTGTTTAGAAACAGAGTTCATGGAAATGGAGGCAAAGATGGTGGGTGGAAAAGCAAAGGCAGATGAGGGCAGTAAAGGGGTTGAATTAAAATGTTATATGCTTTAAGGAATTTTTCAAACAATATAAAGAAATTTAAAAAGAATACAATTAATTTAAATTTATTTAATTCATGCTGACAGAATAATTCATGTAGGAAAAATCTAGCAAAGAAGTTAACAATTCAAGATTTTTTATTTTATTGCATATCAATAAGGAGAATTGTCACCTAGGGTTTTCTTCTCAAGTAAATACATTGATTTTGTACATCATGACATATAAGGAGACTTCTTTTATGAGGATAAATGTTATAACATAAGATGTCCATACAAATAACAACATTAAACGTGACACTTATTCTTGAGCAGTTAACATTTGAATGGCTAGAGAGGTGACTTGGCCGTCAAAGAGCATGCACTGCTCCTGAAGAGGACCCAGCACAATTTCCAGGATCCAGATGACAACTTACAATTCTCTTAACTCGAATCACAGAGGATTTGAATTTTCTTCTGAACTCCATTGGTACCAGTCGCACACATAGTACGCATAAGATAAATGCAGGCAAAATGTTTATATACATACAATAAAACTAAACTAAAAATATATAACAGTGTCATCAATACTCTGCTTGTCTGTAGAAGTGAATAGAATTTCTGAAGCTACATGGAAATGATGGCATTTGATTGACCTAAATATATTATTTTCATCTCCTGGTTGACTTATAATTCCATAAATTTCCAGTTTTAAAAATCATATTTAAGAAATTATAATTGTATTCATTTAATTTTTATCTCATGATATTTTAGTGTATATTACTTGGTAAAATAAATATGTGAGGGGGAAAATACAAAAGACCAGACTATATTGCAAGGGGAATAGTAAAGATTACATTATTATTATTATTATTATTATTATTATTATTATTATATTGCATTACATTATTATTACACTATCTTTACATTAGTGAAGATATTAAAGGTCCTAATGGTTTTTTTTTGAGGTTTTATTTCATGATTTTCAAGAGAAGATGTTTGGATATAGAGATATAATTTTGGTAGTTCTGCATTTGACTCTACAGTCTTGGACTATGCAAACTCTTGCTTTCTAGGCATGCCTCTTCCTATAAAGCATCTTGTTTAATTAATTAGTATTATGTGTACCCCAATTATACATGTACATAAGATGGCAAAAAGGAAGTTGTCCCTGAAAGTTCACATGTCAATATAGATTTACATTTGAAAGTGAATCCAAAGCCAATCTAGATGTGATTGATCTACAGTACATAGTTCCAAGATTTCAAGGGATCACTCCTATGATCTAGGATGTGTTTGAATAGTAACAGGACATTGGTAAACTAAAAGGACTAGGGGGGAACTCAGCCATCTGAAATAATAGAGACCCAGAAGTGCTGGTGTTAATTGCAATAAACCTCATATGGAAGACAAATCCCACATGATCTCATTACAGGCAAAATCAAAAATACACAAACTTATGTAAGCAGGAAATATAGTGGTGTTTCCATGAAAGTAAATGATACAAACCTTTTGTTTTCTAATGCAAAAAGAAAGTGTTCTGTAGATTTGCTCATAAGAGCATCCTGAGCTAGCTTAAATTTTGCTACAAAAATAAATTTCTGTTAAATACTCTTATCACACATGCAAAATACCAACCAATGACAGAAAAGTCTGGGATGTAGTTAGTGTACTTGTGATAAAACTAATGTTTTTAAATAAAGACATAGTCATGACCAGGGATTTAAGACTGGTCAGGATAATTTACAGGATAAAGTCAGAGCTCAGTGGTGCAAAACTCAGCTAGGTCCTGAGATTAATCTACAGTAACATTTAAGAAGTAATATAATAATATAATACCAACTTTCAACCATTATATAATTTAGCAGTATCACAGTCATATTTCAAGCAGAATCTTTAGCAAATTTGGCAAACTGAATATTGATAACATAAAGTAACATAGAAAAATCAGGATTTCTATTTCAACTTTGAGGAAATGATTAAAATGGTGCTTTTCTCATAGTCAAGAAAAAACTAATAGAAACAACACTATTCAAAAAATTATACTTGAACAGAACCATACATATGATATGATGCTTTGTAAAGCATATCAATGTGAAAAGAAACTGGGACAATTAAATTATTATATATAAAAATAATGGACCCTGGGCCTGTAAAGATTGCATCCAGTTTAGTAAAGAAACCGAGGGGGGAGGGGGAATTATTGGGGAACAGATGGGGGGGAGAGGAACTATGGGAACTATGGTGGGTGGGAACTGGGAAAGGGGAAAGCCTTTGGAATGTAAACATAGAATATAGAAAATAAAATAAAATAATAAAAAAATGGTAGATTATGGCACTAAATATTTAATCTGAAAGTATAATATTGCTTGAGGTTGATATGAAACATTCGAGGCCTAAGTATCCTTAACTAAATATTCTAATAATAAAGTATACTTAGCTAAAATAATGAAAGATTTGTCATGGGATGAATGAAATTGGTTTGATTTTATTACTGAGGTTTTCCATGTTAAAAAATCTCAGGATTTCCTTGAAATTTCAATAATTCATGTTTCTTATATTTACTTGTATCTTAAAATCAATATCAGTTTTAAATATATATATTTATGCATTATATATGTGTGTATAATGTGTGTGTGTGTGTGTGTGTGTGTGTGTGTGTGTGTGAAAGAGAGAGAGAGAGACAAAGACAGAGTGAAAGAAGTTTGATGGCTGACACATGAGAGGTGGAACAGAGGCAGGGACATTTCTGTGAGTTTGAGTATAAATGTAACTTTATTCTCTATATGTAATTATCTGCTGTATAGGCTCACCCATTTATTTCTGTCTTAACTTTAGCTGGCTGGTTAAACTCAGGTTTTCTGGCTTAAAGTCTTCTTCAAGCTGACTGATTCAAACTGGTTTTTCTTAGCTGTTGACTGAATCGCTTTACTTGGTCTAAAACTAACTCTGGCGTTCTGATCTCATCTTCTGTCTCACTCTGGCTCATTCTATTTTCATCTGTTTTGAGTTTGTTCTCTCTGAAATCTGTCTCTATAAAACTTTCCAAGTAAGAAACTCTTAGGTAAAACACCAGACCAAACCAAACAAAACAAAACAGCAGCAACAACAAACCAAACCAGAAAACAAAACAAATACAAACAACAAACCACTCCTGTTCTTATTTTAGTTGGGTGCATCCTATCTCTGACTCATTCAGGCAAATCTTTCTCTCATTCTTCACTTTGTCTGCTCCTCAATTAAATGTCACTTTCAGACATGACTGCTGTCTTTTATAAACTAAACTTAACTTCACTGTGTGGCAATAAGGGTATATACTAAGGGCATGTCTGTATTCCAGCCAATTGTACTATAATCTAGAGCACAACTGAATTCCAGCCAGATCACATAGACCAAGAAGATCTTTGGATGCTATCCCTTGCCAAAGCAGCCTCGATGCTGCTTTAAAATATCTACATCTGCATCTAGCCTGGTCTACACAGCAATTTCTAGGCCATCAAGGCTACATAGTGAAACCCTATCTTGAAAAAAAAAAGAAAGAAAGAAAGATACAACAAAAGAAAGAAAGAAGGAAAGAAAGAAAGAAAGAAAGAAAGGAAGAAAGGAAGGAAGGAAGGGAGAGAGAGAGAGAGAGAGAGAGAGAGAGAGAGAGAGAAAGAAAGAAAGAAAGAAAGAAAGAAAGAAAGAGGGAAAAAAGAAATAAAGACAATATTTAATAATTTTGGTCCAGCTGTAACAATATTACTGCACTAAAGATTATCAGTAAAATTATTCAGACATTTCAATTGTATTTTCAGTAACATATTGATTTCAATTTGATATAAAATTTATTGCCAAGAAGATATACATAATGAGCTTTAAGCTGCCAATAACTATTGAATAAGTTCTATATTATAACTTACTTTTTAGCCAATTCATTTGCAAGATGATTTCAGTATTATGTCCAGAAACAAATTGATATGGTCTTGACTTTTATCATCCTTTCACATCATGCACATAGTACATACATAATACACTTAAGTGGAAACTAAAATACCCTATCTGTACACCCACCACAGCTCAGATTACATAATTAATACTTATGTGCATTTAGTCTCATTTCCTCTTCAATAATAATATATTATGTATATTGTTTACTTCAACTTATATAGAGAACATTTAATATCATAAATATGTAATATAAATAAAAATAATAAGAGTATTTTTAATTCAGAGAAACTTAAAACATTGAGTATATTTAAATTCTTATAAACTTTTACAATTCACAAAAACATCTTCCAAGTGTGTGGCTCATCATTTCTGTTCTTTTATAGAGAACTTCCCGGTTTTACCTTTGGGATGCCATGTAATATTTGCATTATCCTTCACAAAAAGAAAAATCAGAGATTTCCCTCAGTAATGCAAGGGTAACTAGAAGAAAAAGTAGAATGTGTGGAAATATACATATATATGACTACCTATGGATTTTAGTCAAATAAAATGTGACCCTGGAAATATTTAGTGGTCTAAGGATCCACATAGACCGCAAGGAGAAAATAGACTCATGACAATGGGTTGATTCAGAAATAAGGAAAATAACTCAGAATTTCCTTCTCCTAGTATACTTAAACACTTGTCCTTGAATTTTCAGATACAATTGGTATTTATTTATAAGTGAGGTAATTTAATAATTGCATATATACATATATATATATTATTTTATACCATTGTGCTGTTTAGATACCATCACCAGACTGTGAAGAATTCTAAACCACATCAATAGGACTATCAGACTGCTGTTTTTGGCTTACTTATTCCTTCCATGGGGTAGGCTGGGGGATAAAAAGGAATCCCTGAAGATCATAGATGATTATCAAGATTTTACTGTACTCAATGTGATATATGTAACATGAGTTATACATATATATACATATATATATATAATGAGATTATGCTTGAGTTCAATGATGAATTAAAAGTGTTATACAATAAAATTAGATTTGTGATTTTAGAACAAAACTAGTCATTTTATCAAACTTCTAAAAGAAGGAAATTTCTTTCTTTAGTCATTGTAAAGTCAGTGACTTTATTCAGTCACACTTCAAAATTAGCTGACAAAAACATTAACAAAGACTATGAATAAAAAGGATTCATTTACTATCTGTGTTATTTATCCAATGATTGAACGTCTGTGAGACACAGACCATTATATTAGGTGTTGAGAATGTGACTGTGAACATGAAGGTCAGACACTAAACAAATCCAAGACATTACACAAATATTTTTTTTTGTCACCAAGAACAAAAATAGTATAATTTAATTAAAGGCCTGTTAAAGATGCATCTTTAACCATCATAATAACTTCTTCTGTGTGTGTGTGTGTGTGTGTGTGTGTGTGTGTGTGTGTGTGTGTGTGAGAGAGAGAGAGAGAGAGAGAGAGAGAGAGAGAGAGAGAGAGAGAGAAAGACTTATGCAGAGAGTGAGGAAGATCTGCGGTTGAACAGATGATTGACATTCTTGATCACTCATCTATGATTCAGCTGTGTTTATCTATGCTTGTATGTACTTCTGGGTTTCAAGGTTCCAATCAGTAACAAACATCTCTTACCATGAAGAGATACAGCATCTCTAACATCTGGCACGTAAGAAGAAAATACAGAGTAAAATCTCGTCATCGTGTTTCCTCTGTTATTACTGGGATTTTTCTGTGATGTTCCTTTTGTTATTTACCTGTGCATGACTGCATATCTCTATTAGAACTCCCTTCTTAATATCTTTCCTGGAAGTGATCTTTCTACCTTGACATGTGATTATTAAAACATCATATAGATGTATATAACTGCTAGTTGTACTGTTTGGGGGATTAACCTCAAGCTTCTACTGATAGGCTCAGCTCGCCCTAAGAATATCCTGACGTGGAGTTCTGTGGTTGATCATCTCATAAGTTGACCATTTGTTTTTTGAGAGCTTTGCTCTGCAGTTAATTTAAGCCTCACGTTCTTTTTGCCTCATCCTTTTATATGGTGTAATTACAGGGATATACCACGTTGCAGACCTTTCACCCTCCTTTTAGTCTCACAATATTGAGAACAATAAGTGACATAATTTGTATATTAAGTATAATTGTGGGTAATATATAGAAATATATATGAGATACTTCCAAATGCTGAAAGAAGGGAGAGTGGAATGTCTTAGCAGTTACAAAATACTGGCTACTCTTCTAGAAGACCCAGATTTGATTCCCAGCAGCTGCATAATAGCTTACAACTGTCTTCCAAGGAAACAATGCCTTCTCTGGCCTATGCGTGCAACAGGTACACATGTGACACACAGAATTCAACAAAATAAAAACTAAAACCATTGAACAATACTCACTGCTTGAGAATTAGCATGATATAAATGAAAAATAAACACAATCGGTAGAAAATAATAGGTCAACTGTGGTGTAGCTACACACCTGAAACTTTAGCAATCAGGAGACAAAGAAGGATGGTAGGGAATTCAGAGTCATCGTGGGATGCATTGCAAGGTCTGATCAATAGCAAAGCAATGTACTAGCAAAATCCTACTATCCATAAAATGTAGCAATGAACACAGTTACTAACACCTTGAGATTTGAGAGGGCAGTATCACATGACACGGGATATTTATTTTCCTTAGCAAACAGAAAACCATTCTCTCACTGTTTGAAAACATTCCTTACATAAAATAAAATGTAAAAATATAAAACAAAAGCAAGTGAGAAAGAGGAGGTTTTTTGTTGGAAATACCACATTTTATTTGCAGTTTCTTTCATTTCTGTCTTCCATGAGACTTTAGGTTTTTCCCCAGAGTGGGAGATTTTCCAGTTTTGAGCATCTGTTCATTTGCTGAGCATTGTACCTCTTGGTTTTATGAGGAAGTTTTAGGGGCATCTATGTGACAATAGTCACTAGGCAAACACTGGCAGAATATTTAGTGATATCAGAGGACATGTTCTTGTTAGTCCTGAGGCTGCTGTGCGCTATATCACCCAACATACAACCATCTAGAAATCACACATGCCAATGATTGCTGGAGTCGCTGATACAATTAAATCTGCCACAGCATATGTGTAGAGGCAAGATGCTAGCAAAACAAGGACATAGTTCTTCCTGGACACTGCAGCACAAAGAGAATTTGTCACTCTCTAATTGAACACCATTTACACACAGCAGATAGTATAAGACTGTATACATTCTTTGTAAAGGTCAAACATCATACAGCAAGCTCCAGTTAGTTACACCTGTTTTAGACTAGTGATTTTTATGCATTTTTCTAAATCATGATCTGAACATTCAAGGATACCTATGGTGAAATTAAGTTCACCTGTGAAATGTAATTTGGCCATAAAGTTTCTCTTTGTTTTATTGGACATTTTATTTATTTATATTTCAAATGTTATCCCCTTTCCTGGTTTTCCCTCTGCAAACCCCCATCCCATCCCCCTGCCTCCGCTTATATGCAGGTGCTTTCTCACCCACCTACCTACTCCCACCACACAGCCCTGGCAGTCCCCTACACTGGGGCATCGAACCTTCACAGGACCAAGGACCTCCCCTCCCATTGATGCCAGATAATGCCATCCTCTACTACAAATGTGGCTGGAGCCATGGGTCCCTCCATGTGTATTCTTGGTTGGTGGTTTAGTCTCTGGGAGCTCTGGGGGTGGGGTGTATGGTTGCTTCATATTGTTCTTCTTCCTACAGGGATGTAAACCCCTTCAGCTCCTTTAGTCCTTTTCTTAACTCTCCATTAGATTCTCCGAGCTCAGTTATCTGTGAGCATCTGCCTCTGTATTTGTCAGGCTCTAGCAGAGACTCTCAAAAGGCTCCTGTCCCTCAGGTTCCTGTCAGCAAGCACTAGTTGTTATCTGCAATAGTGGCTGGGTTTGGTGTCTGTATATGGGATGGATTCCCAGGTGGGGAAATCTCTGGATGGCCTTTCCTTCAGTCTCTGCTCCACACTTTGTCCCTGTATTTCCTTTAGACAGGAGTAATTCTGGGTTAAAAATATGGAGATGAGTGGGTGGCCCCAACCCCCAAACGGGGACCTTGCCTAACCTCTGGATATGGTCACTACAAGTTCTCCCTCCCCTTGTTGGCACTTCAGCTAATTTGTATCCATTTGGGTCCTGGGAGCCTCTTGCTTTCCTGGTATCTGGAACTTTCTGGTACCCCCAGTTCCACATGACCCATTGCTACACACCTCTATTCAATTTCCTGACCCTCTGTCTATCATCCTTGTCTTCTCCCATACCTGATCCATTCCCCCTTTCCCCCTCCCCCTTTCTTTGTTCCAAGTCCCTCCCACCTTATACCCAATGTGAGTATTTTGTTCCCCTTTCTAATAAGGACTGAAGCACCCATACTTTGGTCTTCCTTCTTCTTGAGTTTCATGTGGTCTATGAGTTGTATCTTGGGTATTCTGAGCTTTTTACCTAATATCCACTTAACAGTGATTACATACCCTGTGTGTTCTGTGACTGGGTCACCTCACTCAGAATGATATTTGCCTCTCTTCCAAGTCCTCCCCTCTTCTGCTATTTTTTTTTGGGTGGGGTTATGGATCCCATTAAACCTAAATTTTTCTCCCCAAAGATAGGTTGATAGCTCCCAGAAATAAATATGTTTTTAGAAAACACATGTCAGGCTATATGAATTATTACTTGATATTATTTAAAAATACTTTTAAATCTATTCACATATTGCCAGTGTTACCTTAATTATTCTGATGACTACTTTACAAGATGGTTTAATAATGAAGGAAGGCAGTGTCAGAGGAGTTGCTGACTGTAGTAACTGTTCTAAGTAAACTGTTTGGTTTCTATTGTAGGTAGAACTAAGAGTTCTTAGTGCATGGCTTGCTAGATATGCAATACTAGTTATGTTGCTGGGTCTGTGACTGCTTGCTTCTTCTAAGAGCTAGAAATAAAGCCTAGTTAACTATGAGGTTTAAAGATCATAAATTATATCCCTAGTGAAGATCAGATGTTCTGTCAATGATGGTTCTCTCAACATCACCATCATCCTTCCCATGGTCTGGCTTCAGGAGCCTGAAATCAGTACATTAACTACTAAAGGGTGCTTTTTAGTCCTTACATAACAAATAGAATGGTTAACTTAGATTCTTATCAGAAGTAAAAAAAATCTCGAATTCGAGGAAAACAACATTGAACAACTATAAGGAGGGAACTGACATGGACACAAATGTAAATACTGTTCTCCATAGTGTAGAAATGAACCAGAGTGCCCATTCTCTAAGGTTCTGTCTTCTATTATAAATATGAGTCCTAATTCATTAATGTATTAGATATTTCAGCAATATAATACACAAAACTCTGCTGTATGGCATGGGAGCATGGGGTAGAAACCAGTACATGTATTTTACTTGAGTAGGAATGGACAGTAAACTTTGCCTTTTCATGCTGATGTTCATTTTTTTAATTTAAGGTGCTGTGATTGTAATGAAGGAAGAATACAGGGCGCCATGGCATACTTTAACCAAAGTTCAACATAGCCACAAGAGCACTGTGGAATGTGACAGCACTTTCTGAAATTTTACTCGATGAGCATTAAGGACTCTAAAGAGCTTAGCTGATGGTCTAGCACAAATGAGGGCACAGGAATTGTTAAGAATTAAAGCTTAGTTTATTGGGGAAATGATAGTTTGTCTAGAGATTGAATGTGCTAATAAGTATAAAAAGATATGAGTTATATAACTTAAGGATTATAAAGTTCCTGTGAAGACTCAACAGGTGACACAAATGTCTGATTAAATATTTAATCAGTAATATATTTATATATATATATATATAAATATACATACATATATATTAATAATTTATTCTTTTTTATTTTATTTTATTTTCTATATTCTATGTTTAAATTCCAAAGGCTTTCCCCTTTCCCAGTTCCCACCCACCATAGTTCCCATAGTTCCTCTCCCCCCAACTGTTCCCCAATCATTCCCCCTCCCCCCTCGGTTTCTTTACTAAACTGGATGCAATCTTTACAGGCCCAGGGTCCTCTCCTTTCTTCTTCTTGGGAATCATTTGACTTGCTATTTGTGTCTTGAGTATTTAGGGCTTCTGGGCTCATTAATATCCACTTATCAGTGATTGCATTTCATGTGCATTCTTTTGTGATTGGGTTAATTCACTCAGGATGATATTTTCTAGGTCTAACCATTTACCTACAAATTGCATGAATTCATTATTTTTAATTGCTGAGTAGTATTCCATTGTATAAATATACCACATTTTCTGTATCCATTCCTCCTTTGAGGGATATTTGGGCTCCTTCCAATTTCTGGCTATTATAAACAAGGCTGCTATAAACATAGTGGAGCATGTGTCCTTATTGCATGCAGGGGAATCCTCTGGATATATTCCCAGGAGTGGTATGCCAGGGTCCTCTGGAAGTGACATGCCCAATTTTCTGAGGAACCGCCAAACTGATTTCCAGAGCAGTTTTACCACTTTGCAATCCCACCAACAGTAGAGGAGTGTTCCTCTTTCTCCACATCCTCGCCAGCACTTGTTGTCTCTGGAGTTTTTAATCTTAGCCATTCTAACTGGTGTGAGGTGGAAACTCAGGGTTGTTTTGATTTGCATTTCCCTGATGACTAATGATGTTGAACATCTTTTAAGGTGTTTCTCGGCCATCCGAATTTCTTCTGGTGAAAATTCTTTGTTTAGCTCTGTGCCCCATTTTTTGATAGGGTTATTTGTTTCTTTGCGGTCTAACTTCTTGAGTTCTTTGTATATATTGGATATTAGCCCTCTGTCGGATGTGGAGTTGGTGAAGATCTTTTCCCACTTTGTTGGTTGCCGTTTTGTCCTTCTGACAGTGTCCTTTGCTTTGCAGAAACTTTGTAATTTTATGAGGTCCCATTTGTTGATTCTTGATCTTAGAGCATAAGCTATTGGTGTTCTGTTCAGGAACTTTTCCCCTGTGCCCAAGTCCTCCAGGGTCTTCCCAAGTTTCTTTTCTAATAGTTTCAGTGTGTCTGGTTTTATGTGGAGGTCCTTGATCCACTTGGAGTTGATCTTAGTGCAAAGAGATAAGAGTGGGTCAATTTGCATTCTTCTGCATGTTGACCTCCAGTTGAACCAGCACCATTTGTTGAAGAGGCTATCTTAATTCCACTGGATGGTTGTGGCTCCTTTATCAAAGATCAAGTGACCATAAGTCTGTGGGTTAATTTCTGGGTCTTCAATCCTATTCCACTGATCCACTTGCCTGTTGCTATACCAATACCACGCAGTTTTTAACACAATTGCTCTGTAGTACTGCTTGAGGTCAGGGATATTGATTCCCCCAGAAATCCTTTTATTGTTGAGAATAGTTTTAGCTATCCTGGGATTTTTGTTGCTCCAGATGAATTTGAGAATTGCTCTTTCTAGATCTATGAAGAATTGAGTTGGGATTTTGATGGGGATCGCATTGAATCTGTATATTGCTTTTGGCAAGATGGCCATTTTTACTATATTGATCCTGCCAATCCAGGAGCAAGAAATATTTTTCCATCTTCTGAGGTCTTCTTCGATTTCTTTCTTCAAGGACTTGAAGGTCCTGTTGTACAGATCTTTCGCTTGTTTGGTTAGAGTTACGCCAAGGTACTTTATGTTGTTTGTGGCTATTGTGAAGGGTGTTATTTCCCTAATTTCTTTCTCTGCCTGCTTGTCCTTTGAGTACAAGAAGGCCACTGACTTGCTTGAGTTAATTTTATAACCTGCCACTTTGCTGAAGTTGTTTATCAGCTGTAGAAGTTCTCTGGTGGAGTTTTTTGGGTCGCTTAGGTAAACTATCATATCGTCTGCAAATAATGATAGTTTCACTTCTTCTTTCCAATTTGTATGCCTTGAAGCAATTTGACTTCCTTATGTTGTCTAATTGCTCTTGCTAGAACTTCAAGTACTATATTGAAAAGATATGGAGAGAGAGGGCAGCCTTGTCTAGTCCCTGATTTTAGTGGGAATGCTTCAAGTTTCTCTCCATTTATTTTGATGTTGGCTACTGATTTGCTGTAGATTGCTTTTACTATGTTTAGGTATGGGCCTTGAATTCCTGCTCTTTCCAAGACTTTTAGCATGAAAGGATGCTGAATTTTGTCGAATGCTTTTTCAGCATCTAATGAGATGACCATGTGGTTTTTTTCTTTCAGTTTGTTTATGTAGTGGATTACCTTGATGGATTTCCGTATATTGAAGCATCCCTGCATCCCTGGGATGAAGCCTACTTGATCATGGTGGATGATCGTTTTGATGTGCTCTTGGATTCGGTTAGCAAGAATTTTATTTAGTATTTTTGCATCTATATTCATAAGATAAATTGGCCTGTAGTTCTCTTTCTTTGTTGGATCTTTTTGTGGTTTAGGTATTAGCGTAATTGTGGCTTCGAAGAATGAGTTGGGCAGTGTCCCTTCTGTCTCTATTTTGTGGAATAGTTTGAAAAGTATTGGTGTTAAGTCTTCTTTGAAGGTCTGGTAGAATTCTGTACTAAAACCATCTGGTCCCGTACTTTTTTTGGTTGGGAGGCTTTCTATAACCCCTTCTATTTCTTTAGGGGTTATGGGACTATTTAGCTGATATACTTGATGCTGATTTAATTTTGGTATTTGATATCTGTCTAGGAAATTGTCCATTTCCTCCAGATTCTCCAGTTGTTTTGAGTATAGACCTTTGTAGTAGGATCTGATGATCTTTTGAATTTCCTCAGTTTCTGTTGTTATGTCTCCCTTTTCATTTCTAATTTTGTTAATTTGTATACTGTCTGTGTGTCCTTTGGTTAGTCTGGCTAAGGGTTTATCTATCTTGTTGATTTTCTCAAAGAACCAGCTCCTGATCTTGTTGATTCTTTGTATGGTTCTCTTTGTTTCTATTTGATTGATTTCAGCCCTGAGTTTGATGATTTCTTGTCTTCTACTCCTCCTGGGTGAATTAACTTGTTTTTCTTCCAGGGCTTTAAGGTGTGCCATTAAGCTGCTAGTGTATGCTCTCCCCAGTTTCTTTTTGGATGCACTTAGAGCTATGAGTTTTCCTCTTAGCACTGCTTTCATTGTGTCCCATAGATTTGGGTAGGTTGTACCTTCATTTTCATTGAATTCTAAAAAGTCTTTGATTTCTTTTTTTATTTCTTCCTTGACCAAGGTGTCATTGAGTAGAGTATTGTTCAGTTTCCATGTGTATGTGGGCTTTCTGTTGTTTTTGTTGTTATTGAAGACCACTCTTACTCCATGGTGATCTGATAGGAGGCATAGGATTAGCTCGATCTTCTTGTATTTGTTGACATCTGTCTTGTGACCAATTATATGGTCTATTTTGGAGAAGGTACCATGTGGAGCTGAAAAAAAGGTATATTCTTTAGCTTTAGGATGAAATGTTCTATATATATCTGTTAAAGCCAATTGGTCCAGAGTTTCAATTAGTTTCACTGTGTCCCTGTTTAGTTTCTGCTTTCCTGATCGGTCCATTGAGGAGAGTGGAGTGTTGATGTCACCCACAATTATTGTGTTAGGTGTAATGTGTGCTTTAAGCTTTAGTAAGGTTTCTTTTACGAATGAGGGTGCCCTTGCATTTGGAGCATAGATGTTCAGTATTGAGAGCTCTTCTTGGTGGATTTTCCCTTTGGCCAGCAAGAAGAGACCTTCTGAGTCTCTTTTGATGATTTTAGGTTGGAAGTCAATTTTTTCTGATATAAGAATGGCTACTCCAGCTTGTTTCCTGAGACCATTTGCTTGTAAATTTGTCTTCCAGCCTTTCACTCTAAGGCAGTGTTTGTCTTTGACACTGAGATGTGTTTCCTGTATGCAGCAAAATGGTCCTGTTTCTGTATCCAGTCTGTTAATCTATGTCTTTTTATTGGGGAATTGAGTCCATTGATGTTAAGAGATATTAAGGAATAGTAATTATTTCCTCCAGACATTTTTGAAATTATTTTTATTTATTTTATTTATTTTTTTATATTCGAGAGGTTACCTTCTTTTGAGTTTGATGAGAGGAGGTTTCTATCTTGCTTCTTCCCGGGTGTAGTTTTTGTCCTTGTCTTGGTGTTTTCCCCCTATTATCCTTTGTAGGGCTGGATTTGTGGAAAGATATCGTGCAAATTTGGTTTTGTCATGGAATACCTTGTTGTCTCCATCTATGGCGATTGAGAGCTTTGCTGAAGTTTGTGTTCTCTTAGAGTTTGCATTATATCTGCCCAGGATCTTCTAGCTTTCATGGTCTCAGGTGAGAAGTCTGGTGTTATTCTGATAGGTCTTCCTTTATAAGTTACTTGGCCTTTTTCTCTTGCTGCCTTTAATATTCTTTCTTTGTTTAGTACATTTGGAGTTTTGATTATTATGTGACAGGATATATTTCTGTTCTGATCCAGTCTGTTTGGGGTTCTGTATGCTTCTTGTATATTCATGGGCATCTCTCTCTTTAGGTTGGGGAAGTTTTCTTCCATAATTTTGTAGAAGATATTTGCTGGCCCTTTAACTTGTACAGCTTCATTCTCGTCTATACCTATAATCCTTAGGTTTGGTCTTCTCATTGTGTCCTGGATTTCTTGGATATTTTGGGTTACAGCCTTTTTACATTTAGTATTTTTTTTGACTGTTGAATCAATGGTTCCTATGGTATCTTTGGCTTCTGATATTCTGTCTTCTATCTCTTGTATTCTATTGTTGATACTTGCATCTATGGCTCCTGATTTCTTCCCAAGGTTTTCTATCTCCAATGTTGTCTCCCTCTGCGATTTCTTAGTTGTTTCTACTTCTGTTTTTAGTACCTGGATGGATGTGCTCAGATCATTCGCTTGCTTGATTGTGTTTTCATGTATTTCTTTAATAGATTTTTGTTTTTCCTCTTTCATAGCTTCTACTTGTTGGCCCATGTTCTTCTGTATTTCTTTAAGTGATTTTTGTCTTTCCTCCTTATTGTCTTCTTCTTTTTGATCCATCTTCTCCTGCATTTCTTGAAGTGATTTTTGTATTTGCCTTGTAAAGGCTTCTAACTTTTGATCCATTTTCTCTTCTATTTCTTTACGAGATTTTTCTATGTGTTCAGCTACCAGCATCCTGACCAGTGAATTTATATCCAAGTCTTGTTTTTCTGGTGTTTTGGGGTATCCAGCGCTTCCTGTTGTTGGCGAACTGGGTTCAGATGCTGTCATGTTGCCTTGATTTCTGTTAGTGACATTCCTTCATTTACCTTTTGCCATCTGGTTATTTCTGGTGTTAGTTGACCTTGTTGTCACTGGCTGGTGTTTGAATCTCCTGTGAGGCTGGGCTTACCTGTTGTTTCTCTACTGGTGGTTATGCATGATTGCTGCTCAACAGGATCACGAGCTGGCTGCCACCCGCTGACTTTGTGCACGGCCTGAGGTCTCTGGGAAGTGTGGGGGAGTGCAGCAGAGCCTCGGCAGGCGCTGCTGGGCCTGCCTAGTAGCGAGAGTCTAGCAGATCCCCCCCATGTGGTAGCCCCTGATGGAATCTGTCTACCTGTGCCTTTCCAGCTGTGTTCTGGTTGCAATATGGAGGCCTGCAGCTATCGCTGGTCTGGGGTCCTGGGGAGCTGGGTGGTTCCGGCTGCCTCGGTGCATGGCCTAAGCTTGCAGGGACGTGCTGCAGAGCCTAGGCGCCTGGGCTCGCCTGTGGGCGAGAGCTTAGCAGCTCTCCCTGCTCTAGCCCCAGACGGAGTCTCTACCTGCACCTTTCCAGCTGTGTCCTGGTTGCAATATGGAGGCCTGCCGCTATCGCTGGTCCTCACTCTTCTTAATAAACAAGAATTGTTGCTTATCCTGGTTCTGCCGGCAGGGTCTGGGCACCTGGCAAGCTGGCTAGGTCTGGCTTCCCCGCTACCGGCTGGATTGGAAGCTGTAGGCAAGATGGCGCTGCCTGCAGGGGGTTTGGGGTCTGGCCTGCGAGCGCAGAGCACAGGCATGGCTGCTGTATTCCAAACTGCTACTCTGTGCGCAGTTCCTGCTCCAGACCTGAGTCCCTGGAGGTCTTAAACTCCGGCTGTCTTGGGTACCTGGTTCCGCCTGCAGGGTCTGAGCACCTGGCAAGCTGGCTAGGTCTGGCTTCCCTGCTACCAGCTGGATGGGAAGCTGCAGGCAAGATGGCGCTGCCTACAGGGGGTTCGGGGTCTGGCCTGCGAGCGCAGAGCACAGGCACGGCCGCTGTACTCCAAACCTCTATTTTGTGCGCAGCTCCTGCTCCAGACCTGAGTCCCCAGAGGTCTTAAACTCGGGCTGTCTCGGGTACCTGGTTCCGCCGGCAGGGTCTGAGCACCTGGCAAGCTGGCTAGGTCTGGCTTCCCTGCTACCGGCTGGATGGGAAGCAGCAGGCAAGATGGCCACTAATTTATTCTTAAAACGATGACTACATTGGAGGTAAGATGTAATTTAGGCCCTAAAGTAAATATTAGGAACTCTATCAGTGAAGGGAATAAAAGCAGGGCTGTAATGTAGAATGTCTCTTTCATTCCTTATATAAGTGATTTCTATTTAATTCATCACTTGGTAGAAGAGTCTAGAATGGTACAGTAGTTCAATGATATATACTATCAGGGTTTAATGTTCTTTCTATCCTATAATTTATCATTCTCACAATGTCTGGACTATTTCCAAAATAAGTAAATGATTGCCCCTTCTGAGAAAAACTCACAGAATGGTTATATCTCTTCAGTCTTTATGTGTCAGAAAAATGATCCTTTCCGTTTGAAATTTAAAGATTCCTCATTGTCATTGGGCACAATGGATCATGAGTATATCTTTAATGAATTACTTATTCTCAGAGAATGAATGTTGCACCATTTCAGGAGATGGAATGGAGTTCATCTCTGTGGCAGAATATGTATTTGTAAAAATACAAGAAAGCCAGAAAGCCTTTCATCTACAATGTATCCTGTCTTCAAGATATGCACAGTCAAAAATAGAGCAGAGTTGGAGGAACTGCTCCTAACCAATGACTGGCCCAAATTGAGATCCATGCCTTGGGAAAGAAGAAGTCTCTGATATTATTAATGATATTCTGTTATGCTTGCACATAGGAGCCTATCATAACTGTCCTCTGAGAGGTTTCATCCAGTGGTCAATAGAAAGAGATACAAAGACCACAGCCAACCATTAGATAAGCTTAGGAAGTCTTATCGAAAAGTTAGGGTAAGAATTGAAGGACCAAAAAGGAACAGGGACTAAGCAGGATAACCAACAAAGCCAACTAACCTGGACACTTGGGTCCTTCCAGAGATTGAACTAACAAGTGAACATATATGTATCAGATGTTCAGCTTGGGCCTCACGTGGGTGTTCCAAAAACTAGAGCAGGGAATGCCCCTGAATCGGTTGCCTGCTTGTCTGTGGATTCCTTTTCCCTAACTGGAATGCCTTGTCTGCCCTCTGTGGGAGAGGACTTACCTAGTCCTCCAGTGACTTGATGAGGCAGGGAGGATGATACAGGGACACGAGTGGGGTGTTTCTCATTCTCAGAGGAGAAGCAGAGGGAGGAATGGGGGAAACATCTGAATGATGGGTTACTGGGAACAGGGAGGTATGATATTGGAGTGAATGCATTATAATACTAAAGTGAATAACATATAATAAATTAAAAAAGCAACTACAAGACAAAAAAGTGTAGGAAGGTTGTAAATGGATTGGATTAAGGAAATAGGGAACAAGTAAGGAATAAATATGAAAAAAATACATTGTATAAACTTCTCAAAGAATGAATGCAACTATATTTACAAAGAAAAAAGAAGAATGATACACACATATATATCAAAGTATAAAAATGAATCCAGTTTGTATATTTAACTGAATATTTTAAACATATTAAGAAACACACTAGTATTGGGGAAAAACGTTATTCCTCCGAGCCTCCAGTTGATGTTGTTTTAGTACTGTACAGCATGAGAACTCCAATCAGTTTATTTCACAGTGAACATAGAATGCAGGATTTGTCTTTCAAAATGATGTAGAGAAGCATAAAAATAAATGAAAAATGTCAAACTTCTTACAGGAAGATAGAATTAGGAGCTATAAGAGAAAAAGATTTATACATTTGCATAAAACAAGGAAATCAGGAACCTCAGAGCTGCTTTATTTCCCTAGTCGTCAGGTTCTCCAACCATTCATGTTTCTGAGGGAAAATGCTTATTGCTTTTAATTCTCATTTTTGATTCATTTTTTCACATGTTCTAATACTTCATATGTAAGATGATGGGTAGTTATTTGTGTCCAAAGTGTCACCTTTGGCCTAAAGAAAGAGCTCTGCTGTTCTGCAGTGGCATGTGATTTAAACAGAATATGGGAGCATCATATATTCCTGTGCCAGCATCTGGGGAGAACTTGGGAAGTTTTGCTTTCTGTCTGCTTCCTTTGATATATGTATGATTTATCATCGTTTTCATTGTCACTAGAAAGTCAAGCTCACACGGCATCATACACACCCATATCTCATCTGATTTCTGTAATACAATGTTTTATTTAACCTGGGAGAAATGAGAACAATAAACACAGCAGAGCAATACAGGAAGCATATTTCTGAAAGGAAACAGAAATTAAATATGCTCTTGAAAATTATATTATGTTTTAATGTTCCTATTACTTTATAGAGAATTTAAAGTTTGGATCCAAGATAATGTTTAAAAACAAACAAACAAACAAAAAACAAACACGAAGCCTTTAGTATCCTGTATAAACCTGGAGGTGGGGATGGGGAGAAGTGGTATTTGAAAGTCTAGAGCAGTCTGCACTACCAAAGATTTTATAGGTAAGAACTGCTAACCCATTGCCTGCAATCAATGCAACCCTACTCTCCTATAAGTAGGTAATGAATGTGTGTGTGTGTGTGTGTGTGTGTGTGTGTGTGTTGAATACTGTGCAGTCAATAATTGCTTTAAAATTTTTATTACAATAATATATTTCAAAGTGAAAAAGAGAAGATGCTCCCACTATTTAAGAAACATACTGATCCATTGACATACTAAGACAGGTACAAGGTCATGAGAGGGATCTAATTCTGGATATTCTCAAGGTCTCCTCACACTGGGAGAATTGTTTCTATGAACTCATCCAACATTCTGAAATCATCGATGTGTTCATAAAACAATTGATAATGCCTAAATGTGCATTTTGGAGTATGAGTCCCATCAGGTAAGTAGAACACCTTCTTTTGACTTTGAGATACACTGGGGTGATTTCACTTCTTTGAATCATTCTGTCAAGCATATACCATAACAGTACTTCACATTTACACAATAAAAAGCTGTCACTATGCACTTGGCCTACTTTCTAAGACATCATCCATGAATTCACAAGATGGATGGAATCAATTTTAAATCAGTGAGCTGAGTTACAGGAACGTGAACTAAGTATAAGCTGTCATTCTTTAAAGTTTGCTCCAGAAAATGAGGTCCTTAAGAATGTGTTTTGATTGTAGTGGCTATTCTAGTGAACAAGTAATCTACTGCATCTTAAATATGCCTTTATAATATGCTTTACAAAGGAGAAGCAACTGGTGGTTTTAGGAATAAGCATAGTTTCTATGATAGATATGAAACGATTTTCATCCTTTCTGCACATATCCAATGCACAGGAATAATATGTTAACATAAATAGCTAATGTCTACTTAGTAACTGTTTTGATGTTAGGTGTTGCATATTGATTATTTCATTGAGTCTTAAAAGATTCCTGAAGGTTTAGCACCACGAACAACTTATTTTACATGCAGAATAACGTGGGTGACCAGATTATCAGTTTGCTGGTATTAGAACTAGAATCCTTAACTATGCTAACTAAAATGATAGACGAGATGTGATTTCCTATGATTAATAGTCCATGGCATTTTATATAGTATTTTGGTTATTTCTCCATGTGTTGCTTACAATTTTTCACATATGATTTCTATGAGATAACCTGGAAGGGTAATTGTTTCAGTTATCTAATTAGTGTCCATCCAGATGAATTTTTGGATCTTTACAAGGCTTTCTCCACAAGTGTATTGCTATTCTCTCTTCCACAGCTGTAACCTACTCATATGGCAAACCATAAACCTTAGAATATTATTGAACACGATGTGTTTCTTTTTCTGATTTTGCCTGTCTCACATTTTTAAAACTAATAAGCATAAAACTACAAACCCAAGAACATATTCTGTAATCTTGCTTTACTTTGCCATAACAAATGACTACATTCTAAATGGCTTAAGTAACAGAGTGAGATTTTCTCATGATGCTAAAGGCAGATAGTTCTAGAGGCAGAATGTTCTAGATAAAGGTTGCAGAAGAACTCATGTTTCCTGTGATTTTGCTTCTGTATTGTAGACAGTCATCTTTGCATCTTCTACTTGTGTGTTCACATCATCTTCTTTATGCACATTTGTATGTCCAGATTTTCTGTCCTTATGAGGATGCTGTTCAAGCCACTTGGGGTGCTTTTAATAGGAGCCTACATTTCAGCGTAATCATCTCTTAAAGATCTCATTTCCCTCCTAGCAGTCATACTCGGTAGTACTTGAGATTGAAATTTCAATTCAGTGCATATAGTTAAAGAAGATGCAATTCAGCATCTATTGCTCAGAAAGACTCAAACTGTTTCCTGACATTCAGAAGGTAGAATAAAAAAAATTAGTACTGTACCCTTTTTAAAGCCAAAATAAATTTTAAAAAATACTCGATTTAAGTGGTTTAAAGATAATACCTACTTTGAGTTGGAATGTCAAGTTTCTTTCAGGCTAGGAAAATGTCACCAAAATACTTTGTGCCCAGTCCATTATCCAGTTTTGATTAAATTGATTAAAACGCATGCAATTGAATTCCCAGTAACTATACTTATTATATTTTCTTGAAGCATTTTATCTAAAATATTATAAATATCTAAAGTTTATAAAAACAGTTATTATTTCTACTAATAAATCATTCATTTCAACCCATGTTCACAAAATATTGAAGAGCTCTTTTCAGGAGCCAAGGTAAATTGCTAGATCAGGCCCAAATCCTTTTACTTTATTTTTTCCAAAGGCAACACCATTTGACAAGACATCCTCAGTAATGCCAGAAAATAAACTGAATGGCTTAAGCAACAGAATGAGATGTTCTTGTAATCCTAGATGAGAAAGTTCAGGATACAGAAACAGTTCAAGATAGTTTTGTAGAGAGAAAAGGGAGACAATAATTGTTTGGTTGAATAGATACTGAATACACAGTAAGCCTTACAAATATGCCAGTAAAGAAACCTTCACTTTAATAAGTCAAATTTGAGAGAAATGAAATCGCATTTGTATCTTTTTATTTTGCCTCTGTGATGTTTTCTTCATAAAATGAATTTAACAAAAACCCTATCCAACTGGCACACCTTGTCCAATAGCAACTTTTAAAGTTTCCACTACAGCATTGGTCTTAAGAACATTTTTTTATCCTCATCACTTTATCCCTGCTCCTTCATATAAGACTGATAACTGCTGCACAGAGATCTACAAATTCTTCTAGCTATACATGGAGCAGAAGGATAGAGATTTTACACTTCATAGCATATGCATCTTCAGAAAAAAAGGAGAGTCCCACAAAGATACAGTGTAAAGGATACATATCCTATTTTCTTTTCTTAGCATACTTCCTGATATTCGGGATTTTACAATTTATCCATCCTTTCTTTTGTGATGTTCCCAAGCCATAGGTTCAGGAACTCTGATGCAGATCTTTTAGGGCCATGATCTCCATGATCTGCTGACTTGTATTGAGGCCTGTCATGGATTGCTGTGATGATGTCTCCATTTGTTCATCTATAATGAAAAGTTTCTTTTTATATGATGGTAGCTGCCCTTTTCTGTAGGTACACAGTTAAGATTTAGAATTGTAGTAAGGAGTTATCCTGGTCCATAAAGGGGTTGAGAGTAGGTGAGAGTATGTGAGAGTAGATACTTTACTAGGCTCAGGACCTCACTAGCCGTAGGAAACTGTCTAGGTTTCCACGTATTAGGTATGATTTTCCTCCTGTTGAGTGAGCCTTAAGGCCAATTAAACAGCTATTGGCCCCTTTATGGGAATGTCACTTATTGATTCTTCATGTATACCCTGACCTGCTGATGATTATCATGGCTCATAATGCAGCTGGGTAGGACTATTAATTGCTTTCTTCTGTGTTAATATGGAAGGGTGAAATATTTTAGGCTTTTTACGACTGGACAATGAATTACAGGCAATTAAGAATGCTGAAAGTAAGCAAATTAGCTGATGCCAAGGTTGAGCCCTGAATTGGTTTTCCAATGCAGAGTGATAATCCAAAAATCAGACATATATATATATATATATATATATATGTGTGTGTGTGTGTGTGTGTGTGTGTGTGTGTATGTATATATATACATATACATATATCTATATCTATCTATCTATCTATCTATCTATCTATCTATATATATATATACCACAGTAATGAACTCTGTATGTAGATTTATATATTTGTGAATATAAATGAATACATATGTGCATATAACAATAATAAAGAGGAAAAGGCTGTCCACCTGAGATTGAGTGAATGTGAGAAGAGTTAAAAGAAATGTACCCTAAATATACTCATGTGCTGGTCCATGTGCTATTGACAGTAGCTTTGATACTGGTAGTTTCTGTTTGCTGTATATATCTCTCCTTTTCAGTGATATTCAAGGTAAACTGTCCCTGGTCCTTTTCATTTCACCTTTTCAGTGAAATCTGTTGAGAAATATTTTCTAGTGTTCCAAATTCTCCTTAGCCTATTACATTTTTAATAGTAATTACATACAAATGTACTATGTATGTTACTCACTCTCTGTCCTTTCACTTCTTTTTTACTTTGCTTAGAACACATACATTCTAATTAAAGAGACTGACACCTAATAATATACTTCAATTCCCTAGAATATATTGGCATTCATTAGGCATTTAATTAATAATCACTACATTGATGGATAATCAATATTCACGTCAGTCTAAGACTATATATTCAAATATTAACGGTGAATATTACAACTATAAAAGAGTATAAACAGTGAATATATACACACGAAATTGTGGCTTCACAGTAATTATTTCCTCTATGCTATACCTCATTTATTTTGTGAACTGTGTTTGAAAAGGCAAAATCTCGATGGTCTCATGTTAATGATCTATATAACTACCAAAAATAAAAGATAAAGAGATTACATTAAGCCCTTAAGTTGTTATAGTTGTCTGAGAATTTTGAAGCTCTTCACTAAAGTTTAATAAAAATAATCTATTTTTGTATATTATTTTCTCTTAAACTTTACAGGGTTTAAGCTTTTAGTCCAAAATTTTAATAATATATTTTAAAATACAAGATCATGCATGTCTTAAAGAAGACTATATTTTAATCCTCATGGTTCCAAGCTTCATAGTTTACACAGTTTTATACTGGTGATCAAATTTCTCTCTGCTTGGAACTAAAGTCACTAGCCTAGCATCTTTTACTCTACTGACTTTGCTGTCTGTCCATTAAAGAAAAAAGATACAAAAAATAAAAAAGCGAACCTCATTGAAAAAGGAACTGATTTGTCCTGTGAAGATGATTATGGTATCACTTTATACCCACCTCAGAAGTGGTCTTTCTAAGACTGTTATTTTCATGAAATGAGCCAGTTGGTGATATACATAGTCAGAAAAGAACTTGCAACCACAGGAAAAACATTACATCACACTAGAAAAGCATCACTGTGAAAGCATCATTTGAAATCAAGACATATATTTCAAAGGTTATGCTTTTGCGATGGCTCATATGTTGTGGGATATGATGCCGACTCTTGCCTTTTTTCTTTAGCAAGCTTAGCTTTTTGGTCATAGCATATGTAAAGATATGGCTTTGATGGACTTGAATATGGCTGAGATTCAGCAGTAATACTGGAATCATGAGTTCATCCATGCAAGGAAATTTACTGTCAGGAAACTTCCAATAGCTATGTGCTCATTCTGCAAGTAGTCTGAAGATCATAATGCAGACCCCTCCCACTGATGCTAATTTAGTAAGGAAGGTAGCCATAGCATACATCTCATGTAAACCTGAGAAGTTGGGAAGTCAAGTTGGGAATTGTAAGGGAAATTGATGAATCAGTATCTGCAGTTCTCTCTGAACCATCCTTCATGGCATTACATAAATGTACTGTTCAGGAAATCCCAGAGACTCCTGTCCTCTCATCAACTAAAACTTGCTCCACTGCAGTGACAATTACAAATAAACAAAGCTCCAATACAGACATTTTTGAGTTGTTCTTTTGTCACTAAAACACATTAGAATTATATTTTTGTTGTAAATAAAACCCTGTCTGGTTCAAAACTATTTGACTATCTCAAAAAATTAGGAAACCAAATTTCTGGATAATATTCACAATACCAGCTAGCAACAAAAGTTATGATTCAGATTATAAGAAGGACACTGTTATATTATTTCAATTAAATTTGTTACTTACTGAAATGTCATAAATAAATGTCCATGCCCATTCATCTGTTCCAATTATTTTAAGATTACAATAGTTGTACTAATTTAAATTGAAGTTAGACCTGCCATGGTATTTCCCAAGCTAATACAGATCCATCTGTACATTGGTCTCAATAACAAAAGTTACACACTAATATTAGAATGCTAGTATTAGAATTATGTGCCAGTTGATTACTAGCTTTAAATTCCTTTTATCTCAAAACTTCCAGGTCTCCAGAGTCTTACCATTTCTTAAAGCATTTAAATATGCTTTATGTTGGAAAATAATACAAATAACAGGAAGAAATAATCCAAATAGACATGTCTTAATTAATGAAAAATGGTCTTGTTATGGTCAACCCCACCACACATTTACCTATGACTGTTATGCAAGAAGCTTTGGATTAAATGACCACAAACCCAGCAACGAATAGCATATGGTCTCTGCCTCCTAGGAGGTGACAAAGGTCCACCAAGAAATAATTAAAACAGGGACTGACATAAATGATTGAAGACATGTCTGTAGAAAGCATAGTTGCATATCTGCCATCTCTATGAGGGAAGTACAAACATCTTTCACGCAGGAAAAAAAGATTCTGGACAAGACTAAGACATTTTGGGGCTACAAGGGGGAAAGAACATTCTGAGAAATACTCTTGATTTATTTGTTTGTTTTTGTTTTTATAATTTTTTAAACTACAAATTTTATTCCTCTCCCAAACCACCCTCTGATTGTTCCGCATCCAATACCTTCTCCTTGCCCTCTGTCTCCATGAGGATGTCCCCATCCCTCACTCCCATCTTACCAGACGTCTAAACTCCATGAGTCCTCCAGTCTCTTGAAGGTTAGGTGCATAATCTCCGAATGGACACAGACCCATCAGTCCTCTACTTTGTGTGTGTTGGGGGTTTCATCTCAACTGGTGTGTGCTCCTTGTTTGGTGGTCCAGTGTTTGAGAGATCTTGAGGGTCCAGATTAATTGAGACTGCTGGTCCTCCTACAGGATTCTCTTTAGCTTCTTTCAGCCTTCCCTAATTGATCGATAGGGTCAGCTCTTTCTGGCCATTGGTTGGGTGCAAATATCTGCATCTGACTCTTTGAGCTGTTTGTTGGGTCTTTTGGAGTGCGATCATGCTAGGTCCCTTTTTGTGAGCACTCCATAGGCTCAATAATAGTCTTGGGCCTTGGGACCTCCTCTTGAACTGGATCCCACTTTGGGCCAGTCACTGGACCGTCTTTTCCTCAGGTTTCTCTCCATTTCCATCCCTGAAATTCTTTCAGACAGGAACAATTATGGGTCATAGTTGTGACTGTGGGATGGCCCCCTCTCCCTCATTGGATGACCTGTCTTCCTGATGAAGATGGGCTCTACAAGTTCCCTCTCCCCAATGTAAGGCATTTTATCTATGGTCCCACCCTTTGAGTCCTGAGAGTCTCTCACCTCCCAGGTCTCTGGTGCATTCTGCAGGGTCCCCTCAACCTCATGTCTCTTAATGTTGCTTGTTTCCATTCTTTCTGCTGGCTCTCAGGGCTTCGGTCCTTTTCCCCTCACCCAAAACCAGATCAGGATCTCCTCTTCCCCATACACCCTCCCACACACCCCCATCCACTTTCCCTACAAGGTCCCTCCCTCCCTCCTTCCCTCCCCTGTTGTGGTTGATTTCTTTTCCCTCCCAAGTGGGACTGAGGAGTCCTCACTTGGGACCTTCAGTTTGTTGACCTTTATGGGTTCTGTGGACTGTATCTTGGGTATTCTGTACTTTTTTTTTGGTTAATATCTACTTATTAGTGAGAACATACCATGCATGTCTTTTTCAGTCTGAGTTACCTCACTCAGTATATTTTCTAGTTCCATCCATTTGCCTGCAAAACTCAGGATGTTCTCACCCTTAATAGCTGAGTTTTATTCCATTGTGTAAATGAACCACATTTTCTATATCCATTCTTCTGTTGTGAGACATCTGGGTTGTTTTCAGCTTCTGGCTATCACAAACATGTCCGCTATGAACATAGTGGAACATGTGCCCCTGTGGAATGGTGGGACATCTTTTGGGTATATTCCCAAGATTAGTATTGCTGGGTCTTCATGTAGAACTATTTCCAATTTTCTGAAGAACCTCCACGTTAATTTGCTAAGAAATGCTCTTATGTAAAGAGATCTTGTACAAAGTGACAAAGGCAGGAAACTGTAAGCTACATACACAGCCTATCAAGAATTTCTGTCAGTCTGGAATCAGTTCAATGACTTTCTATTAATATGTATAATCACAAACCACAAAAGAAATATTTCCTTTTAAATTCTAAGTTTTGAAGGTTTTCTTTTTACTTTTTTATTAATAATTTTATCTATTTGCATTTCAAATATTGTCCCCCTTCCCAGTCCCCCATTCCATGAACCCCACCTCTCCCCCCTAACCTTCACCTCTAAGGGGTGCTTCCCAAACCTCTTACCCACTCTCACCTCACCCTTCTAGTATCTCACGTCTCTGGGGCATCAGGCCTCCACAGAAACAAGTGCATCCATTCCCCCTGAGGGCAGGCAAGGCAGTCCTCTGCTACATATGAAGCAGGTGCCACAGCCCAGCTCATGTATGTTCTTTGGTTAGTGGCTTAGTCCCTGGGAGCTCTGACCTGCCTGGGTAGTTGATAGTGCTGTTCCTCCTATGGTGTTAGAATCCGCTTCAGCTCCTTCAGTCTTTCCCCTAACTCTTCCCTGGACTCAGTCTAATGGTTGGCTGTTACTATCTGCATCTGTCTCAGTCAGGTGCTGGTAGAGCTTCCCAGAGGATAGCCATCCCAGAATTCTGTCTGCAAGCACAATATGGCATCAGCAATAGAGTTGGAGTTTGGTACCAGCCTATGGGATGGGGTGGTCTCCCAATAACTTTTCCTTTAATCTCTGCTCCATTTTTTTGTTTCTGCATTTCCTTTACACAGGAACAATTCAAGGTCAAATTTTTTGAGATGGGCGGGTGGTCCCATCCCTCAAATGGGAGCCATGTATATCTGCTGGAGGTGGTCTCTTCAGGTTCCATCTCCTCACTGTTGGGCATTTCAGATAATGTCATCCACATTGGGTCCTGGGAGGCTCTCACATCCCTGGTGTCTGCAACTTTCTAGCTGTTCTGCTCTCCCACCTCTCACTGGTTCGAATTACTATTTAATCTTCTGGGCTTCTAACCTGTCTCCCCATACTTAATCCTGCCATCCCTTTCCTTCCACCTCTCCTCTCCCAACCAGATCTAACCCTTCTCTGTCACCCGTGCTTATTTTGTTCCCCCTTCTAAGAGGGATCAAAACATCCATATTGGACTCTCCTTCTTGTTAAGCTTCATATGGTCTAGGAGTTATATCATGGGTGTTCTGAACTTTTTGGCTAATATCCACTTATCAGTGAGTACATACCATGTATGTCCTTTTGGGTATGGGTTACCTCACTCAGGATGATATTTTCTAATTCCATCCATTTGCCACCAGATTTTGGTGTCTTCTTTTGTAATACTCTATTAAATTTTGTTACATTACGCTAAAATTGTATGGTTATCTCAGATAAAAAATAAAGCATTCAGACTGTAATGTTCACTTAAAGTGGTACACAATGGGGAGTGGCTTCATCATATTCCCCTAATTCTTCTCCCGAAACTTGACTTTTATCCAGCTTTTCTCCCTCATACTCTGAGGTTTGAATAAGATCAATACTTGAGCTGCTCTTGATGTTGCTGACTCCCATTCTACATGTGTTGAGTTGTACCTTCAATATTTTCCATGTAATATTAAATAAACAACAATATTTTTACACAACTGTAAGGCATATTGTAGAATGAAAAACTGTTTCCTAAATAATATTTGTCCTTTTTCCTATATTGATCTTTTTATTCTCAGGATAATTACTGGTCTTGGAATTCTTTTTATTAACTAAGGTTTATAATTTTTAATGCATCTTAATTGCATTATTAATATATTTGGCTGTGACTTTTCTGCACATGCATATCTCATGCTCCAAACACACTCACTTTCTCTATATGTTTCCTCACTTTCCTTTCTCCATGTCCAGGTTCTGCTTTCTAGTTGACTTTCTACTATATTAAGCTCATCTTTTGTTTTTGTTCATTGTTTTATTTTTAATCTAGTTTTAACATATGAAAGAAGTCATATGGTGCTAAATATTTGGGCATATGGTTTATTTTGTTTGACACAATAATAGATTTTCTTTTGTTGACATGTCTTGCTCTTCCTTATAGTGAATAATGCTTCCTTTTCATTGCATACAACCTTATTTTCTTTATCCATTCAATTTGAGGGAACTAGACTTATTCTATTGTTTCATTATTGTGGATAGAATTTGAATCAATGCTTATACATGGTAATATAATTTCTCCTAGGCATATAATGAGTAGTATGGCTGGATCATCTTATGATAATTTTGTGTGTACATGTGTGTATGCATGTATGTATACATATAAGGAAACAAACTGTTTTCTATCAACAATGTATGCTTATTTCTACCCAATTTCTTGGTAACATACTTTTAAGTTTCCTTGATGGCAACCATACTGAATGAAAGGAACTCACAGCAGTTTTGGATTTAATTTCTATGATGCATAAGAGTATTGAGTATTATTTTATAAATTTGTTGGTCATTCATAGTTTCATGATTTTTCTTTTAAGAAGTCCTTTCATCTCATCTACCAAATTAACTGAATGGCTTGCTTTTTACTTTTAGAAGTGTTTTTTTTCATAAATTTTATGTATTTATTATTACTAATTTTTAACTTGTTTACTTTTCATTCCACTATTCCTTCCCACAACCATTCTCCCCTCCCTATCCCCTCTGAGTGTGTGTGGGCCCTCTGGGTATGACTCCACCCTCAAACATCAAGCCTCTTTGAGAATACCACATCCTCTCCCACTAAAGAAAGACAAGGAAGCCCAGCTAGAACATGTCCCAGGTACAAGTAACAGCTTTTGGGATAGCCCCTGCTCTACTTGTTTGGAACCCACATGAAGACCAAGCTGGTCATCTCCTACATATGTGTATTATTTGGTTGGTAAGGTTCGGTCTCTGAGAACTCCAAAGATCCAGGTTAGTTACTCTGAGAGTCTTCCTACAGAGTTCCTATCCCATTAGAAGGTGAAATCCTTCTTCCTGTTTTTTACATAAGACCACAAGCTTCATCCACTGTTTGGCTGTAAGTGTCTGCATCTATCTGAGTTAGCTGCTAGGTGGAGCATCTAGCTGCATATCTGTTTACATATATGGGAGGCCAAGGTCCAGCCATGTATATTCTTTGATTGGTTCAATCTCTGAGAGCCTCAAAGGTCCATGTTAGTTGACTCTGTTGGTCTTCCTGTAAAGGTGCTATCAGCTCCAGGGCCTGCAATTTTTCCTCCTATTCTTCCATAAGAGTCCCTAAGCTCTATCCACTGTCCGACTGTAGGTGTCTGCATCTGCCTAAATCGGCTGCTGGGTGGAACCTCCAGGAGGACACTCTTGCTAGACTCTTGTCTGCACATATAACAAAGTATCATTAATGCTGTCATGAATTGATTCTTGCCCATGGGCTGGTTCTCATGTTGGGCCCATTATTGGTTGGTTGTTCTCTCAGTCACTTCTGCTCCATCCCCGGGCCTACATTTCTTGTATATAGGATAAAATTTAGATTGAAAGTTTTGTCGGTAGATTGGTGTCACTATCACTCCACTGTGGTTCCTGCCTAGATATAATATGTGGCTTCTTTAGGTTCTACATCCCCAATTCTGTGAGTCGCAGCTAAGGACAGCCACCCTCCCCAATGATTGTTGCTGCCTCTCTTATCCCAAGTCTCTTTTTCATCCTCTACCTACCCACCCCCGTCAGCTGCAGATTGGCATTCATTTTCATGGCCGTTTGGCCATCCCTTCTATCCTTCACCACACCTGATCCTGTATCCCCAGATTCCACCCTCATCCCCACTCCCATCTAATTCCCTCCCTCCATTTTCCTCTTATGCCTATTTTATTCCCCCTTCTCAGTGAGATCCTGTAGTGGCTATTCCTGGTTGTCAACTTGACTATATGTGGAATGAACTACAATCTAGAATTGGAAGGCTCACCTATGATCCTAATGTGGAGGCTCAGAGATATAAGTTTCTGACCTGGACTTAGCATGGAGATCTTGAAGCATGGATTCCAGTCAAGGTCATCTGGGATTAAAGGTGTGGAGACATACACCTTTAATCCCAGACTTCAAGTTCATCTGGGATTAAAGGTGTACACCTTTAATCTGGGCTACACCTTCTACTGGAGACATATATAAGGACATTGAAAGAAGGAAGACTGATTCCTCCTTGCCGGCTTGCTTCGTGGGACTGAGCAACTGCAAGATCCTTGGACTTCCATCCACAGCTGCTGCTGACTACTGTTGGGGAGTTGGACTACAGACTGTAAGTCATTGACAAATTCCCTAACTACATAGAGACTGCCCATACGATCTGTGACTCTAGAGAACCCAGACTAATACAGATCCAAACATCCTCTCTTGTGCCTTCCTCCCTTTTTAGTTTTTATAGGCTTGTGTAGTATAGTATAAGTATCCTGCATTTTATGACTATTGTCTGCTTATGAATGTGTATATACCATGTCTGTCTTTTTGGGACTGGGTTACCTCACTCAGGATGATATTATGAAGATCTATTCATTTTCTTGCACAATTTATGATGTTTTTGTTTTAAATAGCTAAATAGTATTCCATTGTATAAACATACCACCATACACCCATGGACACTTGGTTTTTGATAAAGAAACCAAAACCACACAAACGCATCTTCAACAAATGGTGCTGGACTAATTGTATGTCTACAGGTATAAGAATGAAAATAGATTCACATTTATCCTGCACAAAAGCAAGGACATCATCATACAACTGGATACGCTAAATCTCATAGAAGAGAAAGTGTGAAATACTCTTGAATGTAATGGTACAGGAGACAATTCCCTGAATAGAACACCAATAGTTCTGGATCTAAGATCAACAATTGATAAATGGGACCTCATTAAACTGCAAAGCTTCTGTAAGGCAAAGGACACTGTTAGTAAAAGAAAACTCCAGCATACAGATTAGGAAATGATCTTCACCAAACCTACTTCTGACAGCAGGCTAATATACAAAATTTATAAAGAACCCAAGAAGTAAAACATAAACAACCCAAATAACAGAACTAAAAAATGGAGCAGATAGATAAATAGAAAATCCTCAACAAAGAAGTCTTGAATAGCTGAGAAGTACTCAGAAATGTTCAGTGTCCTTAGTAATCAGGCAAATGCAAATTGAAATGACACTGAGATTCCATCTTAACAACAGCCAGAATGGCTAAGATCAAGACATGACAGCACATGCTAGTGAGGATGTGGAGCAAGAGAAACACTCCTCCATAGCTGGTGGAAGTGCGAACTTGGACAATCACTTTGGAAATCAGTTTGGTGGTTTCTCAGAAAACTAGGAATAGTGTTGTCATTGTTTTTAACTTACTTTTATATGAAGGAGGGAGGGAAGAAGCATATAAAAGAGGATGAGGAGAGAAAGTCAACCACAAAAGAACAGGGAGGCTTATGCAAAGTGGTTTGTGTCCTACAAAGATAATTTATAAAGATAAATTATGAGGAAAATGTGAACCACAAATGCCAACACCATAGCCTATCAACACAAGATTGTGTGTTTTACTAATGTATTAAGTGCTGAGAACCAAGGTAAGTACAGTAAAAGTTTATTCCCATCTAGAATGCAACAATAGAATTTCAGAAGCTTAACACCAACAATTTAAACAAAATGAAAGAAAAGGAAAAATGACAGTTTCACAGATACAAGAAATTGCAATGACAGGGTGACAAATACTGGTAAATGTTCCATGGGTAGAAGAGGATAAGAATAGAAGGTCAGATATTCAAAGTGAAGGGACTTTACAAGACCACATGTGACTGAGAGTTATAAAAATTAATAAATGAAGATAATAAAAGAAATAGTCCAATGCCATTAAATATTGAGAGAATAGTTAAGGCAATTAAAATCATTATTAAAATTTCCCCATTTGTACATATTTGCAGACAGGACATAAAAAATCTGACTCACTAAAACTTATGTGTGTGTGCATGTTTAATATTGGTATATCAGTGTGTGTGTATGTGCATGTGTACATGTGTGTTCATGTACTTGTGTGTGTGCATGAATGTGCACATCAGAGGTAGGTGTCAGGTGACTTCCCCTACTGCTTAGTTTCTTTTCTATTGCTGTAACAAAATAACATGAGGAGGGGAACTTTTCAAAGAAAATGTTTAATTGTATAACCATACAAGAGTGAAGTCCACAATGATGGAACAAAGACAGGATAGTAGGAACAGATAAGAGCTCACATCCTAAACTACAAGTAGGAGGCAAATAGATAGATAGATAGATAGATAGATAGATAGATAGATAGATAGATAGAGACAGAGAAAGAGAGAGAGACAGAGGCAGAAAGACAAAGAAAGACACACAGAGAGAGAACACTAGGAGGAATGCATGAGTCTTTTGAATCCTGCAAGCCTACACCCACTTCACTGACACACCTCTTAATTTGTCCCAAATGGTCATAACTATTAGCAATCAAATATTCAAATATATGAACCTATGGGACCATTCTCATTCAAATCACCACAATATACCATCATTTTTGAGACAGTGACTCTCACTGAAGTTGGAGCTCACTGATTGGCTAGACTGGCTAGCCAGAAGGTCTATCTTTTATCCTCAGGTCCTCAAAGTGCTAGGACACATGCCACCAAGCCTGTCTTTTACATAGGTTTTGGGAATCAGAACTCCAGTCTTTATGTTTGTGCAGCAAGCACTATCAAAGTAGCAGCAAGGTCCCATATATGGAAACAGCTTCTGGAAAGAACAGAATTTTTGGCCTCAGTGGAGACTCATTATTTTTCCAGTTGGTCTGGTTCAATAAGCTGGCAAGGGACCACACCTAGGGCAGTAGGCTCATCTTATAACAAACTAAAGAGATAGCTGAAATAATTAATCTTTTAATAAGACACTGTACGTTTTTCCTTCTGACAAGTCACACCCTTAGTGAAATCTTAGAGAGCTTGGCCCCCAAAATCATAAAGTTAAAGAAAGAACATTTTTAAGTGTTTTTCCAGGCTCCAAAATTAGTTACCAGACTTAGCAAATATAAATTTAGATACTCAGTTCAATCTGTATTCTACATATATAATGATTATTTTGATACACACACACACATATATTACAAATGCCTATGTTAAATGTTTTATTAGTAGCAAACAATTCAAATTTAATTGTTTCATCAATTTTTCTGTCAAATCATAATCAAAATAAAATTGTGATATTCCTTTTATTGACTTAGGTTAAAAACAAAATAGTAAAAAATTACAAAATTTTAGGGCAGATATATTCAATATATATAACCATTTCCTTAAAGCATTAGATATTAGCTATGGGTTCCTTTGTATTTTTATTATATCAACTAGATAATAGTATCAGAGTTTTCTCTGAATTTTGTATATAACTACAAACAGACTAAATATAGCAATAATCAGGTCATCCTGTGTATTTCATTGCAAACTATTCTGGGGGATTCTCTTACATGTAATTCACTCTGAAAATAAAACAAGAGCGATAATATATATTTACTGAGAATAGTGTTTGTCAGCTCCTACTAAGTACCATGTAATCTATGCTGGATTCTAGCTTCTTCTTAACAGGCTGCACAAAAGAAGAAATCATCATGTCTATGTGACTCTATAGCATAAAGAAAACATGCCGCTGGCATATAAAGCAACTGGTTCCCTGTGTAATTAAAAAATTGGAGATCACACAGACTTCTAAGAATTTGAGAATTTTCTATGTGTTTAAAATTCAAATTTTAAATTTAGATGTACTATATCTAGCTACCTTATCTGACTTTCCTTGAGCCTTTGGACCTTGATGAACTTGAACTGGAGAGTTTTTCCAGACATACGACAGCATGTGCTGTGATTGTCGATTTCCTTATGTGCCCATACAATGCAGGTCTTCATCCTGCATCATCTCTTGAACTTACTGTAGAATGATGTGCAAATTCTGCAGCCTAGCTTTCCGCAGAAACCCCGAAGTTCTGGCATTTGAACCATGGTAGCAGCATGCTTGAAGTTCAATTATGACTTTGTCAAGGAGTCCTTGTATAGTGACAGCAATTCATTAAGTCTAAGTAGCATTTAGCAGTGTTAGACATAGAGGAAGCACTTAATAAATGTTAATTGTTTAAATTCCTTAACAAAAATATTCTTACAAATAATATTTCATACACAAAGGCAAATAATTAGTCTGGTGTCTTGGAGCAACATAAAACAATTCTTTATTTCCCTTCCCTCAATGACATGATAAGGAAATTTGAAAAATAATTATTAAACAGTGATACATAAGACAATACATAATTACACTCATAATCATAATGTGATCTCCTTGGAAGATTTCACAGATGAAGAAAGTAAGAGTTGGATTACTAACATTAAATTTTTTCATTCATTCATTTTTCATTCATTGCTTATATTTCTGTCTGAGATATTATAATTATTCTGTGGTGTGTCAGAGAGGGGAACCAGGTAATCCTATGCAATGGAATCTCTAAACCAATAGAGAGAAAGCAAAAGATCCAAGATCAGCCTAAAAGTTGTTATTAGTAAGCATCATCAAGATGAGTTCTCCCTCCCTATGATTCCCATCATTAGGCCTTCAACCCTTGTGCAAACCTCTCTGGTTGAAGACAGAGTAGACCTAGTGATTTGCTTCTAATAAATAAGATTCAATGATTTATTTATTCTTCAGTCTCTTGATTTTGATGGAAACTACTTACCAAGTTCTGGTCAGCCAAATGAAGAAACTCAGTTGGTAAGCCTAAGTCAATCCAATTTTCATGTGGATGGTGCAGTAAAAAATAGTTAAACAACACCCTCATGAGAGTCTCCAGAGTCAGAACAGCTAGGCTGTTCTGGATTCTTCACCATTAGAAACTTCATGAGATGGTAATCATTGTTTCAACTGTTGATATTTGGTTCACCTTGTTCTGTGACAGGGCTATGATGAAATATTAAAACTTTTGCTAATGAAATCATAATTTCTCACAGCAACATGTGCAATAAATAGTCTGTGTTCTTATGCATTCATAAGACATGAATATTAGTCTAAAGTGTACTTAATTGTTTGTGTAAATATATAGCTTACTATATGGATGGGGAAATGATTTCATGCTTTTCCTCTATTTGTTTGGTTAGTCTTTGTAAAAATTGGTCCAAGCTGAAGTTGCTAAATTAATTGGACTCACTTCTTGGCTACAAAATGCCTTCCTCATTCAATACCCATGTTTGGGCATAATGAGCATCTCTCAGAAGCACCAAAGCTAAACTAACCACAGCCTACCTGAAATCTACCTGTCCTATTTGGGGTACATAAACATTTCTTACCAATTCTGTAGGTGATAGCAATTCCTACCAACACATTATTCACAGGTGGATTCAATTCCAAATATTGTACCAATGGAACTCGTAGTGGAGTATTTACAATAGACTCCATTCTTTCAGACACAAAATATTTATGTAGCAATCTTTGCAAGCAGATGGGTACTTTAATCCCAGCTTTGCACTGTGGGGAAGGAAACTAAATTGTCCTCCCAGATCGTTAAAAGTATATCAGCAAGTGAAAAGTGATCAAGATGGCTACATGCTGAGATCAAGTGCAGTGTGTAATCATAGGTAATCAGGGAGAGAAAACCTTCCACGTTTGATTCCGATGAGGATGGAAAGGTTTTTGGACCATATACAAGGCTGGCTCTCTAAGTAAAGAAAAGATGCTGACTGCAAATGCATTTGGAACATGATTGAGATAATGTCTGGAAGAGCCTCCTAGAGGGAGAATAAACTATAACGTTTGGTACAGTCTGATGCCCTTATTGCCAGGGGGGAGGGGATACCTCTGATTACAATGTGGTATCTTATTCAAATTGTCTCCCAACCATCTTTAAGTTGGATTCCTTCTTGGATCCCTGGAATCACAGAGAAGAACTACAAAGTACATGAAACAATGGTATCACAAAGCCTGATACTGGGGTCACTGCCCTGTGATCTCTATAGCACAGCAGAGGAGAAGGAAAGGAGAAGCTGGGATTCTTCTCCAAAGTTAAATTCTAAGCTCTGAATGTTCCTCCCCAACAGCTCAATTCCCAACCTTACATTTACAGTTTTGGTAACATTTGCACATCACAGCCCCTTTTTACCCAATATAATACTTAGACTCATTGGTCATTTGTTTTCCCTGCTAGAGAACAAACGATGCAATTATTGAATTTAAGATGCTATAGATTTTTTTTTTACCTTAGTTGTATCAGTTCACATCTGTGTGACTCCTTCTGATCGGTTTTGCACATTCTCCATGGTGACTGTGCTTTCCCCACATTTTCTCTCTGATTCACAGTCATTGTCCCCCAGAACACAACATAGCATTGCTAATAATAACTATGTTGAAACTCCCAGTGGAGTGCATTTTCTTTTTTTCTGGCTCTGGCTTCTTATATTTGGGATGCTTTTCCTTTTTAAAATATAACAGTAATTTTTAAATTTTCCTCATGTACTATGTATTTAAAACAAAATATTTTTCATATTATATTAGAAAACCTGCTTCATTGAGACAACTAAGTCTATAACACCAGAGAACAAAGTACAGTTAAGTTTTCTTACTTAGATCTCATTTTCAACACTACAAGTTTGTTTTTTTAAAGCAAATATGTCTCTTTTATTCCAATAGAACAGCATAAAAGGACTGCCCTCTTTAGTTATCTGCCCTGCTTCATGAGCTTTTTTCAAAGGAGCACATTCTAATCTCCTAACACTAAGGTAACTGCATAATATTACTGTGCATGAAAATCTGTCCAATTATACATTTTTACAGGCTTACTATTAAGTTTCAAGTAATTGCTCAATACTTGCATAACATGGGCTATTAGCATAGCTTATCATGTAGTGTGCCGGTATTGAATTTCAATCGAAAGAGTTATTTAATAATGGCACTGAAATAAAAAATGAAATCTCCATACCCTGAGCAATATCACTACTTTTACATGCTCTGCAGTCTGTAATAGGCTATTAGATGAAAGATAGTAATGTATTCTGGAGAAGAAAGCCCATTGACAATGAACAAAGGGCAGGGTTTTATTCTTGCTTCCAGAAGAATGATGTCTGTATCTTCCTTAAAAGAATTATACTCATTACAAACTTCCCGGCCTGCATCCCCTTGGGCTTTGAATATAGCTTTAATTCTATACAGTGTCTTTAAGAGATCTAGAAATATTTTAAAATACATAAAGATATCTAGGAATATGGATGTTATTGTTAAACGTACCAGAGCTTGAAAGGTAAAATGGTTAACATTTTATATGTATAGTGAAGAGTTTTAAGAAGTAAAGTTTCTTCAAAGCCATACAATTCAATGTGTATTATTTTGAATATTTTAATAATAGAATGTATATTCAGAACACAAGTATTTGAAATTGTTAACTTTATCCATGAATATTTTCTACATTCTAAATTTTTACTAGGGCAAATTGTGTATGAATATTGCTGAATTTTTGCTACATTTCAATGTTCACACATAAATATGTTAAAAATTATTATTGAGTCTCTGATGTGTCTATGATCAGTCTGACACTGAATAACAGGCATATAGAACCAGGGCCATCAGAATCCATGCCAAGCTCCTATACTTTATAACAGGAAATTTGAAAGAGATACTTAGCTTATGTTTAAAAATCACAACGTAATCTCAAGTTACCATGGTGATAGTTTAAGTGACTTATAAAGATTTAACAGTGGCAAGAACCTCCTGTTTACAGTGATCATTTAAAATTCCTGTCTGACTGAGGAAGAAATCATTAACCTCATTAGAAAAATTTATCAAGTTTACTATTGAGAAAAATTTTAAAAAATGAGGAAACTTTCTATGTCCTTTGTAGACACAGAAATGATTTTAAAGCTGATGCTGTACTTTGGTTTTCAAAACTTATTTGACTCTAAAATAATGAATTTCACTCCAGCTTTGGTGTATCATTCAGCTGATGATAGATTAGGACAAACTGCCTTTGACAATTTGGAACAGATCAACTATATTGATAGTCAACATTTTTTACCTAGATTCCAAAGAAAAACTTGAAGGATCTTTATGCTTTCAGAGTTATTGCAGGGCCCCCTCTGGATACACAGATCCACTCAGGTAGATTGTACATAAAGTCAAGGTATCTACAAATCACCTAAATACCTCCTCCCACATAGTTCAAATTATTTCTAGAATATATGTGATATTGCATACAGAACAAATCTAATCTGTGGAGAAATTTGCTATACTGTATAATTAAAGAGAAATAATAAGAAAAAGCTTTATACATTTGTACTGGCCAGTTTTATGTGTCAACTTGACATAGGCTGGAGTTATCATAGGAAAAGGAGCTTCAGTTGGGGAAGTGCCTTCATGAGATCCAGCTGTGGGGCATTTTCTCAATTAGTGATTGTGGGTGGTACCATCTCTGGGCTGGTATTCTTGGGTTCTATAAGAGAGCAGGCTGAGCAAGCCAGGAGAAGCAAGCCAGTAAGGAACATCCCTCCATGGCCTCTGTATCAGCTCCTGCTTCCTGACCTGCTTGAATTCCAGTCCTGACTTCCTTTGGTAATGAACAGCTGTGTGGAAGTATAAGCGCTATAAACCCTTTCCTCCCCAACTTGCTTCTTGGTCATGATATTTGTGCAGGAATAGAAACCCTGACTAACACAACATTCATTGTAGTTATCATTAAATAGTATTCTCAACCCATGATAGGTTGATTGTGATCTATGGGTATATTGCCAACAGATACAAAATGATGGCTATTTATGATACGTTAAAAAGGAATTTCATTAGTGTCCTGTTTGGTTTGGTTTGGTTTTGTTTGGTTTGGTTTTGTTTGGTTTGGTTTGGTTTGGTTTGGTTTGGTTTGTGTGTCTGTTTTAGTTGTGTTTTTTGTTTCATTTGTTTTACAAATTAAAACAAGCTGGATTAATCTGAGAAGGAAAAATAATTTAAAAGACACCTATAAGAACTACCTATAGGATAGCTTATGGGACATTTTCTTAATTAATAATTTATGTGGTAGAGCCAAGCCCACTGTGAGTGATGCAAACCCTGGACAGGTGGTATTGGGTTCTGGAGTATAATTAATAGCAATCAAAGCAAGTCAGTAAGCAGTATGCCACCATGGCCTATGACATATTTCCTGTACCCAGCTTCCTACCTTGAGATTCTGCCCTAACTTTCCGTCATGAGGGACTACAGCTTTAAACTGAAATAAATTCCCCTCAACACACATACATATTGCTGAAGGTCATGGTCTTCTATCAGAGTGATAGAATTTCTAAGACAATGACTTATCTGAAGATAGATCATTTGAGTCATCAGAGCAAGTCTAGTTGTTTGAGAAGGAAACTTCATTAAAAAACAAAGAATGGCTTATCATAGCAGCTCTTTCAAAACAAGAAGAATTCTCCTTTATTAAAACATCATGCAGACTACAAAATAAGAAACTGGTTGATGAAAAAGAGAGGATCTGTCTGAATTTTAAAAGGAAAACAAACACAGGATCATGTATTGCTCATCTATCACAGTGAAAGCGTTATTTACCAAAGTGGTAGAAATGAAAACACTGCTGCAAAGCAAAGCCTGTACTGAGAGACTTTGGACGTTCAGTCAACCCCATTAACCCAGCACCCATAAGAAGTCTAAATTTCTGCATTTAACATAGACATGTGTCATGGATGTAAGATGCAAGAACACAGCCCAGAATGCAATGGACCAAAACATCATTGTGGGGGAGTACAAGAACAGTGAGGTGGGAGGGGGTGGATGAGGGAGCAGGGGGAGGGAAAAGGGCATGTGGGACCTTTGGGGGTGGGGAACCAGAAAAAGGGAAATGAATTGTAAATATAGAATATATCCAATACTTTATGTTGTTTGTGGCTATTGTGAAGGGTGTTATTTCCCTAATTTCTTTCTCTGCCTGCTTGTCCTTTGAGTACAAGAAGGCCACTGACTTGCTTGAGTTAATTTTATAACCTGCCACTTTGCTGAAGTTGTTTATCAGCTGTAGAAGTTCTCTGGTGGAGTTTTTTGGGCCACTTAGGTAAACTATCATATCATCTGCAAATAATGATAGTTTCACTTCTTCCTTTCCAATTTGTATCCAATTGACTTCCTTATGTTGTCTAATTGCTCTTGCTAGAACTTCAAGTACTATATTGAAAAGATATGGAGAGAGGGGGCAGCCTTGTCTAGTCCCTGATTTTAGTGGGAATGCTTCAAGTTTCTCTCCATTTATTTTGATGTTGGCTACTGGTTTGCTATAGATTGCTTTTACTATGTTTAGGTATGGGCCTTGAATTCCTGCTCTTTCCAAGTGGCATAACTCTAACCAAACAAGCGAAAGATCTGTACAACAGGAACTTCAAGTCCTTGAAGAAAGAAATCGAAGAAGACCTCAGAAGATGGAAAAATATTTCTTGCTCCTGGATTGGCAGGATCAATATAGTAAAAATGGCCATCTTGCCAAAAGCAATATACAGATTCAATGCGATCCCCATCAAAATCCCAACTCAATTCTTCATAGAACTAGAAAGAGCAATTCTCAAATTCATCTGGAGCAACAAAAAACCCAGGATAGCTAAAACTATTCTCAACAATAAAAGGACTTCTGGGGAAATCAATATCCCTGACCTCAAGCAGTACTACAGAGCAATTGTGTTAAAAACTGCATGGTATTGGTATAGCAACAGGCAAACAGATCAATGGAACAGGATTGAAGACCCAGAAATTAACCCACAGACTTATGGTCACTTTATCTTTGATAAAGGAGCCACAACCATCCAGTGGAATAAAGATAGCCTTTTCAACAAATGGTGCTGGTTCAACTGGAGGTCAACATGCAGAAGAATGCGAATTGACCCACTCTTATCTCTTTGAATTAAGATCAACTCCAAGTGGATCAAGGACCTCCACATAAAACCAGACACACTGAAACTATTAGAAAAGAAACTTGGGAAGACCCTGGAGGACTTGGGCACAGGGGAAAAGTTCCTGAACAGAACACCAATAGCTTATGCTCTAAGATCAAGAATCGACAAATGGGACCTCATAAAATTACAAAGTTTCTGCAAAGCAAAGGACACTGTCAGAAGGACAAAACGGCAACCAACAAAGTGGGAAAAGATCTTCACCAACCCCACATCCGACAGAGGGCTAATATCCAATATATACAAAGAACTCAAGAAGTTAGATCGCAAAGAACCAAATAACCCTATCAAAAAATGGGGCCCAGAGCTAAACAAAGAATTTTCACCAGAAGAAATTTCGGATGGCCGAGAAACACCTTAAAAGATGTTCAACATCATTAGTCATCAGGGAAATGCAAATCAAAACAACCCTGAGATTCCACCTCACACCAGTCAGAATGGCTAAGATTAAAAACTCAAGAGACAACAAGTGCTGGCGAGGATGTGGGGAAAGAGGAACACTCCTCCACTGTTGGTGGGATTGCAAAATGGTAAAACCACTCTGGAAATCAGTTTGGCGCATCCTCAGAAAATTGGGCATGTCGCTTCCAGAGGACCCTGGCATACCACTCCTGGGAATATATCCAGAGGATTCCCCTGCATGCAATAAGGACACATGCTCCACTATGTTTATAGCAGCCTTGTTTATAATAGCCAGAAATTGGAAGGAGCCCAAATATCCCTCAAAGGAGGAATGGATACAGAAAATGTGGTATATTTATACAATGGAATACTACTCAGCAATTAAAAATAATGAATTCATGCAATTTGTAGGTAAATGGTTAGACCTGGAAAATATCATCCTGAGTGAATTAACCCAATCACAAAAGAATGCACATGAAATGCAATCACTGATAAGTGGATATTAATGAGCCCAGAAGCCCTAAATACTCAAGACACAAATAGCAAGTCAAATGATTCCCAAGAAGAAGAAAGGAGAGGACCCTGGGCCTGTAAAGATTGCATCCAGTTTAGTAAAGAAACTGAGGGGGGAGGGGGAATGATTGGGGAACAGTTGGGGGGGAGAGGAACTATGGGAACTATGGTGGGTGGGAACTGGGAATGGGGAAAGCCTTTGGAATGTAAACATAGAATATAGAAAATTAAAAAAAAAGATAAAAAAAAGAATGCTAAAGTGTACAATGGATTTTTTTAAGTTTTACACCTATAAAAAGGACATGTGGTCACAAAAATGGGAAAGTATGTATGTATGTCGGATTTGATGTACTCTTGCTCTGTCAAACTCTTTGTTATAGTTCTCAAGATCATTATGTTAATCTAACTCTGAAAAGTGATGTAATCTGGTAGCAACATAGCACTCCAAATAAAGGCATTTGCATAATAAAAACAGCAAAAAAAGAATATATCCAATAAAAAAAGAAAAAAAGAAAAAAACAAAAAAAAACTCAAAAAAAAAAAAAAAACACGACTCCTAATGACATTCTGATATACTCATAGATCAGTGCCTGGCTCAGCTATCATCAGAGTAGCTTCCTCCTTCAGTGGGTTGCAGATTATTACAAAGCCAGGGTCCCACAGGCAGCAATAAGCAGAGAGTGAGAGACCATGGAACGCTCAGTCCTACATTGGCTGTATCCATCAAATTTCTCCTTTTGGGACTTACATCTTCTACTGTTTACCTCGGTTTTGGGATCGTGGTCAAAAAGGAGATTAGCATTCACTCCTCTTCACAACATACCATGAACACTGCTTTATGATCCCATAAATCCCAGTCTGTATTTTCCCTCTTTTTTACCTACGTGAGTAAAAGCATAGCATTTCCTCCATAGCTGTAGCATTACATCTATGTAAGCGAAAGAGTAGAGAGGACATTTGTCTGCCCTTGTTGATGACAGAAAAAGTGAGACTGACTACATGAGATTATCCCTTTAAAGTATATGAAGAATAGTCTTCACAATTCCCAGACAACCACAGGTGCTGAAGAAACTCTTCATTGGGCAACTCTTGGTAGACTGATGAACAGGATTCTTACTAGAATTCTTCTATGCATGCTTTCCCCTACATATATACACATTACTTCGTTTCACCTGTCTGTATTTAGTTTATTCTCGCTGCCAGGTGACTGTATTTACAATGGCAAGATGAGAGCCCAAGAGATTGGTTTCTTGAACTGACTTTGTGAGTAGTTAGTTTATCAGTTCTCTGGCTTACATAAATCTCTTCAAGAAGTATCATTGAAAAATGTCAGCATCTACTTCTCTATATAGTAATATTGGAAAATACTTCTATGACTAATATTTACGTGAGTTCCCTAATTATCTATACTTATACATGGGCAAATAAAGTCTTTTAATGTTACCAATATCACAAACATTGATGCCTGGTACCTTTTGTCTTAACAAAATATATTTCAATCATGTGGGGAGTGAAAAGTTTTATAGAATCCTTTCTTATAGAAACTTAAAAATATATTATAAAGGGATAATCCCATTTCATCTTTAGTTATGCTATCTTCAAAGCAAAATCATACCAAATAAATTAACTCAGTTGGCTTAACTGAAAATAAGATGCATACTTCAAGAAGGATCTCATGGGGCCAGTAGCTTTCTACTGCTGATGTTCATTAATTGGGGGTGGGTGGATGGGGTACTGCTTGGGATTGAATTTCAGACTTCACACAGGCTAAGCACTTGTTCTACCACAGAGATTAACACATATCTAACTCTAACAGATAGCCTTTGACATATCTAGAGATATGCTTCTAGAAAGTATATAGAAAAGCATAAGACATTTTAAAATATATTTATTTCCTGGCATGGGGAGATGATGCAATATCATGACAGTATTCATGGAGGATTTTGATTTTGAGAAAATGTGGACAAGATTGAGTGTGATAGCACAGAAAGCTGAGGCAGGATTATGAGACTGTTATGCTTGGAGAGAATTGTCTAGCAGTGGCCGTCCTTTAAGATATTCTACCTAGTAGCTGACTCAGACAGATGCAGACACAATAGTCAAACAGTGGATATAGCTTGGCTATACATATGGAAGAATAGGAGGAAGGATTGTAAGCCCCAGAGGGGATAAGAACTCCACAGGAAGACAAACAGAGCAAACTAACCTGGACTCTTTGGGTTCTCAGACACTAAACCACCAACCAAAGAACATACACAGGCTGGTACTACACATCCCAGCTCATATTTAGCAGATTTGCTGCTTGATCTTCATGTGGGTCCTGAAAAACTGAAAGTGTGTGTGTGTGTGTGTGTGTGTGTGTGTGTGTGCGTGTGTGTATGTGTGGTGGGGTGGGGTGGGGGGCTATCTCAAAAGGTGTTGCCTGTCCATAAGATGTGTTCCTCTAGCTGGGTTGCCTTGTCTAACCTCAGTGGGAGAGGAAGAACCTAGCCTTACAGAGACTTGAAATGTCACGGTTGGGAGGATACCTATAGTTCTCCCACCTGGTCAGAGGAGAAGCAGAGGACGAGAGGAGGGAAGAATTATGGAAGAGGATGACTGATAGGAAGGAGTGAGTGGGAAGTAAAGTGAATCAGTAAATTAATTAATTATGTAATTAATTAATTAAAAAGTGACTCATAATATCACTGAACGAACTGGTGTATGCTGACTTCTCTAATCTCATTGAATGTCAGTTACCACCACCATCTGTCACAATGTCAAAGAGAAAACTTTCCTTGATGTGGGGTGAAAATTACTTATCTGTGGGTATAAGGACATATGTTTATCGATTCTCATTAGGAATTATGCTGGTTTAATAAATTAGTGGTTATAGATTCTTTTCAATAACCATGATTTCACTAGCACCAAGTGTCATCTAGGTTTTTAGGACAAGGTATAATATCTCTCTTATTGAGTGGAACTTAAGTCCAATTAGAGAGCCTTTGTATATTATAAGGATATGTGAGCCACTATTTTACTTATAGGGTTAATAGTGGCTATTAAGGTGGCTTGTATACATCATAGCAGACTAGGACTCATGGTTGTCTCATTTAAAAGTTTGCATGGGGACTTCTTATATCATAAAAGATAATCTACAGAGCAAAGGCATTCAGGTCAGTTCCAGTTCAGAGGTCTTTGGGTCCTGTTTCTGAAGTGTATGACGTCTTCAGCAATAAGGATTTACTGTAATCTCTGGAGGATAACTCAGGGGAAGAGGAATCAGCTGTATGGTTTGAGAATCTCTTATATTGTCCTGGACAACAACTCAAAAAAGGACTCTAATATCTGGTATTATACAAGTAGGTTCTGTGCTACTGAGTTGGCACAGTAGATAAGAGACTAGTCACTAAGCTGAAGTACCTGAATTTAGTCCCTGGGATGCCATGATAGTAAAGAACTGATTTCTTTAAAGAACTGATTTCTATTGGTTTTCCTCTGACCTACACATTCATGCCATGGCTTTCACATCTGAGGATACATGCATGTTTATGGAGACACACACATACATACACAGACACACACACATACACACACAAATGAAAATTTAAAAATAAAAAAATATGTTATTTAAAGATCAAAAGTGTCATTGAAAATTTCGATTTGTCTAATTTTTAATCATTTGGAAACCTAGTATATTACTTGAAAAAATATGGGGCAAACTAAAATATATGTTTTGGATCTTTTCTTCAAAGAATTATAAATAGAACTCATGAAATCAGGTTTACATTTTGAGCCTGTTGGTAAAGGGTAGGTGGTCAATGGTGATACAATTTTCTCTTTAATTTTGCTCTTTTTTTCCTGTAAAATCATTGAATTTCCTCTTATTTTATGGCCTGACACAAAAATTTCTCCATATGTGTTTGTTTCTCAACCTTTTATTAATTCCCTGTATTTGATAATTCTAATTAGTAAAATTTTCTTCTTAAAAATAATTTGGCAGATACAATTATAGCGAAGGGATCAAATCTAATATTTCAGGAAGGAAATCCAGTGTCTGAAAGGCTGAAATAAGCAGAGCAAGGTATCAACCTTCTATGGAAAGTACAGAAATTCAATATAGTCATGAATAAGTTCATGTTCTATATGATAATTGGCCTGAAATTCTTAAAAATATCAAGCAGTAGGGAATTTATTGAAATTTGGAGGATTGAAAACTAAGAACTGAAATAAAATCATGAATCATGTGAGTCTTATTGGACCACATTGTGAAACATTAATCACTGACCGGTTAGCATGACATGTGACTTTCCTTTTGATCAGTCAGGAGGCATAATTACTTGAAAGAGACATGAAGAGGACTACATGGACAGATAATTCTGTTTCTGAAAACAATAGATTATTAAAAGAAAATCCCATCAGCAGGGGTTTGAATTATTGGTCAATTAATTTCCCAAGGCCCATAAAATAATAAAGACAATCACTCTTGGAAGTATCCATCAGAGCTAGATGGTAAGCCTATTGCTGAATATACTCCTCATCTTGATCATAAGACACAGAGAAATAAAGCCTTAACTAGGCTGCAAGCCCTGCCAACTAACTCTTAGAATACTAGAAGGTGCTATGCAGGTAGTTGAAAGAAACTGGTCACCAATGAACTTACTCAACTGTAAATCATATGTACAGGGATATCAACAAGTCAGGCAAGATCAACCTAGTGAAGAGACAGTGGCAAGATTGTTATAAAGGTAAGCAATTACTTTCTGACTGGATCTGAAGCCTGTGCCATAGAAAGGATTTGATACATGGTACTGCACACTTGATCAACTGCCTGTTACTAGGAAGGTCATAGAGCCTAGTAGGGAAGCTATCTTGCTAAATAGTCAAATTTTCTTCCTAATAACTATTTGTATGCCCATTACTGTTCCTATGCAGTCAATAGTTCTAGACATACCCGAGGCTCCAACATTTCCCCCAAGGCTCGTAGACTACTAATAGTCAGTGAAGAAGATTGATTTGTATTTTCAGTCAGTGAATCAATTCTCAACCATCAATATTTGCCCATCTTTTCATAAATAAACTGTCACACATGCTTCTTTAAATGATCTAATTAAACTCATTCTCTCATCAAGGTAGACTTGAGTTGAATCATTCTTTTAGGATTCATCATTGATGTCTTATCTGTAGCAAATAGGCACTTGTTCATTTCCCTGTTAAAAGTTCATATAACACCTGCTTCCTGAATATGAGACATAACAAAAAAAAGTGCATCTAGAAGTATTTACTTTGGCTCTGCTGTGGATGATGAATATGCCACTGAAGCAGAGCTCTCTCGGGCTAGTGTCCATAAAAGCAATCTTGATATGACTGTCTTCCATGCAGTACAGACTAGCATTCAGTCTTGATATAATAACTGTTGCATAGTCCTTGCTATGCATTAAAAAAAAGCATGAAACAAGACTGTTGCATCTGAAGATGGAGTGTCCAGGAGGAGAATTCAGATTATCTTCTTCTATGTAACATAGAGTGAGGTGCTTTTTTGAAAACGCATCCTACCTAGTGAGAATGGGGCCAAGCCGGAATGGCTGATAGACTGGAGGAAGTATTACAGAATGGAAAGGACTACATATGGAACAAAGATCTAAGCAGGACATGGTATCAATTTTAAACCCTTGTTGGTGGCAATGAAGCATGCTACAGAGACTGTTCCATCTGATGAGAATGAAGGGGGAAAATACTATAATATATGGATTGGCATAAACCATAAATAAAATGAAAGGGTGAAAAATAAAAGAAAGAGATTTTGTTATTGGCCTGCTATTTTTTATAACTAGAGTGGGATGGAGTAAGTAAAAGAGAATACAAACTGAATCTCTGCTAAATATCCCCCTGCTGTCTTACCAAACTTTGGAAACCATGAGAAGAATCAGATAGTGAGAAGAATGAGGTAAAAGTGATAGAATTAGCCCTCAAGTCTGACCTTTGATGTAATGGAAGGGAAATTTCATGGGTAAGCATTAAGATGGGGGATCTTAATAATCAGTTCTTTATTGTTGTAATTGAAAAAGAGCCTTTATAGAATGAAAGAGCCTTTTATGGCACTTTTAATTTGCATTTCCTTGATGACTAAGGATATTAAATATTTATTGTTTTAATGTTTACCAGTTACTTGTATTGCATCTGTTCAGAAGTCTTCATTTAGTTAAATGCTCAATTTTTTTAAATGGGTTGGTTGTTTTCTTGATGCATGTTTATTTGTGCTCTTTATATATTCTAGCTATTTACCCTTGGTCTTTATTGGCTAGCAAGTGAATACTTTTTCTCATTATGTAGTCTTTTTCACTTTAGTGATGTTGTCCTTTGTTGTTCCAAAATGTTGTAATTTCATAAGGCCCTATTTATTAATTGCTAGTAGCAATAACTATACTATCAATACTGTTCAGAGGCTTTTGATATTGAGATTTTATTCACAGTGAGAGATAGATTTTCTTGCTTTTACATGTAACTATCCAGTGTGACCTATACCATTTTTGAAGATGATTTTTATTCTTTAGTGAATATTGTTTGCTTATCCATCAAAATTAATTGGCTATGAGAGTGTAGTTTTTATGTGGTTCTAATTAATATTCCATTGATAAGTTAAGTCCAGTATCCAAGGAGTTATTTGCAATTCTTAGCTTCTGGGAGAGGTTAATCATTCTAAGAATATATCTCCTGATAATCCTATTATGTTACAGTGGAAGACCACATTTCTACAAAGATTTGGACAGATACATTGACCTTGGTGAGGAGCAAAAATAAAAATTTACAGAAGACATAAAGTAGGGTTGGAAGGGAAATGGGTACATCTAAAAAGATTGGAGTGTAGGATAGCAAATGTGATTTAAACATGTACAAAATTATCAAAGAAATTATTCTGGTCATAATGATACAGAAACATATATGTGTATGGAATTAGTGTCAATACTGTAGAGCAAAGAAGCCAAATAATGTTCATACTCATCTCTACTTAAGAAAGGGATATGCATAATCTTAAGACACTTGAAGGAAAACAGTCTATGATGGACTGGCTTGTAGTAATCATTAAAGTCACTTGGTTATGATGTGCTATGAACTGGATGACAATGAAGGTTGAACAGACATTGTTGAAGAAATTGGACATGATATAGGCAGCATTTATATCCATTCACAGCAAAATTAAGAAATGAGTTGATTCAGAACAAATCTTGAAATTTTGGGGGGATTCTAATGACTTGAATAAGCCCTGTGCTGAGACATATTTCCAAGGTAGGATAGGCTTTGGCATATCTTAATGATTTAATATGGTATATAAAGTGAATTTGCAAAGGGCCAAAACAATCAAGAGGGTATAAGAAAGAGATAAAGGAGACAATGAGCTTGACTGAGACAAATGAAAGTAAATACGGGCAAGTTTTGTGTAGAGCCAGAATTTCCAAGGAGAGTAAATCGACAGAGTCATATTTAGGGTTATGAGCTTCTGAAAGGTTTTTAACCTGAACAAAATATTAATGAAGCTATAAATAACAGAGCAGTCAAGGTTAAAAGGGCACAAATTGTCTAGGAGTGGGTAGTTACATATCAGTAATCTACCCAGAGCAATCTGTGTACATTTTTTTTCTTGCAAGAAAGTGTACTGGCTGTGCAAAATGTTAACTCAGCCATCTGCTAATCTCTGTAGAAGCATGTGAGCAATGGAAAGGTAACAGAAACCTACAGCACCTCCCTAGATATAATTAGAGATGGTGGCCTATTACAGCATTCAGTTGCTTTCAAACCTGTGACAAGTAAGTACATCATGGTAGAAAAGGCCAGTGGAAGAAAGCTGTTTAACATTGAAAGACAAGGAGACAGAGAAAGGAAGGTGCTAAGAGTCATAACTCAAGGACAGAATCAGTCACCGAGACCTCCAACCAGGCTTTACTTCCTGGCGTTTCCACCACTTTCAAAGACTGGCATCAGCTGGGGAACCAAGCCTTCAGTATGTCATGCTTTCAAGAACGTTTAAGAACCCAAAACAGAGAACTGATTTATATGCCACCCTCAATCACACATTGAAATCTCAGGTCCAGAATCTCACACTGAGACAATTTCTTGGAGGTACAGTTTGAATAGAGAGAACCAATTTTGTGATCAGTAAGGTGATCTTTGGTCCATGCCACCATTTTCAATCTAAGAGATGAAATTCATAAGTCATAAGTAAGAAAACAGACATCTATGAACCAAGGAAATTCTTATAACATTTTAGGCTCAGAATACAATTAGTCCTCTAAGACTTGATCAATAACAACCAAGCAACACCCAAAAAACTTTCATCCCTTCTGTGATATTTTATTTTGGTGATTCTGACAATCTAAATCCAGATGTCAGGGTACATGACATGGGACCAGATGGATACAATCTTAGCAAGAGTTCAGTATACAATATACTCATTAAGTGATATTTTCCATTATCGTTATTAAAACATAAACATTTTTATGAGACATGAAATTTTTCAAATGGTAATTCTACAATAAAGTATAATGTTCTCATTAATACTTAAAATAAGTTGAAGACTGTTAAAACATAAATGTTTTTGTTATTAGACATGAATTTTTCAAATGGTAATTCTAAAATATAATTTCCCATTAATGCTTAAAACAAGTCAAAGGCTGTGACCTGAAAAAATACTGTCTTAAAATAATATTTGCATATTAAAAGTGACCTAAGAGGTAATTACTCTATTATTTATCTTTCTTTTATCAAAGAATGTAGAGATTACATAATTGTATCTATATTAAAAGCAATTTAGAGTCAAGCTGGTTTTCAAAGAGCTATCCAGATATTTGTTTCAGAATTGTTTTAAAATCATTTCTTTATAAATATGTTTGGCTTGTGTCTCAAAGCTGACAGATTCCTCAAGAGGTGTTTTAATTCTTTTCTTCAAAATAAATTTACATTTCCTCATGTTCATATCAGAGATAAAATCTTAATTGCTTCAGATTTTATAGGAAATAGTTCTGTCTTTTCAGCAGGAAGACTACACCCAAAAGGTGATTTTACATTTCAGAAAGGATTCATGTTCCTTGATATTTAACATACATACTTACTGCCACAAAACTTTCTTCTTCTCATTTTAAAAGCTTGGTCTAACCAGGTATCCAGAGTGCTATGGCACTAAACTAAAGGTTCACAACCCAACAAATTTCTGAGACAGCCTATTGCAATCCAGTTAGGGTGAGAATAATGATCTAGCTTAGTTCACAGGCAATTGAGTTCAATAAAGTGCTCAAACTAAGATCAGAAAGCTAAACCAAGAGATAAAATGAACAACAGGTGTGGAGGCAAGCAGAAGAACTAGTTACATCACAGAAATTGAAGGTACAGAGGAAGTATTTAGTATGTAGAAACATCTTTCTGTGGAATTCCAGGCCTATAGGGCACTCAGAAACTCGTATAGAAAGAACCACACAGTAGGTTGAAGGATGGTGCATCACAGGATGAGTGGGAGGATTTAGGTAAGCAAAAGATTTATCTCTTTGAAAATGTTTTTCCCTTGCTGACTACACATAGCCTCTGATTATTTACATAAAGACAGTCCATAAAAAGCAAACAGAAAAACAGAAATATAATAAAATGGTAACTCTTTCATTTGTGAGGTCATTCTGGTCATGGTCCTCCTTTATCTTTGTGCCTCCTTTACCAAGATTGGGAAGTACTGACCTTTAATTTGTACTATGAACTCCACAGAAATTTCAAAACCCAATCCTAGTCATAGGAGAAATTTAAGAGCCTTGAGAGTCACTCAATATTTTCAGCGATGATTATTGATATGACTATCAGGCCTGATTGTAGTGAGAAATATTTAAAATGGCATCATCCTGTGTTAAAGCTTCCTCTATGCCTAGTTCCAGGATAGGAACTGCCCTTCTCAAGGTTCTCCTGTTGTGGATTCTGCTCAAGTTCCCAGCCCAGAAAAACATCAAACTTGATGCTTATAATTTATCAGTCAGATTTATATTAGTAAATTCTCCACCACAAATGCCCACACAAAGAACTCAAAACTCAACTGAGATAAACACAAGGCACACAATTAGGTGGAACAAACACACCCCCACTTAATATTTAATTATCTATCTAAGAAATTCCCAGTACTTATGACTTCCAGGACTGTGTGGTTCTGGCTCCTCTTCCTCTCCTATTGGTTCCATCTTGTCTGTTCTTTTCCTTCCCTTCCTCTTCTCTCTCTGGCCCTCCTCTCCTCATCTCTAAAATTCTCAGCCTGCCTTCCTTTTCCACTGTCCAACTACAGGCTCTCACCTTATCATGTACCTGCCCTCACTTGCATATAGACAGCAATTCACATTCTCATTTCTGTCCAGTTAAAAGACTCTTTTTTCTCAGATATAATTTGAGCACAACTAACACCATTTTGTAATTTATAAAGGATAAGATAGACCTAATATCCAGTCCACCATCTTTGACAGTTAAATAGAACACTCTGTTATCTATCCTAACTTTAAAAGGCTTATAAGTTTATATGTTATGTCTTTCTTTTAGCTGTTATATTATCTGAAACTATCTTCTTAAACATATTCTCTAAATGTTAAATAGCCTGGGTTGGCTATGAGACTATAACTAGTCTTCTAGAGAAAGAACAATGTTTTCTAAAAACATAGGAAGCTTAACACAGCTTTTAGAACTGAAGCTATTTATAGACAGCTGCCTACCTATACAGTCTCTGTATGTCAGGAAGTTGGAGCATCAGTCTTCAGCCTTCTGTCCCAGAATCATTTGACAGACCCTTGTAATGTAGAATTTTGAAAGACTTATTACACCAGCTTGGCAGTGAACTATTTTGTATAGTGTGCCCTTATTTTGGACAGTAATTTGTCTGTAGATGAATAGGCAATTCCTGCCCAGTGGCTACTTAGCTACAATGTACTTTCCTCACCTTGAGGTAGAGATGGCACTTTCTTCTTTGAATTCACAAAAGGGGAGCTGTTAGGAGCAAATATGTCTCAAGAACAAAAGAATGAATAACATTAAATGCCACATTCTGTGAATTTTGATGTTTTTGAAAACCAACTATTTATGTAATCTGGATTGTTGTCCAATAACTATTCTCAGCTATTTCTAATTAAATTATCTAAAAATATCCTAACAATAAACTCAGAGCCTTGAATTTCTTAACTCACAGGCTCAAATATCTGGGATCAGTTTGTAATGGCAATTACAGAAGATTGAATCTTAGCCTTGTCCTTTTAAAATTTTTATATCAATAGAAGAAATTTATGCCAATGAAAAGCTTGATTTTTATATCAAAAAAAATTTTGTACCAAAATAAGAAATTGTGACTTCAATTTAGTAACTCTTGTAAAGATTTCTACTAAATGAGATTATGGCTATATAATAATTTTAGTGTATTTCTTGCCTATTTTAATTCTGACCATTTCAACATTCTCCAAAAAGACAACTAAAATCACTACCTCTAGACTCCAAGTCCAGGGAACTGGGGTGACAATTCTTCATAACTTCTTCAGGCTGAATATGAGCATTAAGTTATCTTTGAAGGGAGAGAGGGAAAATAGGGGAGCTGGTTGACCTTAAGAATGCCACACCAATGATTGCTTTAGTCTCTGATGTCTATGTCCTGACTAGTTCCAGCTGAACGTCTAAGAGATCAGGAGTTCAAAGTAAGCCAGTTTAGCATGTCTGACAATGAGACTCATTAATGCTGTATATTCTGCAATATATAATTCTCAAAACAAACTTTTAGAGCCATCAAGATAACTTGTTTGTTTGATTCTTGGGAATCTAGTCCTTTGAGGGTCTCCCTTCATCATACCTGATCTATATAACTCTAGAGGGTATATAGACACTATCACCTTTTCTAAAATGCAAAGACAAAACCTTTCTCCCAAAATAGCATATTGTTCAGTTGGCAACCAGGAAAGCTTGTATTCTGTCCTCTCTTTGAGAGGAATAATACAACAACCAAAAAACTAATTATTTTGAAAATCTGTTATCTCTCCTAACTACAAAAACAATTTAATCACACTTCTATTAATACATGTTAGTAAGAAGCAGGCAGCTAGTCAAACCAGGATTTTAACCCCAAATATCCATGGAGTCCACAAACAAAGAACAAGAGTTCCCTATAGACTTTAATATACCATCTATCTGTTATGCTCTCTACCTAGAGCCAGAGACTTCTATTTATTATTTTTTATAATATCTAATTGTTATGCTCTCTACCTGGAGCCATGGACTTTTATTTATTAATATCTGTTATGCCATCTATCTGTTATGTTCTCTACCTGGAGCCACAGGCATCTGTTATTCAATATGTGTTCATAGCAGGCAAGTATAATTGCTCTCTATTTAGGAGACAGGATATTTTCCCTATTTTAGTTCTGAACAGTGGGCAACATTCTGCAAGTGATTTGAACAAAATCTGCATATCCAGCAGAGAACTGCTGGGTCTGTGTTCAATCAGAGATGATGCACCTCTGCTGTCTACACAGCTGAAGGGCCTAAGTGAGGACTTGTCAGTATCACAGGGAGGGAGAAGAAAGCAATCACAAGGGTGGAAAGAGAGAGGGAACAGAGAGGGAAAGTGAACAGTGGTGGGGAGACAGAGGGGAACCTGATCTGTCTGATCTGGTATTGGGTAAGGAAAAGGACTGAAGCCCTGAGGCCCAGCATAAAGAATGGAAACAGGCAACTTTGAGAGGGAGGAGGTTGGGGGGACCCTCCAGAATGCACCAGAGACCTGGGAGGTGAAAGACTCTCAGGACTCAAAAGGAAGGACCTTAGATGAAATGTCTGCAACTTATACAGACCACCTCCAAGAGGAAGAGAGGGCATCAAGTGAGGGAGGGGCGTTGCCATCCGACAGTCAAAACTCTGACCCATAATTGTTCCTGTCTGAAAGAAATTCAGTGATGGAAATGGAGAGGCGCCTGAGGAAAAGAAGGTCCAGCAACAGGGCCAAAGTTGTATAAATCCATCTTTCTGTCCAATTTTCTAAATTCACAATTTAATCAATATCTGCCCTGGCTGGCAGTGATCTGCGAATGGGAGCTGGGCAGAGCAGCGGTTCCTGTGACCCAGCTGGGCATGGGTTCTGCGCCTTGTGGAAGACCCTGCACTCCATGCAGCCACCGCCATCTTTGCTGCTGCTTAGACCGAACAGGCAGAACCAGGTACCCAAGATATCCCGAGTTTAAGATCTCTGGGAAATCAGGCAGCCGGACAGTGATCTGCGAACAGGAGCTGGGCAAAGCAGCAGTTCCTGTGACCCAGCCGGGAGTGGGTTCTGTGCCCTGTGGAAGACCCTATACTCCCTGCAGCTGCTGCCATCATTGCTGCTGCCTGGACTGAGCAAGTAGAACCAGGTACCGATGATATCCCAAGTTTAAGATCTCTGGGGACTCAGGCCACCAGGCAGCGATATGTGAGCAGGAGCTGGCAGAACAGTGAGTGCTTCTGTTGTCCCAGCCAGGCATGGGTTCTGTGCCCTGTGGGGGACCCTGCACTCCCTGCAACCGCCACCATCTTTGCTGCTGCTTGGACTGAGCAGGCAGAATCAGGTACCTGAGATATCCCGAGTTAAGATCTCTGGGGAAACAGGCCGCCAGTCTGGGACATGCACACAGGATCTGAGCAGAGAGGTGGTTCATCTGTGTGCCACACAGGCCTGGGTCTTGTGTGGGGCACGGTCATCAGCACTTGGAGGGGCTCCCAGCCATCATCTTCACTCAATGACAGAGCAGACAAGCAGCATCAGGTCCACAGAGACAACCAAACATAACATTGCTTGGAGCAATATAAATCAGGGGTCCAACAGCACCCAAGAGGAGGGCAGCACATCTGCAATCTGTGCCAGGGGAAATCCAGTCATCCAGAGGTGGGGAAATAGCCTTACGGCCCACAGGAAGTTCAAGCACCAGCTTGACTACAGGACCAACTAACGCCAGAGATAATCAGATGGCAAAAGGCAAACTTAGGAAAGTTACAAACAGAAATCAAGGCAATATGGCAGCATCCAAACCCAGTTCCCCGACAACTGTAAGTCTTGAATACCCCAACACACCAGAAAAACAAGATTCAGATCTAAAATCACTGGTCAAGAAACTGTTAGAGGAACACATAGATAAATCTCTTAAAGAAATACCAGAGAAAATGGATCAAAAGATAGAAGCCCTTACAAGGCAAACACAAAAATCACTTAAATTCAAGAGAATATGGATCAAAAAATAGAAGCCAATAAGGAGGAAATACAAAAATCACTTAAAGAAATAGAGGAGAACATGGGTCAACAAGTAGAAGTCATGAAAGAGGAAACACAAAAACCTCTTAAAGAATTACATGAAAACACAAACAAGCAAGCAAAAGATCTAAGCAAAACCATCCAGGATCTAAAAACAGAAGTAGAAACTACTAAGAAATCGCAAAGGGAGACAACTTTGGAGATAGAAAACCTTGGGAAGAAATAAGGGGCCATAGATGCAAATATCAACAATAGAATACAAGAGATAGAAGAAAGAATATCAGATGCCTAAGATACCATAGAAGCCATTGATTCAACAGTCAAAGAAAATGCAAAATGCAAAAAGCTTGGAACCCAAAATATCCAGGAAATCCAGGACACAATGAGAAGACCAAACCTAAGGATTATAGGTATAGATGAGAGGGAAGATTTGCAACTTACAGGGCCAGCAAAGATCTTCTACAAAATTATGGAAGAAAACTTCCCCAACCTAAACAGAGAGATGCCCATGAATATACAAGAAGCCTACAGAATTTCAAACAGACTGGATCAGAACAGAAATACCTCCCGTTACATAATAATCAAAACCCCAAATGTACTAAATTAAAAAGAATATTAAAGGAGTAAAGTTGGTCTTCAATAGCAAGAAAAACAACAGAAAGCCCACATACACATGGAAACTGAACAATACTCTACTCAATGACACCTTGGTCAAGGAAGAAATAAAAAAAGAAATCAAAGACTTTTAGAATTCAATGAAAATGAGGTACAACCTACCCAAATCTATGGGACACAATGCAAACAGTGCTAAGAGGAAAACTCATAGCCCTGAGTGCCTCCAAAAAAAAAACTGGAGAGAGCATACACTATCAGCTTAACAGCACACCTGAAAGCCCTGGAACAAAAAGAAGCTAATTCACCCTGGAGGAGTAGAAGAGAGGAAATCATCAAAGTAAGGGCTGAAATCAATCAAGTAGAAACAAAGCAAATCATAGAAAGAATCAACAAAACCAGGAGCTGGTTCTTTGAGAAAATCAACAAGATAGATAAAACCTTAGCCAGACTAACCAATGGGCACAGAGACAGTATCCAAATTAACAAAATAAGAAATGAAAAGGGGGATATAACAGCAGAAACTGAGGAAATTCAAAAGATTATCAGATGCTACTCCAAAAGTCTATCCTCAACACAACTGGAGAATCTGGAGGAAATGGACAATTTCCTAGACAGATACCAAATACCAAAATTAAATCAGAATCAATTAGATCAGCTAAACAGTGCCACAACCCCTAGAGAAATTGAAGGGGTTTATAGAAACTCTTCCAACCAAAAAATGTACAGGACCCAATGGTTTTAGTGCAGAATTTGATAAGACCTTCAAGAAGACCTAACACCAATACTCTTCAACTATTCAACAAAATAGAAACAGAAGGAACACTGCCCAACTCGTTCTAAGAAGCCAGAATTACACTGATAACCAAAACCACACAAAGATCCAACAAAGAAAGAGAACTACACGTCAATTTCCCTTATGAATATCAATGGAAAAATACTAAATAAAATACTTCCCAAAAGAATCCTAGAGAACATCAAAATGATCATTCACCATGATCAAGTAGGCTTCATCCCAGGGATGCAGGGATGGTTCAATATACAGAAATCCATCAATGCAATCCACTAGATAAACAAACTAAAAAAAACAAACAAACAAACCACATGGTCATCTCATTAGATGCTGAAAAAGCATTTGACAAAATTCAGCATCCTTTCATGCTAAAAGTCCTGGACAGAAGAGGATTTCAAGGCCCATACCTAAACATAGTAAAAGCAATATACAGCAAACCAGTAGCCAACATCAGAATAAATGGAGACAAACTTGAAGCAATCCCACTAAAATCAGGGACTAGACAAGGCTGCCCTTTCTCTCCATATCTTTTCAATATAGTACTTGAAGTTCTAGAGAGAACAATTAGACAACATAAGGGTGTCAAAGTGATACGAATTGGAAAGGAAGAAGCCAAACTAATATTATTTGCAGATGATATGATAGTATACTTAAGTAACCCAAAAAACTCCACCAGAGAATTTCTACAGTTGATAAACAACTTCAGCAAAGTGGCTTGTTAAAAAATTAACTCAAGTAAATCAGTAGCCTTCCTATACTCAAAGGACAAGCAGGCTGAGAAAGAAGTTAGGGAAATAACACCCTTCACACTAGCCACAAACAATATAAAGTATCTTGGTGTGACTCTAACCAAACAAGTGAAAGATCTGTATGACAGGAACTTCAAGTCCTTGAAGAACGAAATCGAAGAAGACCTCAGAAGATGGAAAAATATTTCATGCTCTTAGATTGGCATGATCAATATAGTAAAAATGGCCATCTTGCCAAAAGCAATCTACAGATTCAATGCAATCCCCATCAAAATCCCAAATCAATTTTAGAAAGAGCAGTTCTCAAATTTTTCTGGAATAATAAAAAACCCAGGATAGCTAAGAATATTCTCAACAATAAACGAATTTCTTGGGGAATCAAAATTTTCAACCTCAAGCAGTACTACAGAGCAATTGTGTTAAAAATGCATGGTATTGGTACAGTGACAGGCAAGTAGATCAATGGAATAGAATTGAAGACCTGGAAATGAACCCACAGAATTATGGTCACGTGAGCCTTGATAAAGGAGCTACAACCATCCAGTGGAAAAAAGAGAGCCTTTTCAACAAATGGTGCTGGTTCAACTAGAGGTCAACATGCAGAAGAATGTGAATTGACCCACTCTTATCTCCTTGTACTAAGATCAACTCCAAGTGGATCAAGGACCTCCACATTAAACCAGACACACTGAAGCTAATAGAAAAGAAACAGGGGAAGACCCTGGAGGACATGGGCACAGGGGTTAAGTTCCTGAACAGAACACCAATAGCTTATGCTCTAAGATCAAGAATTGACAAATGTGACCGCATAAAATTACAAAGTATCTGTAAGGCAAAGGATACTGTCAGAAGGATTAAATGGCAACCAACAAATTGGGAAAAGATCTTCACCAGGCCCACATTTGACAGAGAGCTAATATCCAATATATACAAAGAACTCAAGAAGTTAGATCCCAAAGAACCAAATAACCCTATTAAAAATGGGGTACAGAGCTAAACAAAGAATTTTCACCTGAAGAAATCTGAATGGCTGAGAAGCACCTTAAGAGATGTTCAACATCATTAATCATCAGGGAAATGCAAATCAAAACAACCCTGAGATTCCACCGCACACCAGTCAGAATGGCTAAGATTAAAAACTCAAGAGACAACAGGTGCTGGTGAGGATGTGGAGAAAGAGTAACACTCCTTCACTGTTGGTGGGATTGCAAGATGGTACAACTGCTCTGGAAATCAGTCTGGCGATTCCTCAGAAAATTGGGCATGACACTTCCTGAGGACCCTGTCATACCACTCCTGGGCATATATCCAGAGGATTCTCCTGCATGCAATAAAGACACATGCTCTACTATGTTCATAGCAGCCTTATTTATAATAGCCAGAAGTTGGAAGGAGCCTAGATGTCCCTCAAAGGAGGAATAGATACAGAAAATGTGGTATATTTATACAATGGAATACTACTCAGCAATTAAAAATAATGAATTCATGCAATTTGTAGGCAAATGATTGGATCTGGAAAATATCATCCTAAGTGAGTTAACCCAATCACAAAGAATACACATGAAATGTAATCACTGATAAGTGGATATTAATGAACTGAGGAATTCTGAATACTCAAGGCACAATTAGCAAATCAAAAGATTCCCAAGAAGAAGGAAGGAGAGGACCCTGGTCCTGAATAGACTGGATCCAGTTTTGTAGGAGTGTACCAGAACAGAGAAATGGTTGGGGGTTATTGGGGAATGGGTGGGGGGGAAGAGGACTTATGGTGAGGGGGGAACTGGGAAAGGGGAAAGCCTTTGAAATGTATACAAAGACTATAGAAAATTAAAAAAAAAGTGCACTTAAAAAAAACAAATATGCCCCAAGAAGTAGGCAGCTTCTATTCTCTGACTCTTTGACTCAGAGCAGCCATCTTGTCTTTTTTCATAGTAGGGGACCTCAGAGCCCTCTTTCTTTGTTTTAAGGTTCCAGTGCTAGAGTCATGTGACTTGATTCAGCTCTGCTCAAAAATTTTCTAAATTTCTAACTAAATTTCTAACTCATAGGTTAAGAATCTTAATTTCTTGTTGACATCATCTATAGCAGGAAGCATGTGTTGTGGGTATTCCTGGCACTGTTTATATTTTGATACTAATTCAGCTTCCCCAAGAGGGGGTGCCTGGGACAAGTAGTAAATCAAGTACTCAGAACTTCACGTGACCCTTCTAAGGAATAAAGAAACCAATCACTGGGCAAGTAGGCAAGACTTCCACTTTGGACAAGAGGACAGAGGGAGAAGAGAGAGGGGAGATGGAGGTGAAGATATAATACAGATAGCAGAGACCCTGGTTTAGGCTAGGTAGTGTATCTATTTGGATCTGCTACCAGCAGATTTTACTTAAGATGGGTTATAAATTAAAATATTAATTAAATACTCCCAGTGATTGAGTTACCATTGATTCTAAACTAAGTTTATGTGGTGTGTTCCTTCTCCATTCCACTTGACTGGGTTCCAGAGAGAAAGGTATGGTGGCAGAATGAGAGTTTTCAAGACGTGCACCCCAAAATGCAGTAGATAGTTGGAAGCATGGGCTGGCTGGCATGGTAGTGACCTGCCAGTGGGAACTGAGGGAGTTGGGTGGACAGATTTGGGAGCTGTGGATCAGAAAGTCTCCAGGATATGAGAACAGACCAGCCATGTGCACCACTGCCTGGCCAGTCAGCCTGCCAAGGCCTGCCAGCATAGTGCTGATTGCTTTTTTTTTTTTTTAATTTTTCCTATTATTGTCTTCCTTTTTTCCTTTTCTTTCTCTGTTATATATTCTTCATTTACATTTCAAATGCTAAAACCTTTCCTGGTTCCCCCCCTCCCTGAAAAGCTCCACCCCTCCTCCCAGCCCCTGCCTTCAAGCTTTTTTGATATATTTTCCACTACACTTGATGACTGAGTATCTGCCTTAATTTTAGTGATTTTAGCCTGTGCTTTGTCATTTCTAGTCCAAGCACATATCTTGATTTCTAGTTTACGTACTTCCACCAGTTTTAGAAACCTAATATGCCATTGCCAGTCCTCAAAGAAGGTCCATGTCTGAAAACCCAAACACATGAGTGGGCTCTGGCTTCTCCTGCTACCTAAGTAATCCTATAACTCTAAGCCATGGCTCTGTGTCCAACCAGAGGCACCTTTTGCTCAAAATGGTAGTTCCCCTTTAAACAAGGACATGTATGTGTTGACCAGATCCCCAACCTGAAGTACTCCCTCCCCCTGTCCCCCAACAGCTCTCTCTGGACTAGGTGCTGTGACTTTGCAGAACCTCCTGATTTGTGATATGAACCAGTACCTGGTTCCTCCATGCTCTTTATCAGAAATGTTGTATTGATTTGAATTGTGTGATATGAAACTGCATGCCATTCCTAAAAGGTTATAAAAAAATAGATCATTCCTTTGCCTTGGGTGTTTGATTCAGAGAGACATCTCAGGAGCAGCTTTTTGAGGCTGCTCTCCGAAAGGCTTCTCTGTCTATCTGTTTTATTCTGTGTCCTTTTTTTGTCTCTCTGTCTCTGTTTCTCTGTGTCTCTATTTGCCTCTATGTTTCTGTCTGTTGTTGGCTTTCTTATGTCTGCCTTTCTCTCTCTCTCTCTCTCTCTCTCTCTCTCTCTCTCTCTCCCTCTCTCCCTCTCTCTCTCCTCTCACTCTCAATGAAGCTTCTCCCTAGTCTTTAAAGAAAAGCCCATTCCTTCATTTAAAAGTCCCATCATATTTAGATTTTCTATATAGTTAGCATTTCTGTCTAATGGTCTCCCTCCCAGTCGTGGTCTTGAGGTTCTATCATTCTAGTGTATCTCAAACCAGAGGGGAAGTATGAATGATGTGTCAGTTTTCTTTCTGGGTGGTATTAGTCTTCATGGGAATGCTTTTCTTTATCTTTACCCAGGTCTCTGCTCCACCAAGGTATTTCTCCTGGTGATAAGCTCTGTATTGCAGAACTTTCTCTGACATTGGTGCCTTGCAAGTCTGAACCATTAAATCAATACTGTCCTCAGATTCTAGAGAGCTGCTGGGCAGTGGTGACACACACCTTTAATCCCAGCACTTGGGAGGAAGAAGCAGGAGAATTTCTGAGTTCAAGGCTGGCCTGGTCTACCGAGTGAGTTCCAGGACAGCCAGGGCTACAGAGAAAAACAGAAACCCTGTCTCAAAGAAACCAACCAACCAAAAGAACAAAACAAAACAACAACAACAATAATAAAAAAATACAATTTCTAGAGAGCCTTGAATTCGAAGAGTGTAAGTTGTACTAACCCTGCATGAATAGCACATTTCATCCTTCTTAACACTTGCTGATGACTACACTCTATATGCAGAAGGAATGATGTAGTTTCCACTTATAGAAATGAATAAGTCTCTATAACCACCTGACATAGATAAAAACATAGTAAGAAACATGTCTAATTCACAGTGATTTCAAACAAAAATTATCAAATAAATGAAAGATTGGCTTCTTCCTATTTCTTATATCTATATTGGGATGGTAAAGAGTAATTTGTTTAACTCTTGTTCCCTGTCTCTCAAGAGCAGCCATTTTCTGAAATATTCCCTAACTCTTTGTGACATAAGGAAAGAGAAAATACTCCCAGGCTTCCCACAGGCATTATTTATTTAGTCAGGAAATGGCATACATATTTCTGTTTGAAATTTACCAGAATTAGATACTGACCTCCACTAAGCTCAAAGCAAACTCATAAATGCAAAAATGATCAGATAATTTTAATGAGGGAGACCTAGAAATGCTGTCATATATATCACTAGATATTTTTGCAGTGACCATGTTTGCTATGAGCACAAAGCCTCGCCTGTCCTAATGTCAAAAAATATGGGAAAAGAGAGAGGAAAAGAAGGAAAATAAACTCTGGTGCTCACAAACTGAAATATAACAGAAAATGCCGAGGTGATGGCAGAGACAAGAAATAGAGGCACAAGGGAGAACAGAGCAGCGACTCAACGTTGAGCAAGTCACTGGAACAACCGACTCCGGAAAGTACTCACAAGCATTGCCCTCTACTCCAAAGACCACCAGAATTTCTGCATATTTTGTAGTTTTTAAACTCATTTCCAATAGCAAGAGTATACTAGAAGACTATCCTATGAAGAGAAGATAAAGTATACCCTTTGCCTTCTGCTCATAAAACAGGTTAGCAGGCTCTGCACCAACACTGGAAAGGGGAAACATTGTTGTCCCAAGTTTACAAGTCAATATTGGTTTAGAGATGGATACAGGCCAATCTTTCACTGCCAGTCACAGGCTGAGGAATGCCGAATGGGAAGAGACCTTTTCACAGTTTGTCACAGGGGTGAGAACTTGGGGCTGAATTCCTGGTTCCACTCGGTGTTAATGGATCACTGATTTCAATGTCCCCTCAGTGTAACCTGGCAAGGAAACTCTATGTGGAAGCAAGTTGCACAGAATACCTATTGTTGAGGATATCCTACAGTGTGCTTGAGAGCCTGTGTTTGATCATCAACATAAAATTCCAGCTGGATGACTTTTTAACTTCTGAATGAAACAACGATCAATTATTGTATAGACTTTTTTTAATCATCATATAAAGTCACTTTTGGTTTTCTTTTGTTGGTTTTGACAAAATTGCAAAATAATTTACTGAGATACTCCTCATATTTGAGAATAAATTCCACATGGGTAAACAACTTTTAGTATGCTCCACAGTTAGCTGTATAGAGATAATAATGATAGTAACTGGTTAGCATGGGAGCCTTTGCACATAGCTTTGAATCTACAGCCAACCATACCTCTTTTCTCCAGGAATGGTTTAAACAATGGGTTTAACATATGATGTTTCATCAAAGGTAACATAAATGAGGAAGGACAAGGTACTCATTAGATAATCATATAAAATCATACTGAAATTTATATTCAAAGTAAAATGAAGTACAAGACAGTGCAATGACTTTATCATTGAAAAACAGAAAAACACATTAAATAACAGAAAGGATCAGTGAAAATACTTATTTCCCCTTCCTAGATGTTTATAAAATCATTTTTTTCCTTCTTAGCTATTTATAAAATATTTGGAAACTTTTAAAGTGGAATAAGTATGTTTGTGTATATTAGGCCCAAGGAGCAGAATTGTTGGATACAAGCCAGTAGAATGGAGATAGGAATTAGAAAGTGAAATCATTTTGTAATAAAGGTACATATATGTAATTATGATCTTATCTTACCCATTCTAAACAATTTTAAAAGTAAGTACGATCGTCAAATGAGTCAGCCAGTACTAAAACACTAAATTACATTCAAAGCTAAGCAATGAAGCCAATTTGATACAACTTTTCATGTTGGGATGTGATTTATAGTTACAAGAAGTGTGTTCTTGTAAAATCCCAATGAAGTTGTAGTCTTTTCTTTGGTAATATATGGAGTTAAGAAGAGTAAGTTACTAATGCACATTAAACTTAGCATTTTAATTCCTTGAAGAGTGATTCTGAGGACTTTTTTTTTAGGAATCAGAAACTCATTGATTAGAACTTTATAATTGCTGGATAATTTGATCAGTTCACCAAGTTAGAGAAGTTTTGGAAAAAGCCAGTAGACGTAGGATTATATTGGTGCAAGTCTTTGGGAAAAGTTAACTGAGTCTAGTTTATATGACTGTATTTAGCTTTATAAATCATCTCTGTGGTGAACTCTTCACGTAATACAAAGTGTAAAGGAGAAGTGGGGATGAGAAAACATTCCACAGTCCTGAACCTCTAATGTGTTTCTCATCATTCGCTCTCTAGAAGCATCTCAGACTACACTTGTCCACAACATGATTTTACCAGCTTCATTGTTTAAATGGTGATGTATCTCTGGAAGACCTCATTTCTTGTCTCTTCAGCCATTTACATTTTTCCTTCAGGGAGGGTGGATCCAGGAAAGGGGAAATCATTTGAAATGTAAATAAAGAATATGTCAAATTAAAAAACCAAAATGATTTTTATATTCCTTGTTTTCTCTTTCAGTCCTAAGAGTCTGTGCTTTTTGAAGACTATTACAATGATCAAAATGAATCCAGACAGCAATTTTTCATGTCCTTTGTCTATTAATTCTCTCTGGAACCACAAAAGGGTTAGAGATGAAGATACTTGATTTTTTTCCCATAGACTGTCATTATTAGTGTGGAGTGCTGACCTTCAGATCTGGAAAGCTATAAACAAGGAAAGCACAGAGTGTACAGTTCTATGAAGCTACCCAGTACCTATCTCTTAACATAAAATCCAGCATATAATATGTGTTCTCTGTTCAATACTTACTGGTTTCACTAATGAACAAACACCATTACATTCTAAATAAAAATTCCACGAAAGGGAAAAATTTCTAAGGATGTTCCACTAAAATTGAATTTGAGATAGGGTCTTAGTTAGGGTTTGATTGCTGTGAAGGGACACCATGACTAAGACAACTCTTATAAAGGAAAACATTTAATTCAGGCTGGTTTATAATTTCTGAGGTTCGGTCCATTATCATCAGGGTGGGAAGCATGGCAGCATGCAGGCAGACATGTACTGGAGAAGGAACAGAAGTTCTACATCTTGATCCAAATGCAGCCAGAAGGAGACTGTCTTCTTCAGGCAGCTAGGGGAGACTCTGGGTCTCACCAGCAGACTTCATCATATGTAGACATAGACATGACTGAGACCTTCAGAGCCCTGCCTCACAGTAACACAGTTCCTCTAACAAGAAAGAAGCCAGCATAAAGTGACCATATTATTGTCCAAGATTGTATGGGTTTTCAGAGAAAGATTTAAGCACTCATTGTAATATAATATTTATGTGTTCACTTTGCATCCCTACTGCACCACTGCTTCCTCCTTGTCCCACCCTTACACTTTCCTCCTCCTTTCCCCTCTCCACTTCTCCTCAGAAAAATGGAGCCCCACCCACCCATAGAAACCAACATCCCCTAACACATCGAGTCTCAGCAGGACTAAGCTCTCCCTCTCCCTCTTCATTTCCTGCTCTTACTGAGGTCAGACAAGGCAGCCCAGCAAGGGGAAAGTGACCAAATGCAATAACAGAGCCAGGAAGAGCCCCCAGTCCCAATTGTGAGGGAACCCACATGAAGACCAAGCTACATAGACATCTACTACTTATGTGTAAAGGACCTAGGTCGAACCATGAATGTTCCTTGGTCGAGAGTTCAGTCTCTCTGATCCCCATGGCTAAGGTTAGTTGACTGTAAGTTTTCTTGTGGTGTCCTTGACCCCTCTGGCCTGCTCAATCTTGTCCCCAATTCTTCCACAAGACTTCCTGAGCTCTGCCTGATATTTGGCAGTTGGTCTCTGTATTTGTGTTCATCAGCTCCTGGATGAAGGCTCTTCAGCCAGCTATGCTAGGTTCCTTTCTGAAAGCACAGCAGAATATCATTAATAGTGTAAAAGATCGGCTCTCTTCCATGAGGTGGGTCTCAAGATGCTTGAATCTCACTCAGAAGAGGAAATAAAGTAGATATTAGAAGTGGATAGAGAAAAGGAACTAGGTGGAGAAAGAGGAACTTGGAGGGAAACAGGGATCAGGTGTAGAGAGGGGAAAGAGGGCTAGGAGAGAGAACTAAAATCAGTGATGGGGCATCGCTGGGACAAGCTGGAGGCCTAGGATGGAAGTGGCTTCTGGCAAGCTATGGAAGAGATATCAAGCAGCATAGGATAAGGACCCAGCGTTTTAAATTTTTTTTAGCTTCAGTAATCTGAGAATTTTATAGCAGTCACTCCATGAAAAGAAAATAATATTTCTTTTCTTTCTATTAAGTCTGTGCAGATCACTAGTATCAAATGTCCTGGAAGCAGCATGTCATCAAGGATTTCAAAGCTCAGTTCTGGATATGGTGGTGTGTGTGTGTGTGTGTGTGTGTGTGTGTGTGTGTGTGTGTGTGTTTAATGAGGTACACAAGCAATTTCAAAGAAAATAGTCATGTGGAGAGGTTGTACAAAATGTAGATCCTATTATGGCTTAATTAAATAGAGCATGGTCTTTAAAAAAAATCACTCTAATGTCAGTGTGAACTTGAACTAACATTCAACTGTTTTTAAACTAAACAACTAAGGGCACTAATAGATGATAAAGTTTTCTAGAAGCTAGTATATATACATTAATAGCTTTTGTATCTACTCAAAGGCATAAAGAAGTAAGATCAAATGAAGGCACAACATACCCAAATCTATGGGACACAATGAAAGCAGTGCTTAGAGGAAAACTCATAGCCCTGAGTGTCTCCAAAAAGAAACAGGAGAGAGCATATACCAGCAACTTAATGGCGCACTTGAAAGCTCTGGAACAAAAAGAAGCAATTTCACCCAGGAGGAGTAGAAGACAGGAAATCATCAAACTCAGGGCTGAAATCAATCAAGTTGAAACAAAAAGAACCATACAAAGAATCAACAAAACCAGGAGCTGGTTCTTTGAGAAGATCAACAAGATAGATAAACCCCTAGCCAGACTTACTAAAGGGCACAGAGACAGTATTCAAATTAACAAAATTAGAAATGAAAAGGGAGATATAACAACAGAAACTGAGGAAATTCAAAAAATCATCAGATCCTACTACAAAAACCTATACTCAACACAACTGGAGAATCTGGAGGAAATGGACAATTTCCTCGACAGCTACCAAATACCAAAATTAAACCAGGATCAAATAGATCGTCTAAACAGACCCATAACCCCCAAAGAAATAGAAGGGGTCATAGACAGTCTTCCAACCAAAAAGAGCACAGGACCAGACGGTTTTAGTGCAGAATTCTATCAGACCTTCAAAGAAGTCCTGATACCGATACTCTTCAAATTATTCCACGAAATAGAAACTGAAGGAACACTACCCAACTCATTCTATGAAGCCACAATTACCCTGATACCAAAACCTCACAAAGATCCAACTAAGAAAGAGAACTACAGGCCAATTTCTCTTATGAATATCGATGCAAAAATACTAAACAAAATACTTGCCAACCGAATCCAAGAACACATCAAAACGATCATTCACCATGATCAAGTTGGCTTCATCCCAGGGATGCAGGGATGGTTCAATATACGGAAATCCATCAACGTAATCCACTACATAAACAAACTCAAAGAAAAAAACCACATGGTCATCTCATTAGATGCTGAAAAAGCATTTGACAAAATTCAGCATCCTTTCATGCTAAAGGTCCTAGAAAGAACAGGAATTCAAGGCCCATATCTAAACATAGTAAAAGCAATATACAGCAGACCAGTAGCCAACATTAAGGTAAACGGAGAAAAACTCGAAGCAATCCCTCTAAAATCAGGGACTAGACAAGGCTGTCCCCTCTCGCCATATCTCTTCAATATAGTACTTGAGGTACTAGCTAGAGCAATTCGACAACAGAGGGAAGTCAAAGGGATACAAATCGGAAAGGAAGAAGTCAAACTATCACTATTTGCAGATGATATGATAGTTTACTTAAGTGACCCAAAAACCTCCACCAGAGAACTCCTGCAACTGATAAACAACTTCAGCAAAGTGGCTGGCTATAAAATCAACTCAAGTAAATCAGTAGCCTTCCTATACGCGAAGGATAAGCAGGCCGAGAAAGAAATTATGGAAATGACACCCTTCACAATAGCCACAAATGATATAAAGTATCTTGGAGTGACGCTAACCAAACATGTGAAAGATTTATACGACAAAAACTTCAGGTCTCTGAAGAGGGAAATTGAAGAAGACATCAGAATATGGGAAAATCTTCCATGCTCGTGGGTTGGCAGGACTAATATAGTCAAAATGGCAATCTTGCCCAAAGCAATATACAGATTCAATGCAATTCCCATCAAAATCCCAACTCAGTTCTTCATAGAGCTAGAAAGAGCAATTCTCAAATTCATCTGGAATAACAAAAAACCCAGAATAGCTAAAACTATCATCAACAGCAAAAGAACTTCTGGGGGAATCAATATCCTGGACCTCAAGCAATATTACAGAGCAGTGGTATTAAAAACTGCATGGTATTGGTTCAGTGACAGGGAAGCGGATCAATGGAATAGGATCGAAGACCCAGAATTGAACCCACACATTTATGGCCAATTGATCTTCGACAAAGGAGCTGAAAACATCCAGTGGAAAAAAGATAGCCTTTTCAACAGATGGTGCTGGCTCAACTGGAGGTCAACATGCAGAAGAATGAGAATTGATCCACTCTTATCTCCTTGCACTAAGCTCAACTCCAAGTGGATCAAAGACCTCCACATAAAACCAGACACACTAAAACTAATAGAAAAGAAACTGGGGAAGACCCTTGAGGACATTGGCTCAGGGGAAAAATTCCTGAACAGAACACCAATTGCTTATGCTCTAAGAGCAAGAATAGACAAATGGGACCTCATAAAACTACAAAGTTTCTGTAAGGCAAAAGACACTGTCAAAAGGATAAATCGGCAACCAACAAATTGGGAAAAAATCTTCACCAACCCCACATCCGACAGAGGGCTAATCTCCAATGTATACAAAGAACTCAAGAGGTTAGACCCCAGAAAACCAAATAACCCTATCCAAAAATGGGGTACAGAGCTAAACAGAGTCTTTTCACCTGAAGAAATTCGGATGGCTGAGAAACACCTTAAAAAATGTTCAACATCACTAGTCATTAGGGAAATGCAAATTAAAACAACCCTGAGATTTCACCTCACACCAGTCAGAATGGCTAAGATTAAAAACTCAGAAGACATCAGGTGTTGGCGAGGATGTGGAGAAAGAGGAACACTCCTCCACTGCTGGTGGGAATGCAAGCTGGTACAACCACTCTGGAAATCAGTATGGCGGTTCCTCAGAAAACTGGGCGTGATACTTCCGGAGGACCCAGCCATACCACTCCTGGGAATATACCCAGAAGATTCACCAGCATGCAATAAGGATACATGCTCCACTATGTTCATAGCAGCTTTATATATAATAACCAGAAGCTGGAAAGAACCCAGATGTCCCTCAACAGAAGAATGGATACAAAAAATGTGGTATATATACACAATGGAGTACTATACAGCCATTAGAAACAATGAATTCATGAAATTCTTAGAGAAATGGATGGAGCTGGAGAATGTCATACTAAGTGAGGTGACCCAGTCTCAAAAGAATACCCATGGTATACAGTCACTGATAAGTGGATATTAGCCTAGAAGCTTAGAACACCAAAGACACAAATCACATATCAAGTGATGTCTCACAAGAAGAAAGGAGTGGACACTGGTGCTAGAATGGACCAAAACATCATTGTGGGAGAGTACAAGAACAGTAAAGTGGGAGGGGGTGGATGCGGGAGCAGGGGGAGGGAAAAGGACATGTGGGACCTTTGGGGGTGGGGAACCAGAAAAAGGGAAATGAATTGTAAATATAGAATATATACAATAAAAAAAAGAAGTAGAAAAATAAAAGAAAAATGTTGTGTAAAAAAAAAAAAAGAAGTAAGATCGTTCACTATGAAGAGGAGTAGTATGATGTATTAGTGTAAAAAATGTTTAATAAAGTTTATTCTGAAGAGCCATGGACGTCACTCTCATTAGAAGAACTTGCCAAAAAATATTCAATGTAGAAAAATTAATTAGAAACCAATTTTTGATCACATGAAAGGTACAAAGAGAATCTGAGAATAAATGTTATTGTCTGTAAAACTATAAAAGCCTCTCTTGAGAAAAGTCAGGGACAATGCACCAATTGGCTATCCTTTCATTTTATTGGAATTACTATAGTACACCATTATTCATGAGAATATTTTGAGCTTATATGCTTCCTTTTGGAGACTAGGAGACTTTATGCTAGGTAGTAACATGAATGACTTCAGGGCCAGGTTGTTTGTTAACAACAACCTGTTGAAGAGTCCAGTTTCAGCTCTCTAACACACCCTGGTTTGACATTCAGAGGTGCTAAACAATTATACAGTGACCTACATGTCAGAAATGTTGGCGGTCAAATATTGAATGAATAACCTTACAAGTCAGAGAACCTCAGCTCTAAATATGGTTTCTGACTCTTGCTAGCAAGACATCCAACAAATCAATTACTTAAAAGTATAGTAATTAACACTTACTTCCTAGTTTCTGTAGAAACTGTGATCACCTATAGACTCAAAAAGAGAATCAGTCCAAACATTGCTGTTGAAAATTGAATATGTTTGCAAGCATGAAATAAACAGAACTGACTTTATGTCTTATAAGTCTTCAGAAAAACTAAGAACTAGAAATTTACCCTCCTATCATTCTTAGGCAGTTATTTCATATTAGAATATTTCTGTACTTTTAGTTTTGATATAAAATTTTGATTTTAAAATATGATTTAGTGGTTGAGGATTTAACTGTGTTCTGCTGTGTTAAAATAGTTTTTGAAAGATGATAAAACAAATAAAAATTATAATAACCATAACTGCCATATTCAAAAGTAATCTTTCATTACTATCTATAGTATAAGAAAAGTATGATATTCCTGACACACACACATACACACATACAATTTGATAAATATAGAAAGGTAGAATATTTTCTAAATAATGGTGTACAAGTTTGTTATAAGAAAATCAGTAAGCCACTTTTATATTCTTTTCTTATACTTCATTTTGTTATGATTTCCATTTTTTTGTGAAGACAAAATAGTTTTATATAAGATCCAAGAAAAATTTATGGCTATTAACATGATCTGAAAAGTCCAAAAAATTTGAATACCTTGCTGGTATGTATTGTTAAATTATAATTCTTTCAAAATTAAATAGCTCACACATAAATGAATTTCTGTAATCTTATTTCAAGAAAATCAATTTTTAAATTAAAAGTTTTGTTTAGGTCACAGTAAGACTGAAGAATCTCTCAAATTATTTTCAGAAGGTTAAGCACATCATAACATTCTTTAAATGAAATGATTTTTTTCCTAGATGAAAAACATTTTCTAAAATAATTATATTTGAGTTGCATTAGATTTTGCCAAAGGAAATTGACACAGTCTAACTCTTGTATATTTACTAATGTGTGTGTGTGTATATATATGTGTGTGTGTGTGTGTGTGTGTGTGTGTGTGTGTGTGTGTGTGTGTGTATTTCTTTATTTAACCCTGAAAGTTAAGGTAGGGTGATGATTACTTTCAGAATATAGAGGTATAAGATTTGAATCATTGTTCATTGGCTGCTCAAGGGTATGAACACCTGTGCTATTATCTAAAAGGTCAGACAAGACAGAAAAGGAATGTTAGGACTGCAATGTCACAATTGCTCACAAAGAAAGTTTATTTCCAGCATTTTCAAAATAAGACTCAAAATAAGCCCTCCTATCTCCTTCATTTACATGCCACATATGACCTAAGTTTTTTTCAAAGCATTGTCAGTGTTGCTGAAAACAATTAAAGAAAAAATGGGTAAATCTGATGTTAAGAACAAGAGAATATTTCTTTCTAACAATCATACAAGATTGCTATTCTGAAAGCAGGTGTTCAGTGGCTTGGATTTGTCGAATTTAGTCTTACCTATGATTCACTGTTGAGTAATGTTGACCTATTCAATTTTAAAAATAGAACATTTTTGAATAAGGGGGCCTATAGAGAAGTCAAACTAATAGCAACCATTAGTGACATAATTTTAAAGACTGTTTTCCTACTGCCTTTCCCAGTTGTTGGAGAAAACAGGAAATACTGCACAATTCCATAGATCTTGCCTTCTTTGTCCACTGCCTCATTATGTTCCTATGTCTGCTCCATTGTAAACATGTCTTTGTGTTTCTGGCTGCTTGGAAGATGGCAGGTTGGTTATTTTGACCATGAGTTCGCTTTCTCCTGAGATTTTCAGTGTGGAAGATGCCAAGGCTACTTTCTATCTATAGGTAAGTGCTAGACTGAACAGTTAAAATACCTTTTTAAAAAAATCCTCAATGGTTTTCCATTAGTTTTATTGACTGCATTTTATAACTTCATTTTTATCACAGGGAGAACCCCATTCTTTTTCCAAGTCAGGTTATCACAGTCTAAACAGAAGACCAGTCTGTGCAAATTGATAGACCAATTTCAAGTTCATGTGAAATTAGCATCAATTATTCTACAACATTGAATACATCTGTCTTTTATTACTTCAACTGAATTCCATATTTAGTTATTTATTTTGCCTTTCCCTTTTTGGACATGATGGGTTACTACCCCTCTTACACAATGCTTACGTGTCTAATGAATGGTAAACATTTGAATACCAACTCGATGCATATGTTCTTCATGTCTTGTACACCTCTGGGGTACTACTCTTCATTGTCAGTTTCATGAGGTTCAGAGTCACCACAGAAACACATATCTGGGTGTGTATAGGACAGTGTAGTGATCATAGCCAATTTCTACTGCCAACTTGACACAGACTTAAAAATATTTGAGAATAGAGAAGCTCAAGTGAATAGTTGCTCTACCATGTTGACATTTGGTAGATCTGTGAGACAATTTTTTTAATTGAGGGGGTCCACTCTGGGCAGTGCCATTTCTATGCAGGTAGGCCTGCATTGTATAAGAAAAGTAGCTGAGCAAGCCAGGTGGAGAAAACTAGTTAACTATAAAACCCCATAGCTTCTGCCCTGAGTTCCTGTTTTGGCTTCTTTAGATAACAGACTAAATTATAACATGAAATAAACCCTTTCTTCTCCAAATTGCTTTGGATTTATGTTTTTTTCAGTGTCAGAAGAAAAGTAGTACAATGCTTGCAAATTCATCTCCAGTGTGGATAACACTATCCCATGGGTTGTGTGGTTTCAGTTTGACAAAAAATAAATAATAATATTAAGCACGTATGTGGAGCACTGACATTCATTTCTCTGCTTCCTCTCTGCAGATGCAAAGTGATTGGCTGTTTCATTGCTTTGGAACCACATCTAGAACAATCCTTACCAGCATGCCATCCCCACCATGATGGAACATACCCTTAGTCTATGATCTAAAGCATACCATTTGTTTCTATTGACACACTCTTTGACCAGAGAAGAAAATAATATAACATTAGGGCTTCCACTTACTAATTTGTCCTTTGATACAATACATTTCTCTTTATTTTGTGTTTGGCCTTTAAATTCACTCATTTGTATATAGTTCCATGAAGACATTACTTTCATGCAGAGAGAGAATACTGTGCTACTGTGCAATGTGTCCACTTCTTTCTTTAATAGGAACTATTTATAGCTTGATGTCATCCACTATATCTGGACTTATATCTTTTCTATGTCCTTAATAGCATAGTTCTGTCTGCACAGCCATCGAAATATACAAAGATTTAGTCTTCATTTTCTTCTAAATACATACAATTATTCAAAACAACTTAACTATTCATAAAATACTTACTTGCACTACCTAGTAGTCTGACATCCTTCAGTTCTTGCCTGCACAAAGTAAAATCAGGCTATTTTTATTAATTGGTCCTATCACTTTGTTCGTTTAAAGCATTTTTAAAATGACCCTTTTGTTGCTATTATTTTTTAGCATTTATATTTTATCAGATATTCTAATGGTGTTTATGTAGCTACACTTTATTATCTTAATATTTATGCTAGATATTATTTTATTGTTGATAGTATATTACCACAAATAAGAAAAATGAGAATAAATGTCTATATTCTTTGAATAAGCTAACTGTTGTAAATCTTGGATATAGCAACAAAAATGCTAAACCTGTAATTCAAGGATGTGTTCTGACAACTGCCTGGCATTAATGAGTTCTGTGCAAGGTTTAGATTTTCTTTACCTCTCTTCTGGCAGGATAAATGGAGAGGCTTCAGCAGTGGCTATTAGCTGAACTAGAAAGAAAGAGGCTCCTATTCATCTGACTGTGGTAACACAAAGCTAGCCCATAATTTAATAGGAATCAGAATTTCCCCCACATCTGTAGTTTTAAAATATCACAGCAAGCTTTTTATAATTGTTTGTGTTTCCTTGGCAATGGTACTTTGTAAGGCTTTCCTCTTCCATTTGCCTCTGAGGACACCTAGTTACTAAATTCTGCTCATCTTGTGTCACACACAGTTGTATTTAAACCTGGATTCCCCCAACCCCCTTACAGACAGCAACTAAGTTAACTTTTCAGAGTCATTCAGGATGAACTAAATTATCTGAACCTGGACCTCTCCCATCATGTGGTGTCTAGAGCATGGATTTTCAACCCTTGGGTCACAACCTCTTTGGGGAGTTCAACTAACCTTTCATAAGGATCATATATCAGATATCCTGCTCATCACATATTTACAATGCAACTCATAACAACAGTGCAAAATGTCAACTATAATGTAGCAAAGAGAATAATTTTATGGTTGGAGATAATCACAGCATGAAGAACTTATTAAAGTCTCTCAGTATTAGGAAAGTTGAAAACCACTGGAGTAGGGGCCTTGAATTAATTAAAATATGAATCTTATTCTATCAGACTTTAGGCTTTCATTGATGATCTTAAGCTGATAAATAAACTTTTAGCACTGCATAGTGAATTAAGTAATTACTTATAGGTCAATTCCAGAAGAAGAAATACAATTAGTTATTAAACTTTTGAAAGGAAGATTCATAGATTTTTAAATAAAATGCACATAACTTCATATACTACTTTCATTTATCAATTTGGCAAAGACATTGGATATTGTAAATAATTTTGGTAAGAGGAAGTCATGTATGTACTCATTTATACTCATTTATATGGGATTTATATTGTATTTTCTGGAAGGATATTTTATTAAATATTTTTCTTCACAAGTCTGTAGAAAATCATTGGAAAGAATTGAAGCACCGAATAGTTTTGCTGAAATTTTTTCTAGTAGCACTTTCATAAGAAGGAAATCAGTGTTAGAGATGTCCCAGAGAAGTGTTTAGTTAGATAGATGATGGGATTATATATGTGTATTAATTAATTATATATTGCTTTTGCAGAAATACAGCAAACAAACAAGTTAAAGAAATCAAGGTTGATTATGACCTCAGGATCAAAATCATGTACATGTAGTCTCGTGTACATGACATGGAGGTGTTTATGTTGGCAACAGCCTATAGTAAGGACTGTTCACATAGCAGCAAATAGGAAGTATAAAAAGTAGACTAGAACCATGCCAGATATTACCATATCAACAACCTGTTTTTTTTATTTTATTTTTTGTTTTGTTTTTTGTTTTGTTTTGTTTTATTGGATATATTCTATATTTACAATTCATTTCCCTTTTTCTGGTTCCCCACCCCCAAGGGTCCCACATGCCTTTTTCCCTCCCCCTGCTCCCTCATCCACCCCCTCCCACCTCACTGTTCTTGTACTCCCCCACAATGATGCTTTGGTCCATTCTAGCTCCAGTGTCCACTCTTTTCTTCTTGTCAGACCTCACTTGGTATGTGAGTTATGTCTTTGGTGTTCCAAGATTCTAGGCTAATATCCACTTATCAGTGACTGCATACCATGGGTATTCTTTTGAGACTGGGTAACCTCACTTAGTATGACATTTTCCAGCTCCATCCATTTCTCTAAGAATTTCATGAATTCATTGTTTCTAATGGCTGAATAGTACTCCATTGTGTATATATACCACATTTTTTTATCCATTCCTCTGTTGAGGGACATCTGGGTTCTTTCCAGCTTCTGGCTATTATATATAAGGCTGCTATGAACATAGTGGAGCATGTATCCTTATTGCATGCTGGGGAAATTGTCCTATTTCCATGAGCTAAGCCCTACTGTCCTGAAAGCACCACACCCTTCAAAACAGTAATATGAACCAGAAACAACTGCTCAAATTGGTAGGATATGGAGGACATTCTAGATCAAGTTATAACAGTGTGACTGATGTAATTCACTGCTATTAGAAACCATTCTTTCTCCCCTGTCACCATGCCTTTCCATCAGATATGGTAGAACTGCACCACACCTGGCACAGAGAGAGCCCTACTTCCTGATACTCTCTAGAAAACTGACAGGAGCAGGGTATTAGGTAAGAATTACCACCCAACCCCTAGAGGCCCAGAGCCACTCTGCTCTGGGACTCACTACCCAACAACCTCCAGATCACCACTCCTCTTCTGCCCCTTGTACCCCTCTCATCTCCCCTGTCACCACCACTTTCCATTGGATGTGGTAGACCTGCATCACAACTGGCATGGAGAAGACCCTACTTCCTGGTATTCTCTAGAGAACTGACAGGAGCAAGGCATTCGAGAATTGGCAAGAGCCAGTCATTTGAGAACTGGCAGCAGAGATAGAAGAAAGAAACTCAGATGCTGAAGATCCCATAGAAAAAATGAATCAACAGTCAAAGAAAATGTAAAATGCTAAAAGCTTGTAACCCAAAACATCCAGGAAATCCAGGACACAATGAGAAGACCAAACCGAAAGATTATAGGTAGAGAAGAAAGTGAGGATTTACATCTTAAAGGGTCATAAAATATCTTCAACAAAATTATAGAAGAAAACTTCCTTAATCTAAAGAAAGAGATGCACATGAGCATACAAGAAGCCAACAGAACTCCAAAAAGATTGGACCAGAGAAGAAATATCTCCCATGACATAATAATAAAAAAAGCAAGTGCACTAAACAAAGAAAGACTAGTAAAAGCAGTGAGAGAAAAAGGTCAAGTAACATATAAAGGCAGACCTGACAGAATTACACCAAACTTCTCAACAGAGACTATGAAAGCCAGAAGAGCCTGGGCAGATGTCATGCAGACCCTAAGAGAAAATAATTTGTCAGCCCAGACTACTATACCCAGCAAAACATTCAATTACCATAGATGGAGAAAACAAGACATTCCATGACAAAAGCAAATTTACACAGTATCTTTCCACAAATCCAGGTCTTCAAAGGATAATGGATGGAAAATACCAACACAAAGCAGCAAACCACACCATAGAAAAATCAATAAGGTAATCTTTCAATAAACCCAATAGAAGACAGCTACACAACCAGAATTTCACCTTTAACTAAGAAGATAACAGTAAGCAACAATCACTTTTCCTTAATATCTCTTAATATTTATAGGGTCTCAATTGCCCTATAAAAAGACACAAACTAACAGACTGGATTTGTAAATAGGACCCAATGTTTTGCTGCATACAAGAAACCTACCTCAGTGACCAAGACAGTCACTATTTAAGAGTGAAAGGTTGGAAAACAATTTTCCAAGCAAATGGTCCCAAGAAATAAGCTGGAGTGGCCATTCTTATATTGGATAAAATTGACTTTCAACCAAAAGTTGTCAAAAAATATAAGGAGGGACATTTCATACTGGTCAAAGGAAAAGTCTACCAAGATGGATTCTCAATTCTGAACATCTATGTTCCCAATGCAAGGGTACCCACATTCATAAAAGAAACTTTAATAAAACTCAAATCACACATTGTACCCCACACAATAATAGTGGGAGGCTTCAACACCCCACTCTCAAAAATGGACAAATCATGGAATCAGAAATGAAACAGAGATACAATGAAACTAACTGAAGTTATGAACCAAATGGATATAACAGATATTTATTGAACATTCCAACCTAAAGCAAAAGAATGTATCTTTTTCTCAGCACCTCATGGTACCTTCTCCAAATTTGACCATATAATTGGTCACAAAATGGGCCTCAACAGGCACAGAAATATTGAAATTATTCCATGTATCTTATCAGATCACCGCAGCCTAAGGCTGGTCTTAAGCTCAAACAAAAGCAATGGAAAACACACATACACATGGACTTTGAACAATGCTCTTTTCAAGGATAGCTTGGTCAAGGAAGAAACAAAGAAAGAAATTAAAGACTTTTTATAATTTAATGAAAATGAAGACACATCATACCAAAATTTATGGGATACAATAAAGCAGTGCTAAGAGGAAAACTCATAGCTCTGAGTGCCTCTAAAAAGAGATTGGAGAGAGCTCACATTAACAGTTTGACAGTGCACTTGAAAGCTCTAGAAGCTCTAGAACAAAAGGAAACAAATACCCCCAGGAGTAGTAGACAGCAGGAAATAATCAAACATAGGGCTGAAATCAACCAAACAGAAACAAAAGGAACTATACCAAAAGTCAACAAAACAAGGAGCTGGTTCTTTGAAAAAATTAACAAGACAGATAAACCCTTAGCCAGACTAACCAGAGGGCACAGGGACAGTATCCAAATTAATAAAATCAGAAATGAAAACAGAGACTTAATAACAGAAACTGTTGAAATTCAAAAAGTCATCAGATCCTACTACAAGAGTTTATACTCAACAAAGTTTGAAAACCTGTACAAAATAGACAAATTTCTAGATACATACCAGGTGCCAACATTAAAACAGGATCAGATAAATCATCTATATCATCCCAAACGTCTTGAGGAAATAGAAGCAGTCATTAATTGTATCCCATTAAAAAAAAGCCCAGGACCAGATGGGTTTAGTGGGGACTTCTATCAGATCTCCAAAGAAGAGTTAATACCAATACTCTTCAAACTTTTCCACAAAATAGAAACTCAAGGAACACTACTCAATTCATTCTATGAAGCCACAATAATGCTTATACCTAAACCAAAGGCTAAGCAAGGAAGGGGAACTTCAGACCAATCTCCTTCATGAACATTGATGCAAAAATACTGAACAAAATTCTGTCCAACACAATCCAAGAATGCATCAAAACTATAATTCACAAGGATCAGGTAGGCTTCATCCCAGGGATGCAGAGATAGTTCAATATACGAAAATCTGTCAATGTAATCCACTACATAAACAAACTAAAGGAAAAAAAAAAACATGATCATTTCATTAGATACTGAAAAGGTTTTTGACAAAATCCAGCATCCCTTCATGATAAAAGTCTTGGAGAGATCAGGAATACAAGGCCCATACCTAAACAGAGTGAAAGCAATATACTGCAAACTAGTAGCCAACATCAAGTTATCAGGGAAATGCAAATCAAAACAACACTGAGATTACTGTCTTACACTGGTCAGAATAGCTAAGATGAAAACCCAGGGAACATCAGATGGTGGAGAGGATGTGCGGGAAAAGGAAAACTTCTCCATTTTGGTGGGATTGCAAGCTTGTAAAACCACTCTGGAAATCAGTTTGGCAATTCCTCAGAAAAATAGACATAGTACTACCAGCAGACCCAGCTATACCACTCCTGGGCATATACTCAGAAGATGCTCCTACATGTAATATGGACACATGCTCCACTATGTTCATAGCTGCCTTATTTATAATAGCCAGAAGATGGAAAGAACCTAGATGTCCCTCAACAGAGGAATGGATACAGAAACTATGGTACATATACACAGTGGAGTACTATTCAGCTATTAAAAACAATGAATTCATGAAATTCTTAGGCAAATGGATGGAATTAGAAAGTGTCATCTTGAGTGAGGCAACCCAATCACAAAAGAACACACATGGTAAGCACTCACTAATAAGTGGATATTAGCCCAAATGCTCAAAATAAACAAGTTATAATTCACCCTGGACAGGAAGCTCAAGAAGAAGTAGGACTTAAGTGAGGGTGCTTTGGTTCTTCTGAGAAAGGGAACAAAATATTAACAGGAGCAATAAGAGAGACAATGTGTGGAGCAGAGACTGAAGTAAAGGCCACCCAGAGACTGCCCTACCTGGGGATTCATCCTATTAACAGTTACCAAATGAAGACACTATGACAAGAAGCATATACCAAAAGGAGCATGCCATGGTTGTCTCTGGTAGGGACCTGCCAGAGCCTTACAAATACAGAGGCAGAAGCTATCCACAAACTATTAGACTGGGCGTGGGGTCTCCAATGGAGGAGCTTGAGGGTAGTCTGGAGGAGCTGAGGGATTTACAGCCCCATGGGAAGAACAATGACTTTGACCACCTAGATGCCCCAAGACTCCCAGGGATTGAACCATCAACCAAGGGGTACACATGATTCCAACCAAAAATATGGCAGAGGACAGCCTTGTAGGGCATCAGTGTGGGGAGTGGTCCTTGGTCAGGTAAAAGCTCAATAGAGGCCCCAACAAAGGGAAACCGAGGCAGGGGCAGGTGGGAGTCTGTCAGCTGGAGGGGCATTTACATGGAGGCAGGGGGTGGGAGGAGGGGTTGAGGGTCTTTGGGGAGGGGGGAAATCGGGAAAGGTTTTACCATTGACAATGTAAATGAAGATGATATTCAATAAAAAATAAAACAGATACACTAACTCAATAGGAAAAAGAGAAACCTTTCATAAGTTCATATTCAGTCATATCCTATGACAAATTTAAAAACACAATTTGATGAGTAAAACATCTGAAGCACTGAAAATTCATTGCAAATTTTAGATTAACATGTATATGTCTTGAAACATAAAGACAATATACTAATCAACATATTTCTAAATTTTGTTTTTGGATAGAGAATCCAAGGAATTCTTTTGTGTAGTTGTATGCATTCTTTACCTGCTCCTTGCTAAAGCAAAACCAAAATAAGCAATGCAATCAGGCTGAAACCTGTAACTATACAATCATCATTTGGAGAAAACTTACTTAACAGATACATTTTCCCCTTTTTAATTGCCTTAAATGTTATTAAATATTGTTAACAAAATCTATGTCATGAGCTTGATTAGTACCTTCATCCCACAAGTATAATGTTGTCAGATATATGAAAGCTTTGCTTTCCTAGTCAAAAAGCCAGTAGTGGGGATTCTGAAACACGGGTGAGTGATGTTATGACTCGTGCCTACAAAGATTATCTATGCACTAGGCCACAGATGCTCCTTCCCATGCAGTAACTGAAATTTTCAGATGCCCAGAGGGAGCATGCCAAACATGCTGGTGAGCATATGCCAGGGCATTCTGTCCACGTGCATACTTTCTTCATAAAAAAACATGAATCCAAAGTAGATCTTTTTTACTTTCTTAGTTGTGAAATTCTGCAAAACTGAATGAGTCTCGTGGAGGCAGTAGAGGCCTACCTACATGAATTTAGTGACTTTATTTTTTGTGAAGGTTCTCATTGCCAGGTAATATAGACTAAAGAGTTTGGGATAATTAGGCTGAGTATTAGCTCTATATTCTAAATTGCTTTAGTCTTAAACATTTGTTGTCCAATGTTTGAAACATGTTTATTGAAATTTTTTTCAAGAAAGAAAACAGAGACTCTCCCCCCTTTTTACTCCCCTCTCCTATACCTACTGTTGAGTCAGTCAAGTAACTCTCACCTGGACCCCTGAGATCTCTCAGACATTGGGTCACCAACCAGGCAGCATACACCAGCTGGTATGTAGCCCCCAACACATATAGAGCAGAGGACTGCCATGTCTGGACTCAGTCAGAGAAAAGGCACCTAACCCCTCAAGAGACTGGAGGACCCAGGGATTGGAGGAGATCTGGTGGGGAGTAGGGTGGGTGGTATAGGATATAGAATAGTCAGAGGGTGGACTGAGAGGGTTAAACTGAAATGTACAAAAATGATTACGTAAAATTAAAAAGAAATCTTTGGAAGTTGTTTCTTCACAAATAAAGATGAGCAGAGTGAGTGACATAAAGGACAGAGAAATCAAAGATACAGAACTTCTTTCTGGACTGCAGTCTTCTAATGACTGCTAACCCAATCATAGCATTCAACCACAATGTTGCCTTTTTTTCTCCTGCTTCTGTGTATCTAAACACATTAGTATTGACTGGAGATTGTAGTTAGAAAATATTGGATACATTTTGATGTTGTTCCTTCAGTGAGCTACAGACTCCAAGAACCTCTATTACTCACTGGATATGAATATATATATATATATATATATATATATATATATATATATATATATATATCGGTTCTAAAGTTACTTCTTTTTCCAAGCAAGTTCATGACAATGGTTAAATAAAGCTTATTAGAATGAACTTCATTACATTCTCTCATGTATTTTGTCATTGTAAATAGAAACACACATATCAAAATTGGTATTGCTATTTACAAGAATATTATGCTGCAACCATGATAAATGTCATAGTGTTGTTTTTCTATACATGAAAAAAATTGTAAAATGAGCATTGTCTAATAATCATTTCTTTGCCCCCTAAATACTACCATTATCTTAAATGATTTTTTATTTGTAGGTTGAGTCTACCTAATTGAATCACTGTATGTGCATAATATATTATTTTAAATGTAATTCTACATTGTAACTCCAATTAACCCAAAAGTCTCATTCAATTATAATCATAATTTTCACAATTGTACACTTAAATATTGTCAATCTACCCATTCCATTTCCAGCACAAGAGCCTCTAACATTCTATAGAATCATTTTTTTATATAAAATATGTGATCAGATCTTCTTCAAGTATAGCCTTGATAAATCATTAGGTACGTGTGAATGTTTTACTCTTGTCCCTTTGTAGAGTCCCAAATGGACTAAATAAGTTCCTTCTTTATCCTATACATTTGATTTAAAAATATCCCCTTTTCTTTTAACAATAATATTTAATATTTACACATTTCTCAGACATCAAAGTGTCATCACCTAGTTGTTCACTGAAGCAATCCATCTTCCTGAAATGTAGCTAACTTAACTTTGGAAGTTTACTGTTGACCCTGCAGATATCAGAATACACCCATATGGGAGATTTTAAATCTCTCCCTTATTTAACAGTCAATATTTACAACTATTAGAAAACATGACAGGTTAATAACACTATGAAATAAATCTAATTCTACTGATTTCTCAGTCAGGTTTCCCAATCATTGAAGTTAATGATAGGAAACAAAATAGCCAATAGCTTTAATTTTTTCACAAGAGAATAAAAATGTAATATACTAACTATACAATATGTTTCTAATATTACTTAAGTAAATAATAAATGTTAATTGTATATTTCTTACCTTGCAGATTATCGTCTCTGACTTCAAATAATTCATGTTGGTGTCGATGTCTTAGCCCTGTCAAGAATTAGGCTAGAGCTAAAGTACATAGAGAAGTTTTGCAATGGAAATAGTTGTGATTCTCTTCTCTTGTCACTGACAATTTTAGATGACTTGTGCAACATAAGGAAGACTTGTTGTTTCTTTAGATACTATTAATTGTGACCATTGAACATTTTTTTAGGCGTAAGCTTCTTACTCTGTATTAATGGAGCAGCTGTTCAGAGAAGCATTCTAGTAAGAAGAAAGACTATAATAACAAGGGACAATAATAATGATTATGATAAAATCATAATAATACAGAATAAATACTAATAAAACATTAAGAAGAAAGTATAAATGGAGGTCAAGAAAAAATGTAATATTCTCCAAACTATTGTTTTTTTGTCAAAGCAGTTAACTTTAAGATTTCAGAAGACTATAAGGATCTACACATTGCCTTGTCATTTGAGAAATATATCTCAGTTTGGGCCTATTTGCTACTACAGATACTTTTAAAAGCAAAAAATATCAACTACTCTTTCTTGTGATCCAGTGAAAATATGCTATGTACAAATGACTTTATCACTCTCAAAAAGACATGACTTTACAACTTAAAATGAAGGAGAATTTTCCTCTTTAGAAATAATATTAAATGAAAGAGGTAAGGGGGGTTGGAAGAAAAATAGAAATTAATAAATTTTTGTTTCTCTGTGAGCTCAATTCCATCCCAGCCAGAAATCAAAGACCTGCCCAGATAGTGTCAGAGAACATAAAACAAGAATGTGAGATACAACTGAGAATTCTGTGTTGTATTAAGGATTTTGACTTACTAGTGGTGTGTGTGTGTGTGTGTGTGTGTGTGTGTGTGTGTGTGTGTGTGTGTGTTATGTGTCCATGTGCACAAGTGCATTTTTGGATGTACATACCCATGCATTACAGTTTCTCTTCTCTCTTTTATTGAAAATAGACCCTTCACTAACATGATATACCCCGGTTATAATTTCCATTCTCTTTATTCCTCCTAATACATCCTGACCTCCTTTCCATTTGGATCTACTCCCTTTCTCTTATTAGAAAAAAAATCTTGTAAGAGATAATAAACCACAACAAAATAAAATATAATGCCATACTAAAGTAGAACACTACAAACCAATAAAAAGGAAAGAGCCCAGGAGAAAGCATAAGAATCAGAGATCCACTCATTGATACACTCAGAAATCCATAAAACCCTAAGCTAGAAGCCATAATACAAACTCAAAGGATCTGGTGCAGACCTGTGCAGGCCCTTGGCATGCTGCCTCAGTCTCTGTGAGGCAACCTTGCTTTCTTGTTGCTCTTGATCTTCAAATAGATGAAACTAGAAAAAACATCATGACTCAGAAAGACAAATATGGTATGTATTTGGATTTTTGTAGCTATCACCTGTTAAATCAATCATAACTAAAGAGCCTTTAAAGTTTAAATATTTATCTTTGCTAAAGTATTTGTTTAAACAAGATCTTTTTCATATTATATAGTTTATTATATAAAAAGTTAAAATGATACAAATTAACCATATAAATGTGCAATAAAAATCAAATCAGATCCAATAGCAAAAGGTCCTTTATTACAGATGAAGTCCTTCTTTCACATTGGCATGAAAGCTGAGACCCCTCATGGGAATATAAAATTTCTTCTTGCATTGTTAATGTGGATGGTCAGAAGAAAGCCCTGGAATGCCATTAAGCAGAGCATAAGCTGTGTAGTGTTTGTTTAAACCAATTGTCTACAGAATGGGAACACAGTCATAGATGCACATTATTTAGTAGATTTATAGCAAGATGGAGTTCTATTCTAAATCTCTCAATGGTCAGCAACTTAATTGAGGCTACCATCTCTCTGTCTCTCTCTCTCTCTGTCGGTCTCTGTGTGTGTGTGTGTGTGTCTGTCTGTCTCTCTGTCTCTGTGTCTCTGTCTCTCTGTCTCTGTCTCTGTCTCTGTGTCTCTCTCTCTCTCTCTCTCTCCCTCTCTCTCTCTCTTTGTGTGTGTGTATCTAAGCATAAATTTAAAATTTTGAAGAGTAAAAATACTAGATCAAATTACTGTTTTAGAAGTTTTGAATCTAGAATACTGTTAGGATGGTTAAACATATAAGCAGCAGATATAATTCTGTGAATTGGCTTAAATATATTAATTATATAGAGAAAATAAAATCAGTGTATAAATCCCTTGTCTCAGAAACTATCCAATAGATGTTGTTCTTAGCCTTTTCAATCAATTATTGTAATTAATTATTAAGCAAAAAAATGAGAAAACATAAATAAAAATAGTGAGCAAAGGATAATTAAACATGTTCAATTCAATTTTCAGTATTGAGAAATCACTTATTTAAGATGCATTTTATATATTAAAGCATTCAATTTGACACATTGAATTTATACATATATCCATGAATCTATTATCACAATTAAGGCAGTAAACATATCCCTCACCATTGAAAACTGCTGCATTTGAAAATTAGCTTTTTTTCTCAATACCAAGTCCACCCAAGTGCAATAAAACTATCAATGCAATTTAGTTTGCATTTACTAGAATTTCAGGGAATTGGAATAATAAAATTTCTAAGTCTGGCTTCTTATTTCAGTATAATTCAGATTTTGTTTTCAAAATGAATGCATTAATGTTCTTTGTTTTAATCAATGAATAGTATCTGATAGCCTATCCACTCATCTGGTACTGGATTGTTTCCAATATTTTGCTAGAACTATATAAAATTATTTATAATACTTGTGTCCATGACCATTTATAGATAAATGCTTTTGTGTCCTTTGCATCAATTTCTATGTGAAATGAGTCCTATGGTGGGCATGTGATTGACTTATCAAGAAATTAATCAGTTTCCAAAGTTTCTTTCCTTTTGCATCACCAGTTTGTGAAAATACCATTGCTTTTCAACCTCAGCAATGCTTTTAAAGTTCAGATATCCTATTAATAAGTATGAAGTGATTTTCACATGTAACTTTAATTTTTGTCTCTAGATGACTAATGATTTTTGGACTTCTTTTATGTGCATCTAAGTTTTTCTTTTTTTAAACATACTTATTTTAAATATTTTGCTTCAATTTGAGGAAACAAATTTGGCTGATTAATTTTTGTAGTATTGATGGTACTTTAACCCATATAGATACAAAGCATTGGGCATAGGAGATCTACAAATACTCTTTTTTAAAAAAAATTTATGAACAGGTAGTGTTTATTTAAAATAAAACATTGAAATAGAAACTTTGATTTTTATCCAACAGTATTTTTTCCATAAAATATAACTGAGATCTTTACAGATGCCAATAGGAATAAGGAAAACCATTTTGGCCTATCCCTTTCCTCTTTACATCTGCAGTTATGAATACTTTTGTGCCCATCTGTGGTTTCTACTCTCTGTTCAGGGAACCTGTAGATGTTTTGTAGTTTTACAGTGTCTTCACCAGTTTTCATGGATGCTATTAGAAAATGTAAGATTCACAAGCTAGAGTTAAAGAATAATTTGTGACTCCAAGAAATAGTATTAGCCAGAGTATCGACTTTAGTGTGCCAGTGTCAAAGTCTCCATTTCTATAAAGAACATTAAGAGAAAAGCAAAAATGTCTTATTCACTGACTGTATTATATTGGAAGAAGCCTGAATTGAGCAAAGCCAAATCTCTTTCTGTGTTTTAACTATGATCTTCCCTTACTGTATAGGGAGATTGCTGTACTCACCATAAAATCATTAAAAAAAATAGGGCCCAGATAATGACCACTTAATCCCTTGTTTATCTAAGAGTGTCTTTGAGAGATACTTACTGATGGTGACTAATTCATTCTGGTTGTTCACATTAGTGATTTATAGAGATCTGATATTGATGATGTTTGTAGTGGCTTACTTCATTTTTCAGTGTTTGGTTGTTGGTGAAATTATAGAAATAAAACTTCTTTTGAATTTTTGTAAATATTTTATTTCCTTGTTTATGTATTGTTTGAGGTAAGGTCTCACTGAAATTGCTTACACTGTCCTCAGACTGTGTATGTAGATCTATTTGTCTTTGAAGTCACGGTACTCCTCCTGTCTTGGCTTCATTGGTACAGAAAGAAAGGATATTACCCACCAACTCCAAATTTAAATTGAATTTGGAAAGAAGAAATCTTTCCTCTAATTATTCAGCTCTCTTTACTGCATACCTTCCTTCATTTCTGGAAAATCAAGCTGCATATATTTGATCACTTCTAATTTTTCCAAATCTCACTGATGTTTGTGGGTTCAAAATACTGTTTGTCTATTTTAAAGTTAGTTTTTAGCTGTTTCATAGGAAAACACTGTATGTATCAAAGCTTAACATGATGTTTGATAAAGCTATATACTGCATAATATTCAAATCATGTTAAAGTCATATAATGCCATCTCAGACATCAAGCCACCAATTAGGCTGCATACATGAGCAGATCAGAGGCCCCTGGCACATATGGAGGACAGAGGACTGCCTGGTCTGGCCTCAATGAGAGAAGGAACACCTAACCCTTGAGAGACTTGAGACCCCAAGGAAAGGGGAGGTCTGGCAGGGTGTGTGGGATGTGGGGGTGTGAATACATTCTCTTAGAGACAGGGGAGGAGGAATGGGATGAGGAACTGTCTGAGAGCAGACCTGGAGGGGGATAATGACTAGATTGTAAAAAAAAGATTAAAGATAATAATAATAATAATAATAATAATAATAATAATAATAGAAAAACATAATCAGTCATGTTGAACTTGTTTGCTTCTTTGTAGGTTTGTTTTCTTTTCTTCATTTTTTTATTAGTCATTCCACTTGATTGTGTCTCAAATGATAACCCACTTCTGGATTATCCCTTCTACCAATCCCCCATTCTATCATATCCCACTTCCTGTTTACCCCTCTACCAACCTCCATCCCACATCTGCCCTCCCCTCTCCCCTTTGACTCTATGAGGGTGCACCCCTAACCATCCACACTATCCTACCCCACTGCTCCAGTATCCAACTACACTGGGGCATCAAACTTCCCTGGAACCCAAAGCCTCCCCTTCCATTGCTGTCAGGGAAGGACATCCCCTGCTACATAAGTATCTGGAGCCATAGATCCCTCCAGGTACACTCTTTGATTGTGGTCTAGACTCTGGAAGAACTGGATGGTCAGGCCAGCCTCTGTTGTTCTTCCAATGGGGTTACAACCCACTCCTCCCATCCTTCTGCCAGCTCCCCCACCAGGTTCTCTGAGGTCAGTCTGATGGTTGGCTCCAAGTATCCACATTTGCATCAGTCAGTTGCTGGCTGGACCCCCACACTAGGTTTCTGTCAGGAAGTGCCTCTTGACCACAGACTAGTGTTGGGTTTGGGGTCTGCAGACCTGATGGATCCCTAGGTGAGGCAATCCCTGGGTGGCCCCTCTTTCAGTCTCTATTCCATTATATGTCCTTGTTCTTCCATTGGACATGAACATTTATAAAAAGAACCTATCATGACCACACTCCTGAAGACCCAACAAGCAGCTGAAAGATGTAGATATTTTCATCCAACCAATGGACAGAAGCTGCTGACCCCTGTAGTTGAATTAAAGAAAGGCTGGAAGAAGCTAAAGACTAAGGCAACCCTGTAGGAGGAAGTACAGTCTCAATTAACCTAGACCCTTGAGATCTCTCAAATGCTGGGCCACCAACCAGGCAGCATGCACCAGGTGATATGAAGCCAACACATATACAGCAGAGGACTGATGGGTCTGGGTTCAGTCAGAGAAGAGGCACCTAACCCTTAAGAGACTGGAGGCCCCATGGAATTTAGAGATGTGGTTGGGTGGCGGGTGGGTAGAGGGTACATCCTCATGGAGACAGGGGTTTGGGGAGGAGGTGTGGGAAGTGGCATAGTCAGAGGGTGGATGGTGGGGGTGATAAAATCTGAAGTGTAATACATACATGCATACATACATACATACATACATACATACATACATAACAAAAAACCCTTTGAGATGGGTGAGTGGTCACATTCCTCACCTGGGGCCATGCCTATATTGGAGGTAGTCTCAACAGGTTCTATCTCCCGATTCTCTGTGCATTTCAGCTAAAGCCATCCCTGTTAGGTCTAGGAGCCTCACGTTTCTCTGGTTCCTGGGACATAACAGTGGCTATCCCTAATTCCTTATAACCACTGGTACATGTTTTTGTTCATGTTGTTGACCCTCTCTTCCTCTCTCACATCTCCTCCAGTTCCTGATACTGCCCCCTTTATTTTCCTCTCCTCTCTCATCTCAGATACCCCTCTCCCTTAATCTTCCACAATCATTCTGTTCCCTCTCAATGAAGGACAGAAGCATCTACAGTCTGGTCTTTCTTCCTTCTATACCCCATATGGTCTGTGGGTTGTATCATGGGCATTGTGAACTTTGGACTAATATCTACTTATTAGTGAATGCATACCATGTGTGTTCTTTTGTATTTGGGTTACCTCACTCAGGATGATATTTTCTACTTCCATCCATTTGCCTGAAAATTTCATGAGGTCCTTGTGTTAATCGCTGTGAAGTATTCCATTGTATATATGTACCACATCAATTGGGTATATTTGTGCCCAGGAATGATATAGCTGGGTCCTCAGGTAGAACTATTTCCAATTTTCTTAGGAACTGTCAGACAGATTTTCCAAAGTGGTTTTACTATCTTGCAGTCTCACCAGCAATGGAGGAGTGTTCCTCTTTCTCCACATCCTTGTCAACATCTGCTGTCACCCGTGGTTTTAATCTTACCCATTCTTACGGGTGTGAGTGGAATGTCAGTGTCATTTTCCTCTTAGCGCTGTTTTCATTGTGTCCCATAAGTTTGGATATGTTGTGCCTTCATTTTCATTGAATTCTAAAGAGTCTTTTATTTTTTTCTTTCTCTTTCCTGACCAAGTTATCATTGAGTAGATAGTTGTTCAGCTTCTATGCATATGTGGGTTCTCTGTTGTGTTTGGTGCTATTGAAAGCCAGTGGTAGTCCATGGTGTTCTGATAGAATACAGGGGATTAATCCAATGTTCTTATATCTATTGAGGTTTGTTTTGTGTCCGAGTATATGGTCAGTTTTTGAGAAGGTACCATGAGGTGCTATGAAGAAGGAATAATCTTTTGTTTTAGGGTGAAATGTTCTGTAGAGATCTGTTAAATCCACTTGGTTCGTAACTTCTTTTAGTTTCACTGTGTTTCTCTTTGCTTTCTGTTTCCATGATCTGTACATTGATGAGAGTTGAGTGTTGAATTCACCAACTATTATTGTGTGACATTCAATGTGGTTTGAGTTTTACTAACATTTCATTTAAGGGAAAATCATTTGGAATGTAAACATAGAATATAGAAAATTTAAAAAAAACAGTAAAAAAAGACATAAAAAATAAATATGCATACCTTTACCTTTGGGGGTAGATGCTCAAAATTGAAAGTTCATCTTTGTGGATTTTTCCTTTGATAAGTGAGTAGTGTCCTTCCTCATCTTTTATTGATAACTTTTGGTTAAAAGTCTATTTTAGTGGATATTAGACTGACTATTCAAGCTTGTTTCTTGGGACCATTTGCTTGGAAATTTTTTTCACAGCATTTTACTTTGAGATAATGTCTGTCTTTGTCATACTGAGGTATGTTTCCTGTAAACAGAAAACTGCTGGATCCTGTTTACATATCCAGTCTGTTAGCCTATATCTTTTTATTGGGGAGTTGAGTACATTTGATGTTGAGAGATATTAGGGACCAGTGATTGTTGGATTTTGTTATTGTTGTTGTTAGAGATGGAATTATGTTTGTGTGTTTCTCTTTGGTTAGATTTGTTGTGAAAAGATTAGTTTTTTGCTTTTTCTTGGTGTAATTTCCCTTCTTGTATTGTATTTTCCTTCTCTTATTCTCTGTAGGGTTAGATGACTGGAAAGATATTGTTTAAACTTGTTTTTATGTTGGGAAACCCTGTTTTCTCTATCTATGGTAATTGTGAGTTTTGCTGGATGTAGTAGCATGGGCTGGCATTTGTGTTCTTTTAGGGTTGTATGACATCTGCCCAGCCATCTTCTGGCTTTCACAGACTCTGTTGAGAAGTCTGGTGTAATTCTGATAGGTCTGTCTGTATATGTTATTTGACCTTTTACCCTTACTGCTTTCAATAGTCTTTGTTCTGTGCATTTTGGTGGACTAATTTTAATGTGACAAGAGGAATTTCTTTTCTGGTCCCATCTGTTTGGTGTTCTGTAGGCTTCTTGTATTTTTATGTGCATTTCTTCCTTTAGGTAGGGAAGTTATTTTCTACAATTTTGTTGAAGATATTTGCTAGCCTTTTGACTTGGAACTCTTCATTCTCTTCTATACCTATTAATCAGTTTTCTCTGGATTTCTTGAATGTTTTGAGATAGAAACTTTCTGCTTTTTCTATTTTCTTTGGCTAGTTTGTTCATAAATTCTATTGTATCTTCTGCTGCTGAGATTCTTTCTTCCATTTTTTGTATTCTGTTAGTGATACTTGCATCTGTGACTTCTGTTCTCCTTCTTAGGGTTCCCATCTCCAGGGTTGTTTCCCTTTGCATTTTCTTTAATGATTCTATTTCCATTTTTAAATCCTGGATGGTTTTGTTCAATTCCTTTATCTATTTGATTGTGTTCTCCTGCATTTCTTTAAGTGATTTGTGTGTTTCCTCTTTAAGGGCTTCTCATTTATGCACTTGTGTTCTCCTGAATTTCTTTAAGAGAGTTATTTATGTCCTTCTTAAAGTCCTCTATTATCTTCATGATATGAGAGTTTAGATATGAGACTTGCTTGATAGGTGTGTTGGGGTATCCAGGACTTGCTGAGGTGGGAGAATTGGGTTCTCATGTTGCTCAGGTTCTTTTGCTTGCTTCTCACCATCTGGTTATCTCTGGTGTTATCTGTCCTCCCTGTCTCTGACTGGAGCCTGTCCATCCTGTAATCCTGTGATCCTGTGATCCTGGATATGTCAGAATACCTGGGGAGTCAAGCTGCTACAGGTGTGTGGGCTGTGTGGGTTCAGATCCAGCACTGGGACTCTGTTCTCAGCACAGGTGGTTACCAGAAGGCATGGCAGATCTCTGGGTGGATGGGGAGTCTGTGTTCTTGTCATAGGGGTCCAGGTATGCTGGTTATTGGAGAGGGGCTTGGAGTGTTACCTGTGATCCTGAATGTGTTAGATACCTGGGGAGTAGAGCTGCAATTGGAGTGTGGGTTGTGTGTGTTCACATCCACCGCTGGTGTTCTCATAGATTTGTTTTTAAATTTTTTTCTGTCACTGCTATAACAAAATCATCTTCCTGATATTCTGAGTCATGACTATGATTATTTTACTCTGGTTTTGTGGAATGGGCTTTATTCAAATTCACTCTTTATTGTAATCATTATTTGCACTGGGGTGTTTGTGTGTGTGTGTCATATACATATGTGGTTGTGGGCATGTGTACACATATGAGTGTGTGTTTGTGCAGGCCAAAGGTTGTCATCAGGTATCTTTATGAACCCTCTTTAGCTTGTTTTTTTTTTGAGACATACACGTCACTCACTGTATCTAGAGCTCACTAATTTTGATAGACCGTCCCATAAGCCTCAAAGATCTTGTCTTTACCTCCTTCAAACTGGGATTATAAAAGCACGCTTGTGCTTTTATATTGGCACAAGAATCCTAACTCAGATCTTCATTCTTACCCAGCAAACACTTTACAGAAACATCTCCCTCACTCCTTCATTTGAGGTACTTTTTCACTTTCACATATTTGTGCTGATCCATCTTCAAATGAATATTGCAAAGAGACCTTCTGTATATATTGAGAGTTCCCTCAGCTCTCTTTTTTTTCTGGTACTGAGCCTGAGAATCCCAACAGCTTTCTTCTTTCCAAACTTCAAGCTTAATTGCCTCCACTGAGAAAGACACTTCAATTTTGCCAAGATTCTTCTACTCCATGCCATGCTCTGGAAACTCCTCCTGAGAGTTATCTGAAAACTATAGGGTTTACCTCACTTGCTTCCCAGCTCCAGGAACAACAGTCCTTTCTCATTCAATGTCTGATATTTTGAAGTTGATTTTTTTCTGTGTATTTATTTTCAAGTTATTCTCAGTAGTTGGTTAAATCTGTCCATGGTCAATCTTTGTGGTTCATGAGCAGCCAATACTTACTCTTTGCATTTGTTTCATTTTATTTATGTGCAAGTATCTGCACATGTATATCTTAGATACCCACAGATGTCAGAAGGGTCATTGGATTCCTTGAAATTGGAGTTCCCAGTGTTTGTAAGCTGCCTGGTGTGGTTAATAGAATCCAAAGCTGTGTCCTCAGATAGAGTAGTAAAATATCTTGCCAGCTCCATAACTAATATTTTTGATGTAGAAATGATACTTCTCCTTATGCCAAATTATACTTGGATTCTCTTAGTATTCAATCATAATTTCTTCTGCTTGGGAACTGAATCTTTATAAACTACCTTTGTTTTGACTAGACAAATTCTAAAAGCATATAAAACAATTGCAAACCCAACACCTTAGAAAAACAAGAGGTGATTGAAAGCAACTATTCTATTTTCATTGTTTGCAAGATTGAGTTAAGAATAATGAAAGGGGTTGGCCAGTAGCCATCTCATTTGTGTTATTCTAAGAGCAGAATCAGTTCCTAGGTCAGTGTATTAATTCCTCAAATCTTGTAGGAAACAGCATAGAAATAATGTCCTGAAGGTTTATTTATGTTGATAGAGCAGGCATTTTTCTGTTCACTGGTTTCTCTGAGGATTTACATCTGCCATTTGCTTTGGAGAATTCAGTGTAATAATGAACATTTGTTTGGGAGTCACATATACATACAGCAACAAAAGCACTAGTATGGCAAAATTTGGATTTTATTTCATGTGGTAAATAGTATTGCTCTAAGGGCTTAATTCTGGTTTGTGAAACTCTGTCATCCACAACCAAAAGTCAATACAGAAAGGGAGACTTAAAATAATTACAAGGAAACTCCATAAATTCAGCCTCAAACTTACAACATAATTCCAAACTTAGTCATTTCTAAATGCACAGTCAATGTCTCAGTGGAATAGTGCATCAGAACCCGAGCTCTCATTTATGTTTTTAAATAATTGAGCATTAAATAACAGAAACAAGCTAGAGGCTTCATGGCTGTGTAGCAGCTGGGAAGGTTTTAGTTCAAGATTTACCTCTTTCAGTCTTTCTCTATATTTCCTAGCATCTGCCAGTAAAATATTCTCAATAAGTAATTTTATTGCCACAGTTCATAAGCTTCAATGACACTTTTGTCTACATTCTACTCTAAAACTTGGCATAATAAACTTCAGTTAGTGGCATTACAGTGAGTGTACTAGCTTTGCAGACCCTGTACATTCCGTCAGTCATTAGTAGACCAGGATCTCAAAAAGTTCCACTTGGGTGTTTGGCCTCTTAAAAAGATCTGCTGAGATACTGAAGAACTGTTAGAACAAGAAAATAAAGAGAGTCATCCTTCATCTGAAGCAATAGCTTGTAAGTCATTGGGTTGTCCTTTTTTTCTACATACAATATAAAACAACAGTTCTGGTTTTTGTGAATTCAACGCTAGACAGCAAGAAATTTTGTAGTATTCTTTTCACACGTTTGGGCTTCAAGAAATGTAAGATTCCACCGATTGAGAACCTCCCCGCCGCGGGGTGGGGGGGTTGGTGGGGGGGGGAAGGGGTGTGGCTGCCCACCTAGTGGCAAATAAAAAATTAAGAAAAATAATTAATTTATAAAAAAATAAAAAATAAAGAAAAAAAAAGAAATGTAAGATTCTGCCTTTTGCACAAATAAAAGCTAGGATATAGGGGTTTACTTTTGCCATTTTACAATGACAAACACATGCTATTCTAGTATGATACTTCAAATTAACCTTATAGTTCAGTAACTTAAAAGTTTTGAAATTTCTTCCCCACCTGTTTAGCTTTATTGGCTGCAATGTCATTCATGTCAATAAAGTAAAATTTGAGTCTGAGTCATTATGTTTTCACTTCCTCTCTTGTGACAGGCAATATTTACTCTTTGAGAAAGTAACTAAAAATTATCAGGTTTGTACACAAAGTAGCTCATTTGTATATTAATATTTCATTTACTTCTAGGATAGCTGCTAGCCTTTTATTTTTCATTTTAACTTCATAAGGTTTTTATTCTAGTTGTATATATACTTGTGTTCAAATTAAAAAGAAATATTTCTTATCACAATTTTCTAGAAGATCAAAAAACTAGGATAACATAAAAAAACTCATATTGATTTTTCAAGTAGAAAATTATGTCTTTCCTTTTGTCTTTGTCAGCATGTATTCACATTTATGAGCATAGGCATATGCATGCAATGTTACAAGTCTGGAGGTCACAGGACAACACAGCTCTCTGTCTCAGGCCTCTACGTTCTTTGAAGCAGACCATCTGGTGTTTTGCCTTTCTGTATGATAAGATAGCTGGTACTTGAAATTTTTGGTATTCTTCTGTTTCCTCCTCTTTCTTGAAGTTTGCACATTGTGGCTGCAGACATACACTAAACAACTATATTCAACTTTAAGTAGGTTCTGGTAATTGAACTACATTCTATCTGTTTTCACAACAAAGTCTAGTTTCACTCAGCCATCTTACCAGCCAAATATTTCAGATTATCATATCTATAACAACATAGCAATTTTTGAGCAGGGTATTAAAAGACAACCAGATTTGAAATTTGTAATTGCTCTCTTTCTGGTGGCTATCCCTACAGTTGGAAAGTGCTTGCATATCACTACACTCTGTTTTCTACCTAATGTTCTTCATGTTTTCCTCCAAACCCTGTCACATACTGTATGTGGTTTCACTTTCTCCAGTCTTACCATAGCATTACTTAGCTTTTCCATGATATTTTCATTCTCTCACTTGGAAGACCCAGGACTCCCTAAGAATTCGTGTGTAGCATTTTAATCTTGTTTCCAACATAATAGTCAAGAAGTAAAGTATAGGAAAAGCCTCTAAGGGTGAGAGTAGTCTTATGGGTTAGTAAAATGTCTCTAAAAAGAGTATGTTCCTTAACTAACAAGCATACCTGCCCTCGGCAGTCAGCCAAGTCAGTGAAAACAAGATCTCAGATATACAAATACCTGATTTCTGTGTGAGAGATTTTATGGCTTATAGAGGTTAATTATGAAATATCAAATCATGTATAGCTAGAAATGTCCAGCAGAAGCTGTGTTCTGCCAACACTATTTGAGGCCTTCCAGAAAAGGTAAAACTGACAGCAGAGTTCTAATTAGAAGTTTTCATAACAATCCAGGAAGGATAAGCTGGTGGCAGTAAAAAGGTTTTAGACTCCAGGTATAACTTGAACACAGGTCAGCCACAATAGCTGATAGGAGGAGTAAATGTAGCCAAGACGACCTCAGACTTGATTGAAACTGTGAAAGGATGCTCACCATATAACCAAATGTAAAAATTTGTAGACTCACAAGAACTATACCTAGGTTAGTTTTAGAAATGCTAAAATTGAAACTCATTTGTGGAAAAAAGGAATCCCCAAACAACTCAGGTTATTCCCAAGTTCTTCACAAACTGACAGCAGGCCCTGTTGCTGTCTATACAACATCTACACAACTCATTAAACATAGGGCTATTGAGCCAGTACCTACAGTACCTTCTCTTGGCCTCTTTTCTTTCAGCTGGTTTGTCTTGTTCAACTTTGATATAATAATTTTGGTTTTATTTTATTTTATTTTTATTTTATTTTCTATAACCATTGTTTATATTCCAAAGGCTTTCCCCTTTCCCAATTCCCCCCTCACCATATGTCCCATAAGTCCTCTTCCCTCCACCCATTCCCCAGTCACTCCCTCCCCCCACCATTTCTCTGTTCTGGTACTCTCCTATAATACTGGATCCAATCTTTTCAGGACCAGGGTCCTCTTCTTCCTTCTTGGGAATCTTTTGATTTACTAATTGTTCCTTGAGTATTCAGAACTTCTAGGCTAATTATATCCACTTATCAGTGATTGCATTTCATTGTATTCTTTTGTGATTGGGTTATCTCACTTAGGATGATATTTTCTAGTTTCAACCATTTGCCTAATAGGGTTATTTGGTTCTCTGGGGTCTAACTTCTTGAGTTCTATTTTTATTATGCTTTACTGGAAACAAGTAATCAATACAATGAAGAATAATGAAACTCATGACAGGCATCCAAGAAGAGGTACTCGATAGACAAGTCTATTAGCACTTAGGAGATCTCACCAAACTGCAGAAGTAAAGTAGACATTAATGGCACATAGTATTTAAAGCTATATTTCTAGCATGATATTGTAAATGAGGGATACAGAGAATTAAAGGTTAAATGACTCAGTTCAACAGCGCTTTCACGGATAGGATGGAGGTATGAGGAAAAGCCAGATGAAGAGTCAAGGTAACATAAGCAGCATGAGAAGCAGATACCGTATCCATCCAGGAACAAGGAAGAAAATGTTTAAAGAATAGAGTGATGGATTACTTTGTACATAACAAGTGTTCCTTCAAATCTCTTTCACATTGGAATTTTCTGCTTCCATTCTTCCTTAGTAGGAGGCATTTAACCATCTTATACTCCCTAAACAATTGTCATCATAGAACTTATGATGCCACAGTGTATGATGCCACAGTGTATTACCTTCTGAAATAGAAAAGACACCATTCTAGTTTCTCAACATAAACTTAAGTTCTACCATGATCTAGAGTCTGACCTTATACATTCTCCAAAGAGTGTGCTGTTCTCTTTAGACGTTACCTCATTAATCCCAAGGAATAAGTATATAAATATTAAAATGTATTTGGAAGTGCATGTGAAGAATTAATTGTTTAAAATAGGTCATCTAGAACATTTAAAATAATAAAAACCCGAAGTTATCTGTAGACAGATTATTATATTTTTTCCTAAGTTTTTATGCATGAATATTCATGGTTGACACAAAGACTGAATCATTGAAACACCAATTCCATGTTTTCTGATGCTATCTCCAATAACAGATACTCAAATGTTATTTCTGATTTAAAACTACAGTCATCATCACAATTATTCACAAGACCCTTAATCTGTGGTAGCACTGTGGTATCAAATTGTCATAGTTTCCCTTTAAAACATTTCTAGAGTTACCTGTTTTTAAAGGAGGAGCTCTCATCTTTTCTTAACATCTAGAATATACACAGTGTCTTGTAGACAAAGTGATAACAATAAATATGTGAGAAAAAAACATAGTGGAGGTTCTGAAACTTCAACTGTCTCTGCAATGTACTATGGCAAAAAAATGTAATGGCACTCAAAGAAAAAATTAGAAAATAGGATATGGCAAACAGAACTAAACTAAAGGTTCTTAGAAAAGAACTAACAAAATTAATGACTATTCAGAATTGAAAGAAAGTTATCAAAGGCCATCAGATAAAAATAATATAAATATTTATTTCTACCTGTACCTATCTATGTATATATTTAAGACTTTAAAAGTAAAACTGAAAAAAAAAAGTAAAACTGACTGAGGTTAAGAAGAGAAAATCAGGGCCCTACATTCCTTATTAAAATAGGTATAAACATTTGACAAACTCTAAAGCAGCCTACATACAAAGCACATATGCAATATCTATAAGCAATGATGAACCATAGAATGATTTTGAGTGGAGAAGAACTTAATCATGTGTGACTTTGCTAAAATAAATCTGTCATTGGTATATAGCATATATTATAATGGTACATTCTGCACAATTGTTCATGATATTCTTCCAAGGTGGACATGTAACAGAAATATGGCTCCTTGCAGCACATGTGATTAAGCCAGACAATAGTAATGTGGCAGGTTTAACTTTTGACTTGTCTGTGAAGCCTTCTTTCATGCCATAGATAGTTGTAGAAAATCAATAAGAAATGTGGTACCATGAATCAGATAGTAAATGGTAGCTAAATTGTGGTGTCATTTAACAACCCTAACTGTGCTTTGAGTTGTTAAATATAACTCTAGATAAATAGAATTTGGTTCACATCTATAAAATAAATGCTGAAGAGTTTTTCATCAGTAATTTTAGTAACAAATAGCTGTAAGAAAAATGCATAAAGATAGTAATTTATTTACATGTGAAAACAAATGTAAGATATAAAGTGCTACATTTAAATAGGATGAAATGTAAAATTCTAATAAAATGAAATTCAAATGTAGGACTCACACATAAATAAAACTGTACATTTTGTGTCAAAAATACTTTTAATAAGTAGAAACAATTTTTGAAAGAAATTTTCCTTTAAAATTAAACATTTGTATTGCCAACAGCCTAGTGTAAGTGTCTTATAAATGGAGCCTTATTTAATTTATTTTTTCTAAAATTTCAGAGCTTGAAAATGTAAATTTAAGATTGGACAATGATTCCATCAGTAATGTTTCTGCTGCACAAGAATAAGAACCCAAGTTTGTATCTTTGGCACTCATGTAAAAGCCAGGCATAGTTTCACAAGTCTCTATTGTCAGTATTTGTGGCCAGAGATAGGAAGGAAACCAGAGCTGACTTGTCCTGCTAGTATAGACAGCTCATGAGAGGTCCTGTCTCAAAAAACAGTGTGAAAAGGAATGGTGGAAGACAATATGAATGTCGGCACTTACTTAGAAATTGAGTTTTGGCATATGTACATGCCTATTCCAACATGACCAGTGTCCTCATTAATGAATAAATAAACAGAAGGAGACCCACTGAAAGACTTCCATGTGATTCCAGAGAGGCAGCAGGCCATGTATTACAAGCAATACTAGAAATTTCAAAAGAAAGCAGGATCTTATAGCTTCCAAAAGCAACATAGGCATACAGATGACTGATTTCAGACTTAAGTCCTTCAAATCTATAAGAGACTACATGTATTATTTTCAGCTACACTGGTTATACTCATCTGTTTTAACATTTGAGGAAGAGAAAAAGATGAATACCTTAGCCAGGCTTTAAATGCTACTTTTTATAAGAGATGTAAATTCCACTGAGAACTTAACTTCTCCGTCTTATGAATTATATCATCTGTAAAGAAGGAATTCCAATAGACTTCTGTCACTGCATTACAAGGCCTGAATGACAGTTCCTAAGAATAGAAACTTGTGCCTAAAGCAGACAAGGTTTCACCAGAACTCATTATTTTATCAGATATGATAAGCCTTGAAATGTGTGTAACATGGTGCTATAACAAGGAAAAGATTTGATAGGTTTAATTGCTATTCTTATTAAATAGTAAATATGTAAAGAGTACAAGTTACCTCAAGCATAGCAAGACTTCAATACATTTGTTTCATCATTGTTAGTCTTGGAAGTAATTAATGTACTTCTTGTTATAATTCTAAGCAAAAATGAATTATTTTGAATAGTAATTAATGCCTGGAAAAACTGTGAAGCTCTGTGTGTCTATCATTGTAGTTTTCAAAAGATTAAAACACATAGCAAGCTTATTTACTCTTAGAAGAGGATGATATTGCAATGTTGTAATTACAATTTAAAATACATTCATCTAAAATATAATTCATAAATAGGCCAAGTGATATATTGACCAGGAGAGTGAATAAATATGATCATAGTTATCAGCTAGTCTATGGACTATTAAAGAGATAAAGATGAAGGTTTATTAAAAAAAAAAAAGAATGTCTTATACAATGAGGAAGAGTTCATGAGGACCTATTAGGACATCTAACTTCAAACAAGGAACACACAAGGAACTCTCAGGAGAAGGGGAATATTATTTGAAAAGACAGTAATAAAAAATATAGCAAGGTGGGCAGTGTTAGTCAATGTCTTTAATCATAGCTCGCGGGAGGTGGGGGCAGGCAGATTTCTGTGAGTGCAAGGTAAGTCTGTTCCACACAGGAAGATCCAGTTCCTGGTAAAGCCTGTATCAAAAAATCAAAACAAAGCAAAGCAAAACAGCATATTAAATAAATCAACTTCCTATTTTAAATACTTGGATCACAGGACTATTGTTTTGAGAAAATGGACATTCACTTATTAATGAAAGAATGAATATCTGCACTCACATTTCATTTAGATCAGTAAAGAATTATGTATGTAACATATATGATTATATTTCATGTGTATATAAAATACCTTATTCAGTCTTGTATATATATGCATATATGTATATGTTTATGTATATATATTAAATATATATTTTAATGTTACCAAAATACAATTTCTGTGTAAGGAGATTTAAGGATTTTATATAATAGTCTTCTAACTTTTTTATGCATTCTAAAATCATATCAAGATAAAAAGTTGGCAAAATGGTTATGTCAAAAAAGAACATACAGGAATTTAATATGTAGAAATGTTCTGATTAGTCACTTAGAACATGAAGTTAGTTTGATGAAAAGCCTGATTGGCACAGGATCTAGCTTATTTTGAGAAAGAAATGAAAAGCAGCTTCACAGACACTTGCATTTGGATAATTGTACTCACGCACAATTAGCTGAAAATGAGAATTTCTTTGTGTTGTTTTTGTTCTAAACAATGGGGATTTACAAATGAAATGATAGTTTTACAAATCGTTTCTGAGTCTTATTTTCCCCATACAAAATCATCTGGTTTCTTACCTCTCCCAGTTCTGTGGAGAAACAAACACAGGAACATACATTAACATTACCACATTTGTTTGAGAAGAGATACCAAAAACATTCATTTCAGCACCTTTTGTAACTATAAACAGGACAACCAGGTAGATAAATTTGCAAATCTGTTTACCTGTTGCAAGAAGAATTTTTTTCTACCAATGATACATATACACAGTGGAAGGTAAGATGTTATTTTTCTTTAATTAATCATTTTTCAATGGAGCTTTTCTTCATTTGTAGTAGTTGGTTTTAAATTGGAATGCTGCCAAATTGATTCTTTAAGTTTTGATAGTACTAAACAATCTTTTTGGAAGTGTTATAAGCCATCCTATGAAAATATCAATGTATCCAAATGCCAGACCTTGAAAAGTGCAGTTTAACTTCAGATAAACTTAAATAAACTTTGCATTTTAATATGTGACTAGCATTCTGTACATCTACAGTATTTGTTTTTTGATCAATTATACATACATAGACATTTTTCAGGAAGTACTTTTTCATTAATAAACCCGTGTTTTATAAACTCTTCTTCACATAAATACCTATCATAAACCAGGTTTTAAGCATCCTAAATTATGCCAAAAGGAAATGGACTACTGTGTACTAGCAGCAGAGTTAATTAGTAGTGACAATATTCAGCAGGCTAAGATCATTTTCCTAAGTAGCAATAAGATACTTTTCCAAGTGACTGGCATAAGAGGACTCACAGCAAGCTCAACAGGAGGGAAATCGTGTCTGGTCCTGTAAATGTAGTCAACTACACATGCCTTACAGGAGAATCTACTACTGGCAATTTCCTAAGCTTACAATTCCTATAATTCTTTACTTTATTATAAATATTTAACCTTATACCTACAGATATATATATATACAGATCCAACTCTTCATCAAAGAAGCCAAAAGTTGTCAAAATTTTAAAAACCTAATCATGGGATGTGCAGCCCTCATTGATAAATCCATGACACAACTGCAGCTAGTGCTCAGGAACATTGGGGAAGAAGATGTAGAAAGATTGTTAGAGCCAGAGGACAAATAAATGGGCAGTGGCATTGTGCCTGTCCTGGCTAGGACTAGGAAGCTACACTCACAATACTGCAATAATATGTCTGCCTAAATGAAATCTGAAGCATTCCAGCATAAGTTGACATATCAGTGTGGATAGGGGAGATCTCCCAAAGGCCCATCCCTAGATAAAAGGTTCCAACAAGAGGGAGACCTGCAATCTGAAGTCCCCACCATCTTGGCTCCTGTGACTAAGCAGCCAGCTCAGCCAGGTACACAGGCATAGCAGCAGGGTGAAAGATCGCTCAGGACACAGTCCACCTGGCTTCCTTCTGCATGTAAGAGCTGGACAGCTCTACAGCTGTCTGGGCACATGTCCTGCAAGGGGGCATCTGTCCTTCAGGGAGTCCTGTGGTTAGAGGGAGTCCTGCTCTCAGAGACCACTTCTGACACATGAAAGATTCCACTTCCTGATACTCTCTAGAGAACTGGCAGGAACAGGTTAATCGCCACTGCCCCATCCATCAGATGTGGTAGGCCTGTGCCACAGCTGACACAGGACGATCCTACTTCCTGATACTCTCTGGAGAACTGGCAGGAGCAGGTTATTTGACCTCTGGCCCTTCTGACACAAGGAAGAGCCTACTTCCTGATACTTTCTAGAAATCTGGCAGGAGCACAGCATTCAAGAACTGGCAGGAGCAGGTCATTTGAGAACTGGTACCAGTAGGTGCATTAGAACTGGTAGAAGCAGGGCATTAGAGAACCAGCATCAGCAAAGAATTTGAAATCTGGCAGCAGCAGAATATATGAGAAATAGCAGCCTGCAGGGCATTCGACCCTTGCCAAGTCTGCCACAGCAAAGACCTCATCACCTGATACTTCCTAGAAAACCAGCTGTTTGTAGGGCATTGGTGAGAAAAAGAATTCTAGAAGTACAGAAAAACAGGCCAGCAGGACAGAGAAGATAGAGACAACAAGACCAGCTAAGACCAGAGATAACAAGAAGGCCAAAGGCAAACCCAAGATCATTACCAACATTAACCATGGCAACATGGCACCACGAGAACCCAGTTTGCCCACAACAGCAAATCCAGCATGCTCCATCACATCAAAAAAGCCAGAGCTATATTTAAAATCATACCTCATATTGTTGATGGGGGACGTCAAGAAGGACATAAATAACTCCCTTAAAGAAATCCAGGAGGACATGGGTCAACAGGTAGAAACACAAAAATTCCTTAAAGAAAGACAAGAGAATATGGTTCAAAAGGTCAAAGCCCTTAAAACAGAAACACAAAAATCTCTTAAAGAAATAAAGGAGAATATGGGTCAACAGGTAGAAGCCCTTAAAGAGGCAATACAAAAATCCCATATGGAATTATGGGAGAACATGAGTCAACATGCAGAAGCCCTTAAAGAAGAATCACAAAATCTCTGAAGTTAACACAGGAGAACATGGGTCAACAGGTAGAAGCCCTTGAAGATGAATCACAAAAATTCCTTAAAGAATTTCAGAAAAAGACCGGGCAGTGGTGGCACATGCCTGTAATCCCAGCACTTGGGAGTCAGAGGCAGGTAGATTTCTGAGTTCGAGGCCAGCCTGGTCTACAGAGTGAGTTCCAGGTCAGCCAGGGCTACACAGAGAAATCCTGTCTTGAAAAAAACAAAACAACAACAACAAAAAAAGAATTTCAGGAAAAAACAAACAAACAAGTAAAGGAACTGAACAAAAGTATCCAAGATCTGAAACTGGAAATAGAATCAATAAAGAAATCACAAAGTGAGTCATTTTGGGAGATAGAAAACCTTGGAAAGAATTCAGCAAGCATCAACAACAGAACATGAGAGATAGAAGAAAGAATCTCAGATGCTAAAGATTCCATAGAAAACATTGACTCAACAGTCAAAGAAAATGCAAACTGCAAAAAGCCTGTAACCCAAAACATCCAGGAAATCCAGGACACAATGAGAAGACCAAACCAAAGGATTATAAGTATAGAAAAAAGCAAGGAATTACATCTTAAAAGCCCAGTAAATATCTTCAACAAAATTATAGATGAAAACATCCCTAACCTAAAGAAAGGCCCATGAACATACAAGAAGCCTACAGAACTCCAAACAGATTGGACCAGAGCAGAAATACCTTCTGTCACATAATAATCAAAACAGCAAGTGCACTAAACAAAGAAAGAATATTAACAGCAGTGAGAGAAAAAGGTCAAGAAACATATAAAGGCAGACCTATCAGAATTATACCAGACTTCTCAACAGAGACTATGAAAGCCAGAAGAGCCTAGGTAGATGTCATACAGACTCTAAGAGAGCACACATGTCAGCCCAGACTACTATACCCAGCAAAACTTTCAATTACCATAGAGGGAGAAAACAAGACATTCCATGACAAAAGCAAATTTACACAGTATCTTTCCACAAATCCAGCTCTGCAAAGGATAATGGATGGAAAATACCAACACAAGGCAGCAAACCACACTGTAGAAAAATCAACAAGGTAATCTTTAACAAACCCAATAGAAGATAGATACACAACCAGAATTTCACCCTTAACTAAGAAGATAACAGTATGCAACAATCAATTTTCCTTAATATCTCTTAATATCAATGGCCTAAATTCCCCTATAAAAAGACATAGACTAACAGACTGGATTTGTAAACAGAACCCAACATTTTGCTGCATACAAGAAACCCACTTCATTGACAAAGGCAGTCACTATTTAAGAGTCAAAGGTTGGAAAACAATTTTCCAAGCAAATGGTCCCAAGAAACAAGTTGGAGTGGCAATTCTTATATTGGATAAAATTGACTATCAACCTAAAGTTGTCAAAAAAGATAAGGAGGGACACTTCATACTGGACAAAGGAAAAGTCTACCAAGATGAATTCTCAGTTCTGAATATCTTTGCTCCCAATGCAAGGGCACCCACATTCATAAAAGAAACTAATAAATCTCAAAGCACACATTGCACCCCACACAATAATAGTGGGAGACTTCAACACCCCACTGTCAAAAATGGACAAATCATGGAATCAGAAGCTAAACAGAGATACTGGAAACTAACATAACAGAAACTAACTCAAGTTATGGACCAAATTGATGTAACAGATATTTATTGAAAATTTCACCCTAAAGCAAAGGAATATACCTTCTTCTCAGCACCTCATGGTACCTTCTCCAAAACTGACCATATAATTGGTCACAAAACGGGTCTCAACAGATATGGAAATATTGAAACTATTCCATGCATTTTATCAGATTACGGCCTAAGGCTGGTTTTAAGCTCAAGCAAAAGCAGTGGAAAACAGACATATACATGGACCTTGAACAATGCTCTCCTCAACAATAGATTGCTTAAGGAAGAAACAAAGAAAGAAATTAAAAACTTTTTAGAATTTAATGAAAATATATACACATCATACCAGAATTTATGGGACACAATGAAAGCAGTGGTAAGAGGAAAACTCATAGCTCTGAGTGCCTCCAAAAAGAGAATGGAGAGAGCTTACACTAACAGCTTGACAGTGTACTTGAAAACTCTAGAACAAAAGGAAGCAAATACCTCCAAGAGGAGTAGACAGCAAGAAATAATCAAATGTACGGCCAAAATCAACCAAACAGAAATAAAAAGAACTTTACAATGAATCAACAAAACAAAGAGCTGCGTCTTTGAAAAAAACAAGATAGATAAACCCTTAGCCAGACTAACCAGAGGGCACAGAGACAGTACACAAACTAATAAAATCAGAAATGAAAAAGGAGATATAACCAGAGAAATTGTGGAAATTCAAAAAAAATCATCAGATCCTATTACAAGAGCTTATAGTCGACAAGGTTTATAAACCTGTATGAAATGGACAACTTTCTAGATACATAACAGGTGCCAATGTTAAAACAGGATCAGATAAACCATCTAAATAATCCCATAAGTCCTGAGGAAATAGAAGCAGTCATTAATAGTCTACCATCAAAAAAAAAAAAAAAGCCCAGGACCAGATGAGTTTAGTGGGGGATTATATCAGATCTTCTAAGAAGAGTTAATACCAATACTCTTCAAACTTGTACACAAAATAGAAACTCAAGGAACACTACCCAACTCTCTCTATGAAGCCACAGTAATGCTTATACCTAAACCAAAGACCAAGCAAGGAAGTAGGACTTCAGATCAGTCTCCCTCATGAACATTGATGCAAAAATATTGAACAAAATCCTGGCCAACTGAATCTAAGAATGCATCAAAACTATAATTCACCACAATTAGGTAGGCTTCATCTCAGAGATGCAGGGATGGTTCAATATACAGAAATCTGTGAATATAATCCACTACATAAACAAACTAAAGGAAAAAACCACATAGTCATTTCATTAGATGCTAAAAAGGCTTTTGACAAAATCCAGCAGCCCTTCATGATAAAAGTCTTGAAGAGATTGGGAATCCAAGACCCATACCTAAAAACAGTGAAAGCAATATACTGTAATCTGGTAGCCAACATCAAGTTAAATGGACAGAAACTTGAAGCAATCCCACTAAAATCAGGGACCAGACAAGGCTGCCTACTCTCTCCCTATCTATTCAATAAAGTACTTGAAATCCTAGCCAGAGCAATCAGGCAGCAAAAGGAGGCCAAAAGTATATAAAATGGAAAGGAAGAAGTCAAAATATCACTGCAGATGAAATGATAGTTTATTGAAATGACCCCAAGACTTCCACCAGAGAACTCCTAAAGCGATAAACAACTTCAGCAAAGTAGCGCAATATAAAATTAACTCAAGCAAATCCTTAGCCTTCCTCTACTCAAAGGATAAACAAGAGGAGAAAGAAATTAGGGAAATGACACCCTTCACAAAAGTCCCAAATAATGTCATACATAGGTTTGACCCTAACGAAGCAAGTGAGAGATCTATATGACAAGAACTTTTAGTTTCTGAAGAAAGAAATCAAAGAAATCAGAGAAAGTCTCAGAAGGTGGAAAGATCTCCCATGTTCATGGATTGGTAGAATCAATGTAGTAAAAATGGCCATCTTGCCAAAAGCAATATACAGATTCAATGCAATCCCCATCAAAATCCCAAATCAATTCTTCATAGATACAGAAAGAACAATTCTCAAATTCATCTGGAATAACAAAAAACCCAGGATAGCAAAAACTATTCTCCACAACAAAAGATCTTCTGGGCGAATCACCATCCCTGACCTCAAGCTCTACTACAGAGCAGTAGTGATAAAAATTGTTTGGTATTGGTATGCAGACAGACGGGAAGATCAATGGAATAGAATTGAAGACCCAGAAATGAACCCACACACATATGGTCACTTGATATTTGACAAAGGAGCTAAAATCATCCAGTGGAAAAAAGATAGCATTTTTAACAAATGGTGCTGGATCAACTGGAGATCTGCATGCAGAAAAATGCAAATAAATCCATCCTTATCTTCTTGTACAAAGCTCAAGTCCATGTAGATCAAGGATCTACATGTAAAACCAGACACACTGAAACTTATAGAGGAGAAAGTGGGGATGAATCTTGAACAAATGGGCACAGGGGAAAAGTTCCTGAAAAGAACATCAAAGGTTTATGCTCTAAGAACAAGAATTGACAAATGGGACCTCATAAAACTGCAAAGTTTATCTAAAGCAAAGGACACAGTCAATAGGACAAAACGGCAACCAACAAATTGGGAAAAGATCTTTATCAACCATACATCCGATAGAGGGATAATATCCAATGTATACAAAGAACTCAAGAAGTTAGTCTCTAGAGTCAAATAACACTATTAAAATGGGGTACAGAGCTAAACAGGGAATTCCCAACTGAGGAAACCCAAATGGCTCTAAAGCACCTAAAGAAATATTCAGCATCCTTAGTTATCAGGAAAATGCAAATTCAAAACAACACTGAGATTCTACCTTACAACAGTCAGAATGCCTAAGATGAAAAACTCAGGGGACAGAAGTTGCTGGAGAGCATGTGGGGGAAAAGGAACACTTCTCCATTGCTGGTGAGATTGCAAGCAGTAAAACCACTCTGGAAATTAGTTTGGTGATTCCTCAGAAAATTAGACATAGACTTAGATCATAAAATTAGACCAGCGGACTCAGCTATACCACTCCTGGGTATATACCCAGAAGATGCTCCTACATGTAATGACACAGGCTCCACTATGTTCATAGCTGCCTTATTTATAATAGCCAGAAGATGGAAAGAACCCAGATGTCCCTCAACAGAGGAATGGATACAGAAACTATGGTATATATACACAATGGAGTGCTATTCAGCTATTAAAGACAATGAAATCTTGGGCAAATGGATGGAACTAGAAAGTGTCATCCTGAGCGAGGCAACCCAATCATGAAAGAACACACATGGTATGCATTCACTAATAAGTGAATGTTAGCCCAAAAGCTCAAAATAAACAAATTACAATTCATCAAGCTCAAGAAGAAGGACTTAAGTGAGGGTGCTTCGGTTCCTCTAAGAAAAGGAACAAAATAGTCACAGGAGCAATAAGAGAGACAATGTGTGGAGCAGATACTGAAGTCAAGGCTACCCAGAGACTGCCCTACCTGGGGATTCATCCTATAAACAGTTAACAAATCCTGACACTACTATGGATGACAAGAAGTGTATACCAAAAGGAGTATGCCAAGGTTGTCTCAGAAGGGAGCCTGCCAGAGCCTTACAAATACAGAGGCAGATGCTAACAACCATCTATTGGACTGGGCATGGGGTCCCCAATGGAGGAGCTGGAGGAAGGTCCAGAGGAGCTGAAGGGGTTTACAGCCCCATGGGAAGAACAATGATTTCAGCCACTCAGATGCCCCAAGATTCCCAGAGACTGAACCATCAACCAAAGGGCATACATGGTTCTAACCAAAAATGTGGCAGAGAAAAACCTTGTTGGGCATCAGTGGGAGGAATGGTCCTTGGTCAGGTAAAGGTGCAACAGAGGTCCAAACAAAGGGAAACCATGGCAGGGGAGGAAGTGTGTTCGGTGGAGAGGTACATATGTGGAGGCAGGGGGAAGGAGGAAGGGAGAGGTTGGAGTCTTAAGGGAGGGGGGATATCAGGAATGGTTTTACCATTGGCAATGTAAAGAAAGATGATATTCAATAAAAATAAATAAATTTTTTTAAAAAAAAGAAAAAAAAAAGAAAACTTCCAATCAATTACAAACTACTATGTAAGGGAGAATTAGTGTTTCTCAAGGATAGCCCCATAGCTGGCTATCCACTATCATGTGGTCAGCCTTGAAATCATATACATAAAAATAATACTAAATTGACTCAGTAAGTTTTATATGTGTGTATATATATATATATATATATATATATACACACACACACACACACACACACACACGCACACGCACACGCTGAGGGGGTTGAGGCTTCCCTGGGTAACCTCTGACCCTAGCAGTTAAAGTCATTGCTAGGCTGGAACTCCCTCTCCAACTGAGGCTAGACATGGCAGCCCAGCTAGAAGAATAAATCCCACAGACAGGCAACAGTTTGGGGGATAGTTCTCAACCCTTGCTCAAGTTGTTCAGGACCCACATGAAGACCAAGCTAATATGTGTGGGGAGGCCCATATCTAGTCTGTATATGTTCTTTGGTTGGTGGATCAGTCTCTAAGAGCTCCAAGGGCCCAGGTTAGTTGACCCAGTTGGTCTTCCTGTGGCATCCCTGTCCCCTACAGGGCCTGTGATCCTTCCTCCTATTCTTCCATAAGAGTAGCCAAGCTCCATGCTCTGCTTGGCTGTGGTGTCTGGATTTGTCTTGAGTCAGCTAATGTGTTGAACATCTCAGAAGACCACATGATCCTGTTAGCAGGCAATACCAGAGTATTATTATTAATAATGTTAGGGATTGGTGCTTGCCCATGGCATGGGCCTCAAGGAAGGCCAGTTATTGGTTGGCCATTCCCTCAAACTATGCTCCATCCCCTGTGCCTTCATCTCTTGTATGCAGGATAAATTTGGGGTTGAAAGTTTACAACATTTGATTTCTGAGAAGACAAGAACAGAAATTAAGCGTGCTCTTGAGTCTTGGGCTTGAAGGTTTAACATTTCACTCTTCCATGTTAGTCAAAACAAGTTCCATTAGAGAGGGGGCAAATAAAATATATTTTCACAGGAAGAAATAAAAATCTCAATGGAAATACATATAAAGATAAAAGGAATTAGGACATTCATCTTAGTATGTGATATAAAGGCAGGATTTCTTTTATTCCCCCTTTAAGAAATAATGACACTAAGTCTAAAATTTGTTTGTGTACATGTCCAATATTCCAAAATAAAATATTCTTCCTTAATCTCTCTTTCACATTGTTATTGATGTTAACGTATTGATTTTAAATGACACAATACAGTTTATGAGTGTCACTGATACTCATAAACAATGATTTCAGCCACCCAGATGCCCCAAGACTCCCAGGTACTGAACCATCAATCAAGGGGATCACATGGTTCCAGCCAAAAATGTGGCAAAGGAAGACCTTGTTGGGCATCAGTGGGAGGAATGGTGAGTTTAAGGTCACTAGTTTTATGTGCCGTTTGTATAAAGGTATAGTGATCCTGGCCAGTTCCAAGTAATTCAGATTCTTTCTGCAAGGAGAAAAATTATGTTATATATGGATTTGGATATCCTGTTGTTCTTGTAATGATTTAAAAATCTTAGTGTTAAGCATTTCTGTGACTAAGTTTAACAATTTGTATTCTGTACAATATAACTCCCAAAACTATCTCATGGTGCTATTATCTGTAGGTTTATATTTCCTACATATCTTAAGTGTGGTGTATTGTAATGCTGGAATCATATAAAAACAGTTGCAGTACAAAACATTGCAGGCATGCCGAAATCATAGTTCAGGCTTCCTGAGAACAGTACAGGTACAGAATGACCTTCCTCTACAAGGTGTGTTAATCTTATACTTCTGTGAATTGATTCAATGCTATGTCCCAGAAGTGAACATAGAACAATTTAAATAATATGCACACAAAAGTACTTCAATTTATCACAAAATTGGACACAAAAAAACTTCATAGCTGATCTGTTAGGAGAGAAACTGTGGGACTAATATAGAGAAGAAAGAATCTTCCCTAGCCTTAAGAACAGGGGTGATTTTTTTATATCTTTTTTTTAATTTTCTTTTTTTATTAGATATATTCTTTATTTACATTTCAAATGGTTTCTCCTTTCCTGGTTTCCACCCACTAAAAATTCCATAATACTGGCTGGCTCATATCATTGTTCCTCCTATGGCACTGCAAACCCCTTCAACTCCTTGGGACCTTTCTCTAGCTCACCCATTGGGGACCCTGTGCTCAGTTCAATGGCTGACTGAGAGTGTGCTCAGTTCAATGGCTGACTGAGAGTGTCCCCCTCTGTATTTGTCATGCACTAGCAGAGCCTCCCAGGTGACACTATATCCAGCTCCAGTCAGCAAGTACTTGTGGGCATCAATAACAGTATCTGTGTTTTGTAACAGTATATGGGATGGATCAGTAGGTGGGGAAGTCTCTTGATGGTCTTTCCCTCAGTCTCTGCTCCTCACTTTGTCTCTGTATCTTCTTCTGTAGTTATTTTGTTAGCCCTTCTAAGAAGGACCAGAGTACCTATACTTTTTTCTTCCTTCTTCTCGGTCTTCAGTTGATCTGTGAATTGTGTCTTGGTTATTCCAAGCTTCTGGGCTAATACCCACTTATCAGTGAGTGCATACCATTTGTGTTCTTTTGTGATTGAGTTATCTCCCTTAGGATGATATTTTCCAGTTCCACCCATTTGCCTAACATTTTCATGAATTGTTTTTAATAGTTGAGAAGAATTCCTTTGTGTAAATAAACCATGTTTTCTGTATCCACTCCTCTTTTGAGGGACATCTGGGTTATTTCCAGCCTCTGGCTATTATAAATAGGCCTGCTATGAACATACTGGGGCATATGTCCTGATTACATGCTGAGGAATCTTCTGGGTATATGTCCAGTAGTAGTAAAAAATGGTCCTTCAGTAGTATCATGCCCAGTTTTCTGAGGGACTGATTTCCAGAGTGGTTGTACCAGATTGCAACCCCAACAGCAGTGGAAGAGTGTTCCTTTTTCACCACATCCTTGACAACACCTGCTATCTCCAGAATTTTTGATCTTAGCCATTCTGATTGGTATGAGGTAAAATCTCAGGGTTGTTTTGATTTGTACTTCCCTGATGACTAAGGTTATCGAATATTTCTTCAGGTGCTTCTCAGCCATTTGATATTCCTCAGGTGAAAATTCTTTATTTAGCTTTGTTCCCCATTTTTAATAGGGTTATTTGACTCTCTGGAGTCTAACTTCTTGAGTTCTTTGTATATATTGGATATTAGCCCTATGTCAGATGTAGGGTTGGTAAAGATCTTTTCCCAATTTGTTGGTTGCAGTTTTGTCCTATTGACAGTGTCCTTTGCCTTACAGAAACTTGGTAATTTTATGCGGTCCCATTTGTCAATTCTTGATCTTAGAGCATAAGCTATTGGTGTTCTGTTCAGGAAATTGTCCCCTGTGCCCATGTGCTCAGGGCTCTTCCCCAGTTTTTTCTATTAGTTTCAGTGTGTCTGGTTTTATTTCGAGGTCCTTAATCCATTTGGACTTGAGCTTAGTACAAGGAGATAAGGATGGATCAATTTGCATTCTTCCATTTGAAACAACACCATTTGTTGAAAGACTATGTTTTTTTCCACTTTATCAAAGATCAAGTGATCATAAGAGTGTGAGTTCATTTTTGGGTCTTCAATTCTATTCCATTGATCTACCTGCCTGTCTACCAATGTCATGCAGTTTTTAAGACTAGTGTTCTGTACTACTGTTTGAGGTCTGGAGTACTGATTCCCCCAGAAGTTATTTTAATGTTGAGAATAGTTTTTGCTATCCAGCGGGTTTTTTTAATTCCAAATAAATTTGAGAATTGCTCTTTCTAACTCTGTGAAGAATTGAGTTGGGATTTTGATGGGGATTGCATAGAATCTGTAGATTGCTTTTGGCAAGATGGTCATTTTTGCTATATTAATCCTGCCAATCCATTAGCATGGGAGATCTTTTGATCTTCTGAGGTCTTCTTCAATTTCTTTCTTCAGATACTTGAAGTTCTTGTAATACAGATCTTTCACTTGTTTGCTTAGAGTCACACCAAGATACTTTATATTGTTTGTGAATCTTGTGAAGGGTGTCGTTTCCCTTATTTCTTTCTCAGCCTGTTTATCCTTCAAATATAAGAAGGCTACTGATTTGTTTGAGTTAATTTTATATTAGGCCACTTTGCAGAAGTTGTTTATCAGCTGTAGGAGTTCTCTGGTGGAGGGTTTTGGGTCGTTTAAGTACACTATCATTTCATCTGCAAATAGTGATAATTCGACTTCTTCCTTTTCAATTTGTATTCCTTTGGCCTCCTTTTGTTGTCTAATTGATCTAGTTAGAACATTAAGTACTATATTTAATAGATAAGGGGAGAGAGGGCAGCCTTGTCTAGTCCCTGATTTTAGTGGGATTGCTTCAAAGTTTCCATTTATTTTGATGTTGGCTACTGGTTTACAGTATATTGCTTTTACTATGTTTAGGTATGGACCTTGAATTCCTGTTCTTTGCAAGAGATTTAACATGAAAGAATGATGAATTTTGTCAAATGCTTTTTCAGCAGCTAATGAAATGACCATGTGTGTGTTTTTTTCCTTTTGGTTTGTTTCTGTAGTGGATTACATTGATGGATTTACATATATTGAACCATCCCTGCATCCCTGGGATGAAGCCTACTTGATTGTACTGAATGATTGTTTTGATATGTTCGTGAATTAGGTTGGCAAGAATTTTATTGTGTACTTTAGCATCGATATTCATAAGGGAAATTGGTCTGAAGTTCTCTTTCTTTGTTGAATCTTTGTGTGGTTTTAGTATCATCATAATTTTGGCCCCATAGAAGGAGTTGGGTAGTGTTCATTTGGTTTCAATTTTGTGGAACAGTTTGAAGAGTATTGATGTTAGGTCTTCTTTGAAGGTATGATAGAATTCTGCACTAAAACCATCTGGTTCTGGGCTTTTTTTGTTGGGAGACTTTCAATGACAGCTTGTCTTTCTTTAGGGTTTGTGAGTCCATTTCGATGGTCTATTTGATTCTGATTTAACTTTGGTATTTGGTATCTAGGAAATTGCTCATTTCATCTAGATTTTCCAGTTGTGATGACTATATGCTTTTGTAGTAGGATCTGATGATTTTTTTTAATTTCCCCAGTTTCTGTTGTTATATATTCCTTTTAATTTCTGATTTTGTTAATTTGGATACTGTCTCTGTGCCCTCTGGTTAGTCTGGCTAAGGGATGATTTTCTCAAAAAAACAGCTCCTGGTTTTGTTGATTGTTTGTATAGTTCTTTTTGTTTCTACTTGGTTGATTTCAGACCATTGTTTGATTATTTCCTGCCCTCTACTCCTCTTGGTTATATTTGCTTCTTTTTGTTCTAGAGCTTTCAGCTGTACTGTCAAGCTGCTAGTGTATGCTCTTTCCATTTTCTTTTTGGAGGCACTCAGAGCTATGAGATTTCCTCTTAGCACTGCTTTCATAATGTCCCATAAGTTTGGGTATGTTTTGCCTTTATTTTGTATTAAATTCTAAAGACTTTCATTTCTTTCTTTATTTCTTCCTTGAACAAGTTATCGTTGAGTATAGTGTTGTTCAGTTTCCACATATATGTGGGCTTTCTGTTGTTTTTGCTGTTTTTGAAGACCAGCCTTAGTCTGTGGTAAACTAATAGGGTATATTGGAATATTTCAATCTTCTTGTATCTGTTCTGGCCTGATTTGTGACCAATCATATGGTCAGTTTTGGAGAAGATACTGTGAGGTGCTGAGAATAACGTGTATTATTTTGCTTTAGGATGAAATGTTCTATAAATATCTGTTAGATCCATTTGGTTCATAACTTCTGTTAGTTTCACTGTGTCTCTCTTTAGTTTCTGTTTCCATGATCTGTCCACTGATCAGATTAGGGTATTGAAGTCTCCTACTATTATTATATGAGGTATGATTTGTGCTTTGAGCTTTAGTAAAGTTTCTTTCGTGAATGTGGGTGTCCTTGCATTTGGAGCATATATATATATTCAGAATTCAAAGTTCATCTTGGTAGATTTTTTTCTTTGACCAGTGTGAAGTGTCCTTCCTTATTGTTTTTGATAACTTTCAGTTGAAAGTTGATTTTAATTGATATTAGAATGGCTACTGCAGCTTGTTTCTTGGGACCATTTGTTTGGAAAATTGTTTCCAAAACTTTTTCTCTGAGGTAGTGTCAATCTCTTTCCCTGAGGGATATTTTCTGTACGTAGCAAAATGCTGGGTCCTGTTTACCTATCCATTCTGTTAGTTTGTCTTTTTATTGGGGAATTGAGTTCATTGATATTAAGAGATATTAAGAAAATTTGATTGTTTTTTCCTATTATTTTTGTTTTTAGAGGGGCAATTATGTTTATGTGGCTATCTTCTTTTGGGTTTGTTGAAAGATTATATTCTTGCTTTTTCTAGGTTGTAGTTTGCCCTCTTGTGTTAGTGTTTTCCATCTAATATCCTTTGTAGTGCTAAATTTGTGGAAAGATATTGTGTAAATTTCTTTTTGGCATGGAATATCTTGTTTTCTCTGTTTATGGTAACTGAGAGTTTTGCTGAGTATAGTGCACTGTGCTGGCATTTATGTTCTCTTAGTATCTGTATCACATCTGCCCGGGATCTTCTAGTTTTCATAGTTTTTGGTGAGAATCTGGTGTAATCCTGATAGGTCTGGCTTTATATGTTACTTAACCTTTTTTACTTGACCTTATTGCTTTTAATATTCATTCTCTGTTTAGTACATTTGGTATTTTGACTATTATCTAATGGAGGAATTTCTGTTCTGGTCCAGTCTATTTTGAGTTCTGTAGGCTTCTTGCATTTTCATGGGCATCTCTTTCTTTAGGTTGGGGTGTTTTCTTCTATAATTTTGTTGAAGATATTTACTGGCCCTTTAATCTGGGAATCTTCACTCTAGTCTATACTTATTATTCTTAGATTTGGTCTTCTCATGTGTCCTGCATTTCCTGGATGTTTTGTGTTAGGAGCTTTTTGCATTTTGACTGTTGTGTCAAATGTTTTCTATGGTATCTTCTGCTCCTGAGATTCTCTCTTCTATCTCTTGTATTCTGTTGGTTATGCTTATATCTAGGACTCCTGATTCTTTCCCTAGTTTTTCTAAGTGCAGGGTTCTCTCCTTTTGTGATGTCTTTATTGCTTCTATTTCCATTTTTAGATCTTGGTTGATTTTGTTATTTCCTTCACCTGTTTGATTGTGTTTTCCTGTAATTCTTTAAGGGATTTTTGTGTTTCTTCTTAAGAGTCTCTTCCTGTTTACCTGTATTCTCCTGTATTTCTCTAATAGAGTTATTTATGTCCTTCTTAAGTCTCTATAATCATGATTAGAAGTGATTTTAGATCTGACTCTTGCTTTTCTGATGTGATGGTGCATCCAGGACTTGCTATGGTGAGAGAATTGGGTTCTAATGATGCCAAGTTACCTTGGATTCTATTGCTTTTGTTCTTATTCTTGCCTCCTGTTATCTGATTATCTCTAGTGCTACCTGCCCTTGATGTATTTAACTAGATCCTGTCCTTTCTCTGATCCTGGTTGTGTCAGGACTCCTCAGAGTCCAGTTTTCTCTGTGTTCCTGGGATTCTGTTATACTGGGATCCTGGGTATGTCTGAACTCCTGGGCATCAAGCTGCATCCTTGGTGTAGGTGGTGACACAATCCCATGTTACTCATTTATTTACTACCAAATTTTATTAAAAGACTGGAAACTTAATCCCATAACTGTTTTGTTCCCTAACAAATTGCTTGATTAGAGCATTATCATCATGTTAACAAAATGGATTACCCTTGTATGTGCTCTCACCAAGGCCTTGAATCTCATAACCTGTCAACATTTACATTTCAGCCATTGTGTTTCCAGAGCATGTGGCTTGGCTGAAAATCAGCTGCAGGCATCCACTTGAGCATCTTCAAATTATTTTTGTGTCTAAATCCAATTTTTCTTCATTAATTGATTTTTTTTCCATAGAAAAGAGAGATAAGTCTGTCTCTTTTCTACACATACCAATGGACTGTTTTTTTCCTCCCCCTCAAATATGCAAGAATTTTCTAAATATCATTTTAAGTTTTGCTAGGACTTAATAACAGACATAGTGCTACATGGCCTAGAATCCTCAAGGTGAATTTTCACTTTTATTCTCACTGAGAATGTACCAGCAGGGTCAAGAACATTTTCAAATGGCTCTCATCCTAGGAATAAATAATATTTTTTAAACTGAAGGAAAATTCTTAGTAAAAGAAGCCCCTTCTTGTCATTGCATGCTGTAGGGTAACTGATCTGATTTCCCTCCACTAAGGTGACTCCATGGAGAGTAAGGATCAGACATTTGAAAGATTCTAATTTTCACAGCTGCCAGGCAAGAACACAGAGTTCAATTCTGGCGATTCTGAAACTGTTGATATTAAGAGTTTTGAACTTGCCCATTTTACAGTTATGACTATTACACTTCACTGGCGTAAGCTAAAAAAAGCTTTTAGAATCAACATAAAGCATTATTATTTGCTCTACTTTTATTATTTTATATATCCAAGTATATGCTCACATCCACTTGTGGGATTTTTCAGTGTTGACAGAATTGGAAAAAATTAGTCTTTGCAGTATTATTAAGAATTTTGGGGAAAAAATCTTCACCAACTCCACATCCAACAGAGGGCTAATCTCCAATGTATACAAAGAACTCAAGAGGTTAGACCCCAGAAAACCAAATAACCCTATCCAAAAATGGGGTACAGAGCTAAACAGAGACTTTTCACCTGAAGAAATTCGGATGGCTGAAATGTTGCCTCTACAGATCAAGAACTTTCAAGTCAACAGGGCCTGAGAAAAGCAAGGAAAAGAACTTCCTGATGGAGCCCTTGGAAGATGCGTGCATCTAGACTGAGAAATTTGTTTCTATTGCTTTGGAGGGGGAGGGAAAGAAGAGGAAACATCAAGAATAAAAACGAAAAAGTATAGATATGATCACTAGGTAAAGTTAAAGACAGGGATATATATGATTTCTCCATAGGGCAGTGGGAGTCTTAATCAATCTAAAAAGGGACACCTTCACTCCTACCACAAAATCAGGAAAGAAAAACTCAAACTGTTCCAATTTGGAATCAATGAGGAAGAAATGTCACAAAAACACAATCAATCATTTTTCTAGTATGTTAGAAATCTATGCAGACAGTTTGTAAATTCATTTACTGCACTAGAATACCTATGAAGCTGTATTGCTTTTCCACTTTGCTCTACTTTTATTATTTTATTAGTGTAGGCTTCTCCTCTGGTTCACTTAACTCTTCATTCTGATTTCTAATTCACCTGAATGCAGAAATATCAAAGTTCTATCTGGACTAGATTTATTGTGAATATCATTGGGGCTGACAAACTTCCCATAAATTACTACATTTGTTAAAAGTATTAGGAACCTATCGTTTAATTTACTATGCTACATCAGTAAATATAGGTATATAAATCAACACCTTGCCATTCTAAAGGCAATTTATTTTAAAAAGTGATACTTTTTTGACCTTACATATTAAATATATCTATTTACCTATTATGCATATATTCATTTCTATCAACTTACACTGAAGTATGTCTCTTCAGTAGACAGTGTGCAGCAACAAGGATCAAGTAAAATAAACCCCAGAGATGGAAGGTTAAGGTCATTTAGCTCAGTATGCCAAAAGCATGCTTATGTGACGGTCTAATTACAGTCACATGACCCTGGAGTTGAAGGTTCACTGAAGCTTAATCATTTCTGTGGCTTGCTCTGTGCTCTGAACAACTCATTTCATGTGTGTCCCCAGTTTCTACCACTAATCTAATTGGACTAGGTTGGAAGTTCTCTCAAGTAATTTTCATTTCTGAAATTCCTTAGGTGTAGGAATAGAAAGGAATGTCTGCTAGCCAACAATTTTAACAAATTATGCATGCTAAGTGCTTTACTTGATCATCCTGTGTCTCTTTCAAATAAATTACTCTCCTTATTTTATAGATGAGAGAGCAATCATTTAGTGAGATTAAGTAACCGATCAGGCAAACAGCAAGGAAACTGGGATGTTGAGACTAGAACCATCATCATCTTAACCTGTACCTTCACCACTTTGCTATTTTACAAGGATGTGGCCTTAATGTTTCTGATTTAGCAAATACAGTCATCTGGTTATTCACTCATTGTCCTCTGCTTTATACCATACAACAAAAGGTGATCACCACAATAATGCACCAGTAACCTGTAGACCCCCTCTGGAAGCCTATGCCTTTCACTTCTCAGACAATGTGCCTTTGTGACATGTCTTCATCATTGGGCATAGTATTCAGCGTATTGAGTTATAGAGCTTGGTTTTGCTTTTCTGTATCTCCCATGGTTGTATATTACAAAAAGTTATATGGTTGTTTTATTTAGAGAATTTCTGTTATTTGAAATACTTTTTTCTATGCACAACATTCCTAAGAAATATTTATTGAATGAAAGGATAACAATAAAGCAGATATAAATATTTTATTTATATTTATATTTACTGCATTGCATTATTTAGATTATCACTTTTCAATCATTTTCATTGAATCTTGTCTTACTAATAAGTGTTTAGTCAATATTTAAAAGCATAGAGTCCATTGTAATGTCTAAGCTGCTATCTTGACATAATTAGAGTAGGCAAGATTATCTAGCTGATCATACCTGCACAACCTCTCTAGGGTAACCACATGGCCCTTTCTGGGTACTTGTTATACAGGTTACACTTGTAGTTTCCATAGTCCCAAAAGTTAATATCAGTGGCTTCACACATTCAGAAATAGCCATTTCAGGCAGTTTACTCTAATCATGTAATAAGTATTCAGTGTGTTTCTGTTGATTGACTCTAAATTGGAGTCAACTCATTTCAAATTATCTCTCTGCCTGGGGAGCTGCATCTGAGATCCAAAACCATACATTCTCCAGTTTGTGTGTTTAATCACAGCACTGCCAGTGGTTTCTATCATACAATTAAATACACTTGAGCAAAAACAAATGCACCTTTTGTTTAGGAAGGATAAGCATACTGCTTGCTGGGACACAGGAAAAAGAAAGCCTATAACCAATGCCCCTGGTTTTACTAGGAAGCTAATGACAACCAATGAAAAATGACCCACCAAAGAGGACGTCACCATCTTCACAATCAGTCCATTCCTTCAGGGAGACTAAAATCTACAGTTTTTCTGGACATGCTGATGTTTCATATGGAATATTTCTCATTAGTACAGATGAATTCATACAGAAGAGGCTAGAAATAGCAACATGATCAGATACAACGAAAGAGGCATGTGCAGAGTTGTAGTGTTTATAAAACCTGCGCTTATGGAAACCCTCATCAGAAATATCCCAAGTTGTTCTAGCATTTCTTGATATGTTTCAGGAACTTTCACTAATTCAGCTGGACATGAGGACAGGGAAGGTGATTAAGATTCTGCAACTATCAACACAATGAATGAGAGAAACTGAATTTTGGAATGCACCACAGTAAGTTCACTCTCTACACAACTTTTCACAGGGCTCCCACGTATCCCTTTTGACACTCATTGAGCTGTAGGACTGCCACTATCTCTATTAGCATTCTCTATTATAACTAGTCTTGAAATATGCATGTCTGACACCCAAGTGACTACAAGACTCTCAAGACAAAATACATGACATTTGTTTCTGACTTCTGTGCTAGGCCTTTTTCAAAGGGATCATTCATGAAGCATCTCTAATCACCATTACAGACAAGGATGTATAAGCATAAAGCTAGAAATTATCTAACTGACAGCAAGCAGATGAAATTATCTCAATCTCTACCTCATATATCAAAGGTGAGGAAAGTGGACCCCTGGTTAAAGAAAACATGAACAGGAGAATCCGAGGTTTTATATTTTTGACTCATGTCTGAGTTTAGAGCAAAATCATTGTTATTAGTGCCTAGGTTGGCACATGTCCTAGTATATTATTCAGTAAGTGTTTACAAGTAAGTGCTCAGAACAAAAAGAAAGGCTCATAGAGAGGAACACACTTAAACCAAATGAAAATTCTATGTATACAACAAACAGCAACTAAAATTGTTTCCTCAGCATTCAAATGTTAAGGACATCCAGACCCACATCTACTGTCTGCCTTCTTGTGTAGACTTTGTCTGAGACAGGAATTACATACGGTGAATATTAAATGAAAAATTTCAGCTTCTTTTTTTTTCAAGAAGGAAACTGAGAATAAGGTGAAAGATAAAATGCTTTTATACAAGTTTCCCTGAGGGCTTAGAGAAAGGTCACATTCACGTGGAAACAGTACAAGCTACCAGAGACAATAGCTCCTGTTACCATTAGGAAAATTCATATAAGAAAAAATACATTTAGCAGCAGAAAGATTTGCCCAAGGCTATACTTTGAACATTTAGTGATGGATGTTGGAGTACAATTAGGTTAGTAGAGTATGCCATGTTTTAGATTATTAGAAAGGAAGACAAGAGGAAAAAGTGACTCTTAGTCACATGATAGACAAGTATTTTCACTAGGAACATATTTTATTCTTTTGTCAACTCATTATGGGGCTCACAGTGTTTCCATTGAATGACACACTTTTTTAAAAAAAAATGCTCTAAGTTAGCAAAACTGGTTTTGTAAAGGGCATACATTCAAGGATTTAGTTATGAATATAAGTTCACAAACGAGCTCAGATGGCTTTGGCAGGTGAGAATGTAAAACAGGATCTCAATACTTGAACCAAATCATGAAGCAGCATAAATAGACTTATCTCCCCCCCCCAACCCAAAAAATAACCTATCCTTAACACATCAGGAACAGCAGCATGTAAATTCCCAGAGTGCTTCTTATTAGTGCATTTGCCATGCTATCTCATTAATACCATTCTGTTCATAAAAAAGAAAAACCACATCAACAAAGCATGATCCTGGGGTTTTCTGAATCATATAAACAGAAAACAGCATCTACTGCAGCTTGTGTTTGGGGCTTCATTCCCACTTGCTGTGGAAGCCAGCCCTCAGCCAGTGTTCATATCCCCCTTTTCCAGAAGAATCTTTTCTATTTTGTGTTTAAAAATCTACATTCACCCTATCCTTGGTGTGGTATGACCTTGGTATGTCTTCTGGCTGTGATTCAGACCCCAGAAACTAATATTAAAGATGATAGATTCTCTCATGGGATATGAAAGTGTCTTTGTTAAAAAATTGTGAATTTTAGCAATCACATCCTAAACTGAAAATTCTGGCCTCATTAGTAGAGATAGTGTAAGTAATTGGCTCTTGACAATAATTTAAAAAGCCCCAAAGCAATTCTATTTCAACCATCCAGATCTTAGCATACTTGTTATATAGTCCATATCTTTTAGGAGAAAATGTGCAAATACTTATACTAAACAAGAGTTGGAAGGTAAAGCAAAACATGTTTAAATACTTTAAGGTAATTTTAAATGTTCTTTTCTCTTCTCAAAAGACAATTCCAAAATTCAGATAATCATTTTCCTTTAAAGACAAGAGAAGACTAAGCCACTGTATCCTATGAGGTGGGTGACTTAGTAGGAAAACAACATATGATAATTCTTTCAAATTTCTTGGAAAACTTCATTCATGAGCACTGTGTCTTCTTTCATTCTTCAATTCCTTCTGGGCTGCTCTCCCCAGAAATAAAATTTGGCTTTTGTACCTGCTGTATATGTGCACAAAGAAACACATTCCTAAAAAAGTAAGAAATATTCATACCTATTATGGTCTTCATTTTTGTGACCAATCATGTGGCCATAGCCTACATTTAATACTTTTCATTATCAGTCTATATTTTTTGCCCTTGGCAAACATGTTAACTAGTTTTGTTTTCTTGCCTGTCAAGGTGGCTTTACTCCTTGGGTGTTTGGGCTATTTAGCAGTCATATCTGAATTTATGTGTTCAGTTTTCCATTAACATTCATCATAAAATATATTATCTCTCATTTACTAGACCTACATATCCTCACTATCACTGTGTCACGCAGCCCAATTTTTCTCCTTGATAATTAGGATCAATCACATGAATGAGCAAAATGAGTTCATTTGTTGCCAGTTTGTTTGGAAGCATAATGTGTACCATGACAGGTCAGAGTTTTTTACATAGAAATCGGGAATTTTTGCACAGTCCTTGGTGAAAACAGTTTGAATATTTAGGACTTCAAGACAAATAGAGCATAATCATATTTTTAAGAAAGTACACAGTAATTGCGAATGGATAGCTAATGTTAACTGTGAATGACCCTCTTTCTGTTCCATCCAAGTGTGTCCCTGTCAGTTGCTATCACAACATGTCTGGCAACTTCCTTAAGGAGAGGTGTCTCTTGGTTCATAGTTTCAGAGGTAAACTCATTGTCAATAAGCTCCACTGATAGTAGCACCTGGTGAGGCAGAGAACATCATGGTGGTCAGAGCCTGTGGTCAAGGGTGTGGCTCACTTTATGGAGGCCGGGAAACAAAGAGTCCAAAGAGGTGTGAGTCATGTGATATACATACATCTGGCCCAGATCTGGCCCAGATAAGCCCCATTTCCTGCTTTCTAGCAATGTCTCAATAATGCTATCAAATCCGGAATCAAGCAATGACTTTATCCACTAGTTAAGTCAAAACTATCATAATTTACTCATTTCTCAACAATTAGATCAATCACTTAGGGACCAAGGACACATATTTCGGGGTGAGAGGGGTAACAGAAGATGATCTTTCACATATGTATACAGACAATGAGCACCATCCTTTAATCTCTTTTCCTTTTAATCCTGGCTATTTGGTTTCTTTTCTTTTCTAATTTTACATTTCAAATGTTATCCCCTTTCCTGCTTTCCCCTCCAGAAACCCCCTATCTCATCTTTCCTCTAACTGCTTCTATGAGGGTTGTCATCTACCCACCATCCCACTCCTGCCTCCCTGCCCTAGCTGTCCCCTACACTGGGCCATAGAGCCTTCTCAGGATCAAGAGTCTTACCCTCCCATTGATGTCCAATAAGACCATCCTCTGCTACATATGTGGCTGGAGCCATGGGTCCCTCCATGTGTACTCTTTGGTTGGTAGTTTAGTTCCTGTAATCCTGGTTATTTGTAAAACACTGAATATAAATCCTGATGTAGAGTATGCACAGCCTCCAGGAAGGCAAAGTTCCAGCCATTAAAGATACTGTCACAAACTCTAAAACTATGTTCCAAAGGATATTACCTCATTTTATCCAGTCAACATCTTCAGAATGATAAGGAGCATGGTAAGGTCAATGAGTTCTATGATCACATTACCAATTAGCAAAGTCCAGTATGTGTTTGAAACAGGGTTTCTTGAATGTTGCCTCCTGTAGTGAAAAGATAACTTTGGCAAAAGTCAAGCACACTATGGAGAAAGAGTTAATTTTGACTAAAAATTCCTAGCTACATATAGTCCATCATAAAAGTAAAGTCACAGCGAGATTACAGATGTGCACCATTAAACACAGCTGTTTATACAGATGTTTGTGATTTGACTTAGGTGTTCATGCACATCCAGCAAATGCTTTGCCTGAGCCATCTCCTGTTACATTCACTTAAAAAAATAATTTTTCATTTTGTGTGTGTGTGTGTGTGTGTGTGTGTGTGTGTGTATGTATGTATGTATGTATGTGTGTGTGTGAATATGTGTTTCTATGACAGATTCTGGGAATCCCACTCAGAAAGTTAAACTTGATAAGAATTAACTTTATACATACAGCCATCTAAGCTGTCTTCATTAACATAGTTACTCAAAAACATTTAAGGACAAGGGATCCAACAATTGAAAAAAAATTCTACAAGTAAACAAGTAATCATTTTGAAGAGAAAAATCCAGCTAATGAATAATGACTGAATGAAAATTTAGTGTTATGCTCAACCAACAAAAGTAAACACAAAAATACAATCAAATATTTTATTTGTATTTTTTGAAACTTTACTCTCTTTTTTTTTAAATGTTCAAATCAGGATGATTTGGATGAGTGGCTATGCATAAGAAAGACAGCTAAAATTATCTTGAAATAAAATCATTTTCTTGAGAATAGAATATCTGCTAAAAATTAAGCAATATAAACCATTGTTCTTATTAATAACAAGCATTTCTAGAATTTATTCCATTTTTGGCACTGTGCTAAGCGTTTAGGTCATCTTATATCCTGCCTAAAACAATATTATGTTTTATTATTCCTCCTCAAGTTTCAAAAGTTCAAGAATCCAGGTCAAGGTCAGAAAACTGATAAAGGACAGGATGAATTTGCTGAATTTGAAAGCTGAGTTTATCCATCCAGCAAATACATCACATAATATTCATTTGGTGAGATCATGTATTCAAACCATATCTTGCTGGGTGAAGTTTTTTAAAATACCATGACCTTTGTCTAAAAACAGACATCCATTTAAGTAGCATGTATAATTATTTGGATAAAGAGTTTTGCCTTTAAGTAATTTATACCTTTATAACTGTAACATTCATTCTCAAACAAGTATTGAATTCCATCCATTCATTATATAACCTACTTTATCTGGCCTGGCATCATGAACCTGTAACATGTGTAGTCTCATAAGCCTCAGTACTAAAATGTCTTCATTCCTGCCTAGAACTTAATTATTTAATATTACTTAAAATTATTAGTTCTATTTGAATAGGGATCTGACCCTTTCCTGTTTGTTGGGTACCATAAATTATGAACTTCTTGCCAACAGGTCAACTTATCTTATTGCTCTACTACTTGTTTATGGTTTGTCTTCACCATTAGAATATTATCTCAGGAGAAATGTTGTCTAACTGGTACACAGATAGTAGACACAGTGAGCATGAGATTTTTACCTTGTGTCACTTATTTATGTGAAAAGAAAAGCCATACCTTTGTAAATGTGCTACTCAATCCAAACAATCAATAAGCCTCTAAAATTAGACAACAGTTAAGAGGAGTGCCAAGGAGACATAAATATGTTCTCTAAGCTTGTCCTTTAGTTTCAAAATTCATTAAGTAAATGTCATCATGTGTCTTGAAAGAATAATGCTATTTTTTGCCTTTAATATCAGTCTCTGAATTATAATTTCTTGTTGACCAATTCCCATATGGAATTTCATGAGCAAGTGGCTTTTGTTCTGTTTGCTTTCTCTTTCAGAGCCATCTTTTTTAATCCTTTCATTTTTATTAAAGATTATTTTTATTTACTTACAATTGAGCCATTGCCCCCATCCCAGTTCCCCCTTTCACGATTCCTTATCCCATTCCTCCTCTCCTGCCATCAAGAGGATTTTCCCCATCACCGGACCTCCTGCTTCCCTGAGGCATCAAGTCTCCTCCTGAGGCCAGACCAGGCAGCTCTCTGCTGTATATGTGTCAGGGCCTTGGACCGTCTCATACACACTGCCCAGTTGGTGGCTCAGTGTCTGGCCTCCCAGAATTCTGGCTTAGTTAAGACTGCTGGTCTTCATATGGGGTCTTCCTCCACTTTTGCTTCTTTCATCCTTCCCCTAATTCAACCATAGGGGTCCCCAACTGTAGTCCAATGGTTGGGTGTATGTACATCTGTCTCAGTCTGCTGCTGGTTGGGCCTCTCAGAGGACAGCCATGCTAGGCTCCTGTCTGTAACATCATTGCATTAATAATAGTGTCAGGCCTTGGTGACTCCCTATGAGGTGGGTCCCCAGTTGGGATGGTCACTGGACAACCTTTCTCCAAGTCTATTGACTATTTTTGTCCCTGAAGGGGTTTTTTGTTTGTTTTTTTCTGTTGTTGTTGTTTTGTTTTGTTTTTGACAATGTGATGGTTTGTATATGCTCAGCCCAGGAAGTAGCAATATTAGAAGATATAGTCCTATTTGGGTAGGTGTGGCCTCCTTGGAGAAGGTGTGTCACTGTAGCTGTGGACTTTAAGATCCTCATCCTACCTGCCTGGAAGTCAGCATTCTTTTAGCAGCCTTCAGATGAAGATGTAGAACTCTCAGCTCCTCTGCACCATGTCTGCTTGGATGCTGCCATGTTTTTGCTTTGATGATAATGGACTAAACCTCTGAACCTGTAACCCATCCCCAATTAAATGTTGTCTTTTTAAGAGTTGTTTTGGTCATAATGTCTGTTAACAGCAATAAAACCCTAACTAAGGCAGACTGGAATGCTTCTGGGTCAGGCATTTTGAGTGTGAGTTGGTAACAACATCCCTACTCTTGACTCCCTGACTATCTACTGGAGGTGGACTCTGAGTTCCCTCTCCTCCTTGTTGGACACTTCATCTAAAGTCAGTCCCATTGATGTCTGAGAGATTCTCACCTCCCAGTTCTCTAGTACTTTCTAGAGAGTCTCCCTACCTCCCACCTTCTGAGGCTGCATTAATTCTGCCGACCTTCTGGGCTTTTGTCCCCCTCCCCGATCCATGATCCTGTTCTCCTTTTCCCCTCCAGTTCCCACCTCCCACCCATAGTCCTCCTCCTTCTGTCTTTCATTGTTATTGTCTTCCGTGGGACTGAAGCATCCTCACTTGACCTTTCTGCTTCTTAAAGTTCTTAAATTCTGTGGGTTATATCCTAGGTATTCTGTACTTTTTGGATAATTTCCACTTATTAGTGAGTACATACTATGTACTTCCTTTGGTTCTGCTTTTCCTCACTCAGGATGACATTTTCTAGTTTCATCCATTTGCCTGCCAAATTCATGATGCCCTCATTTTTAAAGGCAGAATAGTATTCTACATTACTCCACAGAATCAGAGGTTCAGTCCATTATTATCAAGTCAGGCATAGTGCCAGAAGAGTTCAAGAATTCTATATTTGTATCTGAAGGCTGCTAGCAGAATACTGCTAGCTTCCAGGCAGTTAGGGTGAGGACGGTCTTAAAGCTTATACCTAATCTAACAGGGCCACAGCTTCTATTACTACCACTCCCTGTGCCAAGCATACACACACACACACACACACACACACACACATATATGTATATATATACATATATATGTGTATATATATAACTAATAGATTCATTTACTTTATTTTAATTAAGCAAACATGTAGGTTTGCAAATCACTTTCACAGGTCTACAGTATGTTGTATTCAACTCATGGCAGCTGATCTCCTACCCTTAAATAATTTTCAAGTATTCTGAATAATATTTAATATTACACAGAATGATGCAGTTCACTGTGATACTTCAAGGCATGCATATAACATGTAATTATCAAATTAGGGGAATTATATTTCTTCTCTTTATCATCATTGTATGTTTGGAACCTTTGAATTTATTTGCTTTATTTATTTATAAATTAAAAATACCTGACTAAGAATGATGGTAACTATCAGTGTCTTATTTATTTTTTACCTATATGTACCACCTCATAGTCTTTAGGTCTCATACTACTAATTCACTGAGCTGCTGATAATCATTACCATATATTCTCATTGGCATTAATATCATTTATTATTGAGACCTTGCAATAACTGTACCTCTGGGTCTGTTTAATTTAATTTATCATAAAAATCCTGTGGTGCCATCCAGTTTACTGCAAATTGTAGCATATTACTAATTATGACACTAATCTTTCATTCATAAAACATGCTTCCTTACTCATTTATTGACCAACATCTATTTGATTCCATATGTTTCTATGTGTGTAAATAATTTCTTGATATGCTGACATTATTTCTGGCAATAAACCAGAATTATAGTTGCTGATCATATCATAGTTTTAACAATAGTCTATTGATGAACCTCTGTATTGCTGAAAAGATTCCAAAAGACTAAGCAATCTGGAAAAACAAAGACTAAAGCTCAAGATATTATAATTCTGTGCTAAAACTAATTTTTTAAAAGATACAGTAAAACAGTGTGCCATAAAAACTGACAGAAAAACCAATGGAACAGAGTGCACTGAATCAACTCCACAATCACAGACAAAGGGATTCACAGCAAAGAAAATTCAAACATAAGCCAGAGGAAAGAGATCCCCACCATCATACTGTGCTGGGTAAACTATATCGACATGCCTACTGAAGCTTGAACCCAGAATCCTATTTCCTTATCCCTTAAAATGCTTCTTTCTGTCATTTTTCTCTTCTTACAATTTGCATTCTGTGTGTAAATGTGCTTTCTGATAATAACTATCAGGTTTCTGAAGCTCTGTTCATTTTTCATCTCTCTTATTTTATTTTTCAATTCTTTCATTTCTCAAGGTAGCTAGAGAAATGTCCTGTTTTCAGATTCACTGATTTTTCCACCTTCTGGACTCTACTACTGAACCATTGTCTAGAAGTCTTCATTTCAGCAACGCCAGGACTTCTCTGTTGTGTTGTTCCTTTCTATAATTTACATATTTTATAAGAATTCTACATTTGATGAGATACTATACTTACGTTTTCATTTGGTCCTTTAAGCACACATTCTTTTTTTTTTTTTTTGGAGACAGGGTTTCTCTGTGTAGTCCTGGCTGTCCTGGAACTCACTCTGTAGACCAGGCTGGACTCGAACTCAGAAATCCACCTGCCTCTGCCTCCCAAGTGCTGGTATTACATGCATGCGCCAAGTTACGTGCAGCCTCGTATAAGAAAATAATAATAATGGGAGAAAATAACGTCTGTTAGTCTGATAGAATGAGCTGTACATGTGTGTAATTAGCATAGGACCTAATACATCTCGTGCAGAGAAGCAGTCATTTCCTGGTGCCTGGTATGCTAGACTGCTCATAGTAGTAGCTGCTGAGGAGTAGTGGCTCCTGAACACAGGTCCTGCAAGAATGGTGAGTTAGAAAACTGTTTGACTGGGGCCTGCCCATGAAGCACAAGCTGAGAAACAAGCAGAGCAGTGCTGGCTTTCGAGACTGTAGCCCAAGTACCTCCTGGGAACCTGAAGCTAAAAGTATCTAAGATGATCCTAGAGTGATTTGCATGAGAAGGAATGAACCACTACTGACTCAAAAAGTGGGTAATCCAAATGTGTTCTGCTTTCCAAAGATGTAGGTAAGGGAAGAGTGGGGGTTTGTCTGACTGTAATTTTAAGAAATAAAATATTATTTCAAAAATATTCAAGGTATGATTCAAACCTGGTGAAAACGATTGCTCTCTAACAAGAACTGTAGAGTATTTTACACACAAACACACACACACACACACACACACACACACACACACACACACATGCACATATACACACATGCATGCAGGCACACAAGCACGCGGAACTGAAATCTCAGGAGACCTCACAGTGACAAAGATCAAAACAGACACAGGTAAGTTCTTCCACACCGTCTCAAAATCTTGACTACAGCAAGCTCTGTGAGGGAAAGGACATTCCGTAGCATACCAGAAACACATGAGGAAATTCCTGAAGCATAGAGACTAACACAGAATTCATAGTCACCAATTTAATGTGTTTGAATTAAGACTGGTAACTTTCGCAGCTTTTGATCACCTACATAGGACAGGGGTAGAAATAGAAAAACCACATACAACCCAATGAGAACGATGAAAATAAAAACTTTTACATTTTACTTTTACTTTTATTAACATTTTCATCTTTTATTATACTTATGAATTTTAACCGTCTTTGTTTCAGCTTCTCCCATTCCTGAAGGTGAGATTTTGTGACTTTCGTTAGTTGTCCCAATTCTGTGCTATTTTCTCTCTATCTCTAACACCTTTCCTTTTAGTCCTGTTCACCTTACTCCTACTTCCCTCCACCATCCCTTCCACTCTTTACTATTTAGGTATTAATACTCTTAGTTCTACAAAACTACTACCTACATTTGGTCAGAATCAGTTCCATAGTGCTGTTGTCTCAGAACCTCATGAGGGACACAGTTTACATACATATGGGTTTTTTGTTGTTGTTGTTGAAGAACAACAAGAGGGTTGATATAAAACCATCATGTCTGTTGTCAACATTGGCTTTCCCCCTTAAATAACACTGGAGACAACAAATCCACCTGAAGACAGCTTCATCGCGAAGACTTGGGAAAAGTGAAGCAAGCAAACTCAAAGAATAAATAGGAAGGAAGTGAAATACAAATGGAGCAACATCACAATCCAGTGGAGGACACCCATCACTGCCTAATGCCTAAGCCCAAATCTATGGCCCAATGAGAATGTTTCACACTAATGTTAGACCTTAGAAAACAAGATTCGGATGTCTTCTGGCATTTTGCTGGGGCAAAAGTTTTGTATAGAGACTATTAAAGTAAAGATTTCTTGCTATAACAAAGTGATGCTTTAAAGGGAACCAAACAGAAATGATGGTTGTCACCAAATTTATATTAAATGTAAATGCAATGTAAGTAATGCTTTATTATTCTTGCCATGATAAAAATCAAACCTTGAGTCCTATGCACAGGAAAATGTTAACAAAGCTTGCTCTGGTTAGACTTGGGTCCACACGTACTAAGTAGATCTGAAGCACTCGCTAGTATTTGACACAGGAAACCAATGTTGAGAGATGTCAATGGGATTTCATGGGTTTCTTTAATAAAAGCTAGTCTCAGATTTCTTGACAGTTTTCTTGATGATAATTAGCCTTTCCACAGGACAAGATATCAGAAAAAAGTCATGTGTATACACTTTCTATATTTTATTTAAAATATTTTTATTTTTATACTTTCCTCTCTATTTACTTCTCACATTCCTTCCACCTTCCTTTCATCCAGATCTACCCTTTTCTGCCTCTCACTAAAAGTATTCCAGCTCCTAAGTGATAATAATAAAAAGTTAACATAAGATGAAACAAAAACAAACACACTGGAATAGGACAAAACAAACAAGCAGAAGGAAAAGAATCAAACAAAAAGTGCAAGAGAAAGAGAGAGATGCAGAGATGCACTGAAGCCCAGACTGTGTTGAAAATATAGTAGGTCTGAAGGAGATCATAGAGTGCTATAAAGGACCTTGGAGAGGCATCTTCCAAATATCTTTATTTGCATATCAGAAAAGTAAAGCCTACTGAGTTGCAACCTATACATTTTCCTAGTGCTAGACATATCAGGCTACTTATAAACTATGAGTCACTCCTTCTATTAAATATAATTTCCAATATATCACTGGTAGTGGTGAGAGACCAAGATGCATTTTTATTTCTAGAAATTAGAACTTTCAATTGGCTACTAATTTCCAGTTGAGTATTTGCTTACTGATGTTGCTTACTTTACAAACATAAAGAGCCCTCACTGTGCCTTGGCCTCTAGTTGTGTTGTCATTTAATAACCTACTTTTCAAATTCCGTAATTAGTTCAAAGGATATTGCAGTATGCCCCTGACACCAGCCTCCCAGCATAGTCATAAACACATATACACATACACATACACACACACACACACACACACACACACACACACATACACATGCCATCCATTCTTTTTTATCTTTTTTATTTTTATTTATTTTGTTTGTTTTTATTGGATATATATTTATTTACATTTCTTTTCCCTTTTCCTCGTTCCCTGCCCCCCAAAGGTCCCACATGCCTCTTTCCTTTCCCCTGTTCCCCCATCCACCCCTTCCACTTCCCTTTTCTGGTATTCCCCTACACTGATGCATTGAGCCTTTCCAGAACCAGGGTCCACTTCTTCCTTCTTCTTGGACATCATTTGGTATGTGGATTGTGTCTTCGGTGTTCCAAGATTCTAGGCTAATATCCACTTATCAGTGAGTGCATACCATGGGTATTCTTTTGAGACTGGGCTACCTCACTTAGTATGATGTTCTCCAGCTTCATCCATTTCTCTAAAAATTTCATGAATTCATTGTTTTTAATGGCTGAATAGTACTCCATTGTGTATATATACCACATTTTTTGTATCCATTCCTCTGTTGAGGGACATCTGGGTTCTTTCCAGCTTCTGGCTATTATAAATAAGGCTGCTATGAACATAGTGGAGCATGTATCCTTATTGCATGCTGGGGAATCTTCTGGATATATGCCCAGGAGTGGTATGGCAGGGTCCTCTGGAAGTATCATGTCCAGTTTTCTGATGAACCACCAGACTGATTTCCAGAGTGGTTGTACCAGCTTGCAATCCCACCAGCAGTGGAGAAGTGTTCTTCTTTCTCCACATCCTTGCCAACACCTGCTATTTCCTGAGTTTTTAGTCTTAGCCATTCTGACTGCTATGGGGAAATGCAAATATTTTTTATTTTTTAATTTCTTTTATTTATTTATTTTTGATTCGATATTTTCTTTATTTACATTTCATATATTTCCCTTTTCCAGGTATCCCCTTCAGAAACCCCCTATCTCATCCCTCCTCCCCCTGCCTCTATGAGAGTGCTCCCCAACCTACCTACCCAGTTATCCTTCCACACAGGCATTCCCCTATACAGGGACATCAAACACCCTCAGGCCCAAGGGCCTCTAATCCCACTGATGTCCATCAAGACCATTCTCTGCCAAAGACAGAGGCAAAAGCTCACAGACACCATCTATTCTTAACAGTCTGATTTTTCCCTAAGAAGCAAGTAGCATGATTCCTAGCAGGGATTGCTGAGAACTGGCAGTTAGTTTCTGTGGGTGAAAGCAGCTGAGTGGGGGGAAAGAACTGAGGGCCCCTGCCTCAGTTAAAGGGGAGGAGCTACTTGGTTCTTCCAAGGTGCTCAGTACAGACTTGCAGTCCTGTGCTCATCTTTCCATGTTAAACAAAAGTCAGCAATCTATTTCACCATTAAATATTTCAATATTTAAATATCAAAAACCCATTTTAAGATTTTTGAGGATCTGTTCACTAAACAAGTAGGACATTCTTATTTAATGGCGTGCATAGATATAGATATATAGATCTAGATCTAGATCTAGATCTAGATCTAGATCTAGATATAGATATAGATATAGATATAGATATAGATATAGATATAGATATAGATATAGATATAGAGATGTACATGTACATATACATATATATGTTGTTTTTTTAAAAAAATAACTTTAAGTCAAATAAAATATATCTGGGTATAAAACATGTGGACCAGAGACTGCCAATACGTGTAGAGACAGACTATTCGACACCAAGCCCAAAGTCATGATATTTAATAAACTGCAGAGCGAGGCTTACCTTGAACCTCAGACTTGGCTCACCTTAAAGCTTCCCTAGATTTCTACTTAGCTCTCTAGTATTTTGGAAGTGACTTGAAAGCACCGGGTTTTGTCAAAGCTTTAGAATGCCTCTTCTGCCAGGGCAGTGAATCACACTCACAGAGCCTTGGCTACGTGTATGCAGATGTGTTCCAAGTTGAGCTCCCCATGTAGCACCAAGTCACCAATTTTCAGATGACGGATCCTTTGGCTGATCCTGCTCACTGAAAGTTTACCCTCTATACCCTCTAAATTGGATGGCTTTGAAACTGGCACTCACAGGAAAGAAGCCTGTGTGTGTTGGCTGCGCGTTCACTGGTGTCCTGTGATTGCCAGTGTTCAGCCAGAACTCACTCAACCCTGGCCCACTGCTCTTCTCACACGTAACAATCCCTGGCTCAGCCTCAAGTTTTATATGAATTTACTGAACAAGTTTATGTACCACAACAAACTTTCTCAAGCACCAAGAAAAAAGAAATTTGCATGTTTTCATCAACTTTATATACTTGGCTCTTTGTTCATCAATTTATTCAATATCTGCAACAGTCCTATGAGATACACTGGAGGAGTCTAGCTTTATAGATAAGGGACTCATCAAAGTCATGCAAATTCTGGTGTCTGTCAAGAATCAAATTACAAAGCCTACATTTTATCACATTAATTTGAACCTACCTAAGGAAATTATTTTCAACCTAGGACTCACAGAAAATCCACAAGACAAATGAAGTAAACAAATGTAATTTGTATATAAATTTTATAATTCTCCCATACAGAAGCCAATATGCAAACTTCCATAGAGGAAGTCTACCAATAGTCCTACATAGCCATGAGTTCTCTGAAGCACACACACCAATGAGGCATGATCACCCTACGGTTGCAGTAGTGGCACACATATCTTAGAGATAATCAACAGCTCTTGGATTAGATTTTAGACCTTTTCAACGAGAGAGATGCCATCCATGCCTTGGACTGACTACCTAGATATTATTCTACATACATGCATACATACATACATATGTGTATCAATGAATTTACATGTGTGTGTATATGTGCATGCATGTGTAGAAATTAATGATGGATAGATGACAGCTTATTTAACAGTGTACACTGCTTTCACAGAGGATCCATGTGCAATCCCCAATACTAGCCAGATCACTACTACCTGTAACACAGGCTATAGGGTGTATGATGCCCTCTCTTGACCTCCACAGGCATGGTATTCATGTCAACCTAACGCCATGAGTATATATCTAACTTTATTTAAAATTAAAAGAAAAATGTTTGCAATTTTTAATTTCTTACTAATATTACATACAGTTTATTTTTTTAATTTCTCTATCTCTTTCTGTCTCTGTTTCTCTCCCTCTGTGTGCATGCGTGTGTGTTTATCAATAATAATTAAGAAAGAGGCAAAGAATTTGAGAGAGATAAAAAGGGAACAACATAGGAGAAGGTAGAAGGAGAGGAGTGGGAAAATAAAAATAAAAATACATGGATTTAATCAGCATTACATGTTGGTTATAAGATAAAACATTTTCAAATTATAAAAACGTTCTTTGCTTTATTTACATCCGCTGTTAACATACATGGGTCTCTCAATTAAATTCTCCAAGAATTAGACTTCATTGTGCTCATTTGTTGTTAGGAAGGTTAAATATTCTCCTGAATATATATTAAGTAATATATATTACATAATTAACAGTTTGCATGTATGATCTTGGACTGCCTGGGTTTAAATCCTGACTCCACAACTACTAACTGTACAATTGGGAGAGACACTTCACCTCCTTGGGACATTGTTCCTCTTCTGTAAGATAAGTGCAAGGTTAATAATAGAACTCACTTGTTGTATTATTTACACAGTTAGCTCATTAGTTTGTCATGAGGATTAATGAGTTAGCACTACAAGGGCTTAGAACATGCCTAACACAATTATAAGCATGGAATGAACACTTGCTTGCTTTACAGCTATTTTGTCTTCTGCATTTTCAATGGGTGGCGTTCTTCTCTTTAGTTTTTATTATATTAATCAATATCAATGCTTTATATTCTATATTCCGTTCTCACTGTTCCTTGAACATGTTTTCCCTAGTTTGCTGTCCAGACTCCAGTGCTGTTCATGCTCATCTTTACTGTCAGACATTTGTTCCTTCAATGATGACTGATTCATCAAACACGTGTCTTAAATGATATAAGTCGATGTTTCAGTAAGAACACCGTGTGTACTCCACTGTAACCTACAGTTTTGGTTTTCCATTCATATTTATTCTATTTTGTGTATGAGAAGAACACAAAATATAAGATCTATCCTCTTGTCAAATTAAGTATGAAATATTGACTGTAGTTACTATCTTAGAAATTTGTTAATTTTTGACAGTATAAGTATCATGACTTTAACTAACACATCATTTCCACAATGCTGGCACCCACTCTTGAATATCAATGTTTCATTCTCAGTTTCTCAGTTATTTGACCATTTTGGATTAAAGAACACAGGTAGAGTGACAAAGAACTCAGCCTATTGTACATAGCATTATTTTAAACTTAGCAAACTGTTCTTCAGGGTCAACTGTGAGGTCACAATAGGAAGGCTTTTTTTTATGTAAAAGATGAAATAATGGTAATCCCCTTGTGTTTAGGTTTCACATTTTTAATCTGATCATCTATTGGTAGACATGTGTTTTGCTTCATGTCATAACTGCTGAGAAAAATGCTACAATAATTATAACATCCATAGCTCTTTGTGATCTTTATTTCTAATTATTCTGAGTATGTATCTAGAAGTAGTATTATTCTTTCAGATTATTTCTGTTTTGTTAATTTTTATGATCTTCATTTTAAATTATTTTGAGTATATATCTAGAAGCAGTATTATTGTATTATATTATTTCTGTTTTGTTATATTTTTGTGGAATCACATTTCTGTTTTTCAGGTTCTTAATGAATTTATGAGCCCAACAGCAGCATACAAAAGCATCGCTTTAATTAAAAAGTTTTTCCCCATAAAATATGTTTTGCTCATGTCCTTTCCCCTAACTCCTTCCAGTTCCTACTCACCTCCCACCTCTACCCCCCTCAAGATTCTCCATAGTCTCTCTCTCTTTTCCTCCCCTTGTCCTCTGCTCAAAACAAAACCCACAAAAGTGAAAATCAAAACACACAAGCAAAAGACCAAGAAGAAAATAGCAAAATAAAAGACAAATTGCACAAAAGTCACATTTTAGTTCATTACTCTTGGGTAGGTCATGGGGCTTGCTCTAGGCTGTGAGTGAAATATCTAAATTTTTCTGTTCTATATTTTTACCTTCATTTTCTATAATATGCTTTTGTATAATAACCATTCTAACATATATATAATGCTAACTGTTTTTTATTTTCATTTTTGTGATGATTGGTGATATTGAATAATCCAATAGCATTTCTATGTCATCTATGGGAAAATGTATTTTAAGTACTTTGCCTATTGAGTAGTCTGTTTAATGTGCTGTAACAGTACTGGGGTCACTTATATATTTTAATATTAATCTTTGATAAATTTTAAAATGCCTATAAGTCAATTCTTTAAAAATAATTTATAGGCTTTACTATTTAAAAAATTAGAAGTAAACAAAAACACCCTACACTAAAATTAACAAGACATAAACATTATAAAATTAAATAAACTTGTATAGAGTTAGATAATTTCAAATATCAGTAATTTGTCTTTTCATTCAGTCATTTTTCTTGCTGTGATAAAGCTGTTCAGTTTGATGTCAAAATCCTCCTTCTTTGTTAACAGTTTATTCCCAGACTTTTATAATGCAAGTCTCAAATTTGAGTCTTTATTAGATTTGGGTTTAATAATTGTATATAATGTAAGATAAGTTTCTAATTTCATTTGTTTGCATGTGAATGTACAATTTTCCAAACACCATTTATTGAAAATTCGTTGTATTTTCTGTAGGTTTGTGGGGAGGAGGGAAGGCATGCTGTTGTTTTTTTCTTGAATTCACATGTGGTGGATAAGCACTCTACCACTGAGCCCTATCACCAACCCCAAATCAGTACAATTTTCAAGATAAATGGATTTGCACACACTAGCTTCTGTACTTTTGATAAAATATCTGGATTTGTCTACATTTTGCTTTAAGTATTTTATAAATTCCAGTGTAATTTCCTTGATCCTAAGTCACTAAAAGATTTGGAATGCCTAATGGTTGATTATTTTAAAAATACTAAATGCCTGCAGGTGGTTTATTTTAAAAATAATTTCATATGCTTTACACTTAAAAACCCTACAAATAAATAAAAAACATTTTACATTAAAGTTAATGAGACATAAAGTCTATTAAAAAAGGAGTATATAATTATAATATGCATTCACAATGAAAGCTATGGAATGTAAATTGCCTGTAGGTATATTCTAATTTCGTGTACCTACATTAAAATTTCTCTATTCTCATAGCCAAATAAATCCACCCTGAGAACAAACCTTAATTCTTCATGCTGAGTTCTTTAACTTATACCACAGTATGTTTGGAAGTCAATATTGTGCTTCAAGTATATTACACTAAAACATTTATTTTAGGACATAACCAAACTTCAAACATTTTATCTATTACTCAGTCATATTCTCAACTGAAAGAGTTCATTATGTTTCACACAGAAATGCTGGAATTTTAATGGAATATGTTTCATAAGAAGTCAAAATATATATTTATTATAGTACTAAAGATATTCCTCAGAAATTGTCTTTTAAAAAATATGACATATAAAAACATTCATAAAACTTAAATGTATTTTATTGGCAAGAGTTTCATTTATTTGTATTACTTGGAATTGAAAGTGTGAGGGAAAATAAAACTAATCATATATATGAAATTCCAATGTAATGCCTGCATTTCTTACTCAAAACCTTTTAGACTTTAGATGAATAATCTTTAATATCCTTATAACTCAAAATATAAATGATTAATTTGTAATTGTTAGAATTTTATTGTGAAATATGAAACATTTCTTTTTTATTTTCTATATTCTTTGTTTACATTCAAAAGGCTTTCTCCTTTCCCAGTACCCCGCTCACCATATCTCCCATAAGTCCTCTTCTCCCCACCCCAGCCCATTTCACAATCACCCCCAAACCCTTTCTCTGTTCTGGTACTCTCCTACAAAACTGGAACCAGTCTTTTCAGGATCAGTGTCCTCTCCTTCCTTCTTCTTGGGAAACTTTTGATTTGCTAATTGTGCCTTGAGTGTTCAGAGCTTCTGGGCTCATTGATACCCACTTATCAGTGATTGCAATTCATGTGTATTCTTTTGTGATTGGGTTAACTCACTTAGGATGATATTTTCCAGATCCAACCATTTGCCTACAAGTTGCATGAATTCATTTTTTTTTATTTTTTTTTATTTTTTTATTTTCTATATTCTATGTTTACATTCCAAAGGCTTTCCCCTTTCCCAGTTCCCACCCACCATAGTTCCCATAGTTCCTCTCCCCCCCAACTGTTCCCCAATCATTCCCCCTCCCCCCTCGGTTTCTTTACTAAACTGGATGCAATCGAATTCATTATTTTTAATTGCTGAGTAGTATTCCATTGTATAAATATACCACATTTTCTGTATCCATTCCTCCTTTGAGGGACATCTGTGCTCCTTCCAGCTTCTGGCTATTATAAATAAGGCTGCTATGAACATAGTGGAGCATGTGTCTTTATTGCATGCAGGGGAATCCTCTGGATATATGCCGAGGAGTGGTATGACAGGGTCTTTTGGAAGTGTCTTGCCCAATTTTCTGAGGAACCCCCAGACTGATCTCCAGAGTGGTTGTGACATCTTGCAATCCCACCAACAGTGGAGGAGTGTTCCTCTTTCTCCACATCCTCGCCAACACCTGTTGTCTCTTGAGTTTTTAATCTTAGCCATTCTGACTGGTGTGAGGTGGAATCTCAGGGTTGTTTTGATTTGTATTTCCCTGATGACTAATGATGTTGAACATCTCTTAAGGTGTTTCGCAGCCATCCGAATTTCGTCAGGTGAAATTTCTTTGTTTCGCGCTGTACCCCATTTTTTCTTTAGATCAAAAAAAAATTTTATTGGATATATTCTATATTTACATTTCATTTCCCTTTTTTGGTTCCCCACTCCCCAAAGGTCCCACGTGCCCTTTTCCCTCCCCCTGCTCCCACATCCACCCCGTCCCACTTCCCTGTTCTGGTATTCCCCTACACTGCACCAGTGTCCCATTCATTTCTTCTTGTCAGACATCATTTGGAATGTGAATTATGTTTTTGGTGTCCCAAGATTCTAGGCTAATATCCACTTATCAGTGAGTGCAAACTATGGGAATTCTTTTGAGACTGGGTAACCTCACTTAGTATAATGTTCTCTACCTCCATCCATTTCTCTAAGAATTTCATAAATTCATTGTTTCTAATAGCTGAATAGTATTCCATTGTGTATATATACCATATTTTTTGTATCCATTCCTCCGTTAAGGGACATCTGGGATCTTTCCAGCTTCTGGCTATTGTATAAAAGACTGCTATGAACATAGTGGAACATGTATCCTTATTGCATGCTGGGGAATCTTCTGGGTATATTCCCAGGAGTTGTATGGCTGGGTCCTCCGGAAGTATCATGTCCAGTTTTCTGAGGAACCACTAGACTGATTTGCAGAGTGGTTGTACCACCTTGCAGTCCCACCAGCAGTGGAGGAGTGTTCCTCTTTCTCCAGATCCTTGCCAACACCTGATGTCTTCTGAGTTTTTAATCTTAGCCATTCTGACTGGTGTGAGGTGAAATCTCAGGATTGTTTTGATTTGCATTTCCCTAATGACTAATGATGTTGAAGATTTTTTAAGGTGTTTCTCAGCCATCCGAATTTCTTCAGGTGAAAAGGCTTTGTTTAGCTCTGTACCCCATTTTTGGATAGGGTTATTTAGTTTTCTGGGATCTAACTTCTTGAGTTCTTTGTATACATTGGATAACAGCCCTCTGTCAGATGTGGGGTTGGTGAAGATCTTTTCCCAATTTGCTGGTTGCCGATTTGTCCTTTTGACAGTGTCTTTTGCCTTACAGAAACTGTATAATTTTATGAGGTCCCATTTGTCTATTCTTGATCTTAGAGCATAAGCTATTGGTGCTCTGTTCAGGAATTTTCCCCCTGAGCCAATGTACTCAAGGGTCTTCCCCAGTTTCTTTTCTATTAGTTTTAATATGTCTGGTTTTATGTGGAGGTCCTTGATCCACTTGGAGTTGAGCTTAGTGCAAGGAGATAAGAGTGGATCAATTCTCATTCTGCATGGTGACCTCCAGTTGAGCCAGCACCATTTGTTGAAAAGGCTATCTTTTTTCCACTGGATGTTTTCAGCTCCTTTGTCGAAGATCAATTGGCCATATATGTGTGGGTTCAATTCTGGGTTTTCAATCCTATTCCATTGATCCACTTCCCTGTCACTGTACCAATACCATGTAGGTTTTAACACTACTGCTCTGTAGTATTGCTTGAGGTTCGGGATATTGTTTCCCCCAGAACTTCATTGACTGTTGATGATAGTTTTAGCCATCCTGGGTTTTTTGTTATTCCAGATGAATTTGAGAATTGCTCTTTCTAACTCTATAAAGAACTGAGTTGGGATTTTGATGGGGATTGCATTGAATCTGTATATTGCTTTTGGCAAGATTGGCATTTTAACTATATTAATCCTGCCAACCCACAAGCATAGAAGATTTTTCCATTTTCTGAGGTCTTCTTCAATTTCCTTCTTCAGAGACTGGAAGTTTGTGTCATATAAATCTTTCACTTGTTTGGTTAGAGTCACACCAAGATACTTTATATTGTTTGTGGCTATTGTGAAGGGTGTCATTTCCCTAATTTCTTTCTCATCCTCCTTATCCTTTGAGTATAGGAAGGCTACTGATTTGCTTGAGTTGATTTAATAACCAGCCACTTTGCCGAAGTTGTTTATTAGCTGTAGGAGTTCTCTGGTGGAGTTTTTTGGGTCACTTAAGTATACTTTCATATCATCTGTGAATAGTGATAGTTTGACTTCTTCCTTTCCAATTTGTATCCTTTTGACTCTCTTTTGTTGCTTAATTGCTCTAGCTAGTACTTCAAGTACTATATTGAAAAGATATGGTCAGAGGAGGCAGCCTTGTCTAGTCCCTGATTTTAGTGGGATTGCTTCAAGTTTCTCTCCATTTACTTTGATGTTGGCTATCAGTCTGCTGTAAATTGCTTTTACTATGTTTAGATATGGGCCTTGAATTCCTGTTCTTTCCAAGACTTTTAGCATGAAAGGATGCTGAACTTTTTCAAATGCTTTTTCAGCATCCAATGAGATGACCATGTGTTTTTTTTTTCTTTGAGTTTGTTTATGTACTGGATTATGTTGATGGATTTCAATATATTGAACCATCCCTGCATTTCTGGGATGAAGCCAACTTGATCATGGTGAATGATCGTTTTGATGTGTTCTTGGATTCAGTTGGCAAGTATTTTATTTAGTATTTTTGCATCAATAGTCATAAGGGAAATTGGCCTGTCGTTCTCTTTCTTAGTTGGATCTTTGTGTGGTTTTGGAATCAGGGTAATTTTGGTTTCATAGAATGAGTTGGGTAGTGTTCCTTCTGTTTCTATTTTGTGGAATAGTTTGAAGAGTATTGGTATTAGGACTTCTTTGAAGGTCTGATAGAATTCTGCACTAAAACCATCTGGTGCTGTGCTTTTTATTTTTTTTTTTTTTGGTTGGAAGATTTTCTATGACCCCTTCTATTTCTTTGGGGGTTATAAGTCTGTATAGACGATCTATTTGATCCTGATTTAATTTTGGTATTTGATATCTGTCTAGGAAATTGTCCATTTCCTCCAGATTCTCAAGTTGTGTTGAGTATAGGCTTTTGTAGTAGAATCTGATGATTTTTTGAATTTCCTCAGTTTCTTTTGTACCCCATTTTTAATAGGGTTATTTGGTTCTTTGGGGTCTAACTTCTTGAGTTCTTTGTATAAAGTGGATATTAGCCCTCTGTCAGCTGTGGGATTGGTGAAGATCTTTTCCCAATTTGTTGGTTACTGTTTTGTCCTTCTGACAGTGTCCTTTGCTTTACAGAAACTTTGTAATTTTATGAGGTCCCATTTGTCAATTCTTGATCTTACAGCATAAGCTACCGGTGTTCTGTTCAGGAACTTTCCCCCATGCCCATGTCCTCCAAGGTCTTCCCCAGTTTCTTTCTATTTGTTTCAGTGTGTCTGACTTTATGTGGAGGTCCTTAATCCACTTGGAGGTGATCTTAGTACAAGGTAATAAGAGTGGGACAATTTGCATTCTTCTGCATGTTGACCTTCAGTTGAACCAACACCATTTGTTGAAAAGGCCATCTTTTTTCCACTAGATGGTTTTAGCTCTTTTGTCAAAGATCAAGTAACCATAACTCTGTGGGTTCATTTCTGGATCTTCAATTCTATTCCATTGATCTGCCTGCCTGTCGTTGTAACAATACCATGCAGTTTTTAACACAGTTGCTCTGTAGTACTGCTTGAGGTCAGGGATATTGATTCCCCCAGAAGTCCTTTTATTGTTGAGAATAGTTTTAGCTATCCTGGGTTTTTTGTTGCTCCAGATGAATTTGAGAATTGCTCTTTCTAGATCTATGAAGAATTGATTTGGGATTTTGATGGGGATTGCATTGAATCTGTATATTGCTTTTGGCAAGATGGCCATTTTTACTATATTGATCCTGCCAATCCAAGAGCAAGAAATATTTTTCCATCTTCTGAGGTCTTCTTCGATTTCTTTCTTCAAAGACTTGAAGTTCTTGTCATACAGCTCTTTCACTTGTTTGGTAAGAGTCACACCAAGATATTTTATATTTTTTGTGCCTATTGTGAAGGGTGTTATTTCCCTAACTTCTTTATCAGTCTGCTTGTCCTTTGAGTATAGGAACGCTACTTATTTGCTTGAGTTGATTTTATAACCAGCCACTTTGCTGAAGTTGTTTATCAGCAGTAGTTCCTGGTGGAGTTTTTAAGGTTACTTAAGTATACTATCATATCATCTGCAAATAATGATAGTTTGACTTCTTCCTTTCCAATTTGTATCCCTTTGACTTCCTTATGTTATCTAACTGCTCTCGCTAGAATTTCAAGTACTATATTGAAAAAAAAAATGGAGAGATAGAACAGCATTGTCTAGTCCCTGAATTTGCTGGGATTTCTTCAAGTTTCTCTCCATTTATTTTGATGTTGGCTATTGGTTTGCTGTATAACGCTTTATTATGTTTAGGTATGGGCCTTGAATTCCTGTTCTTTCCAGGATTTTTAGCAGGAAAGGATGCCGAATTTTGTCAAATACTTTTTCAGCATCTAATGAGATTACCATGTGTGTTTTTTTCTTAGTTTGTTTATGTAGTGGATTACATTGATGGATTTCTGTATATTGATCCACCCCTGCATCCCTGGGATGAAGCCTACTTGGTCATGGTGAATGATTGTTTTGATGTGCTCTTGGATTCATTTGGCAAGGATTTTATTTAGTATTTTTGCATCAATATTCATAAGGGAAATTGGCCTATAGTTCTCTTTCTTTGTTGGATCTTTGCATGGTTTTGGTATCAGTGTGATTGTGGCTTTGTAGAACGAGTTGGGCAGTGTTCCTTCTGTTTCTATTTTGTGGAATAGTTTGAAGAGTATTGGTGTTAGGTCTTCTTTGAAAGTCTGATAAAATTCTGCACTAAAACCTCTGGTCCTATACTTTTTTTGGTTGGGAGACTTTCTATAACCCCTTGTATTTCTCTAGGGGTTATAAGACTGTTTAGCTGATCTAATTGATTCTGATTTAATTTTGGTATTTGCTATCTGTCTAGGAAATTGTCCATTTCCTCCAGATTCTCCAGTTGCGTTCAGTATAGGATTTTGTAGTAGAATCTGATGATTTTTTTAATTTCCTCAGTTTCTGTGGTTATGTCCCCCATTTCGTTTCTAGTTTTGTTAATTTGGATACTGTCTCTGTGCCCTTTGGTTAGTGTAGCTAAGGGTTTATATATCTTGTTGATTTTCTCAAAGAACCACCTCCTGGTTCTGTTGATTCTTTGTATGGTTTGCTTTGTTTCTATTTGATTGATTTCAGCCCTTAGTTTGATGATTTCCTGTCTTCTACTCCTCCTGGTTGAATTAGCTTCTTTTTGTTCTAGGGCTTTCAGGTGTGCTGTTAAGCTGCTAGTGTATGCTCTCTCCAGTTTCTTTTTGTAGGCCCTCAGGGCTATGAGTTTTCCTCTTTAAACTGCTTTCATTGTGTCCCATAGATTTGGATAGGTTATACCTTCATTTTTATTGTATTTTAAAAAGTTTTTGATTTCTTTATTTCTTCCTTGACCAAGGTGTCATTGAGTAGAGTATTGTTCATTTTCCGTGTATATGTGGGCTTTCTGTTGTTTTTCTTGATATTGAAGACCACTTTTACTCCACAGTGATCTGATAAGAAGCATGGGATTATTTCAATCTTCTTGTATTTGTTGACATCTGTCTTGTGACCAATTATATGATCGATTTTGGAGAAGGTACCATGTGGCGCTGAGAAAAAGGTGTATTCCTTTGCTTTGGGATGAAATGTTATATATATATATATATATATATATATATATATATATATATATATATATTCCAATTGGTCCAAAGCTTCCATTAGTTTCACTGTGTCTCTGTTTAGTTTCTTGTTTCCTAATTGGTCCATTGTGGAGAGTGGAGTGTTGAAGTCACCCACAATTATTGTGTTAGGTGTAATGTGTGCTTTAAGTTCTAGTAGAGTTTCTTTTATGAATGAGGGTGCTCTTGCATTTGGAGCATAAATTTCATTATTGAGAGTTCTTCTTGGTGAATTTTTCCTTTGATCAGCAAGAAGTGACCTTCTGTGTCTCTTTTGATGACTTTCGGTTGAAAGTCAATTTTATCTGATATTAAAATGGCTACTCGGGCTTGTTTCCTGAGATCATTTGCTTGTAAAATTGTCTTCCAGCATTTTACTCTAAGGTAGTGTTTGTCTTTGACACTGAGATGTGTTTCTGTATGCACCAAAATGTAGGGTCCTGTTTCTGTATCCAGTCCATTAGTCTATGTCTTTATATTGGGGAATTGAGTCCATTGATGTTAAGAGATATTAAGGAATAGTAATTATTGCTTCCTGACATTTTTTACATTATTTTTTTATATTTGAGTGGTTATCTTCTTTTGTGTTTGATGAGAGGGTGTTTCTATCTTGCTTCTTCTGGGGTGTGGTTTTCCTCCTTGTGTTGGTGTTTTTCCTCTATCATCTTTTGTATGGCTGGGTTTTTGTAAAGATAATGTGCAAATTTGGTTTTGTCATGGAATACCTTGGTTTCTCCATCTATGACAATTGAGAGTTTTGCTGGGTATAGTAGTTTTCATTGAAATTTGTGTTCTTTTAAGAGTCTGCAGGATATCTGCCCAGGATCTTCTAGCTTTCATGGTCTCAGGTGAGAAGTCTGGAGTAATCCTGATAGGTCTTCTTTTATATGTTACTTGGCCTTTTTTTCTTACTGCCTTTGATATTCTTTCTTTGTTTAGTACATTTGGGGTTTTGATTATTATGTGACGGGAGGTATTTCTGTTCTGGTTCAGTCTGTTTGGGGTTCTGTAGGCTTCTTGTATATTCATGGGCATCTTTCTCTTTAGGTTGGGGAAGTTTTCTTCCCAAATTTTGTAGAAGATATTTGCTGGCCCTTTAAGTTGTATATCTTCCCTCTCTTCTATGCCTATAACCCTTAGGTTTGGTCTTCTCATTGTGTCCTGGATTTCCTAGATGTTTTGGGTTACAAGCTTTTTGCATTTTGCATTTTCTTGGACTGTTGAGTCAATGGTTTCTATGGTATCTTTGGCATCTGAGATTCTTCTCTCTCTTGTAATCTATTGTTGATATTAGCATCTATAGCCCCTGATTTCTTCCCAAGATTTTCTATCTCCAAAATTGTCTCCCTTTGCGATTTCTTAGTTGTTTCTACTTCTGTTTTTAGTTCCTGGGTGGTTTTGCTCAGATCTTCCTCTTCCTTGTTTGTATTTTCATGTATTTCTTTAAGAGATTTTTGTGTTTCCTCTTTCATGACTTCTACTTGTTGACCCACGTTCTCCTCTATTTCTTTAAGTGATATTTGTACTTCCTTCTTATTGGCTTCTATTTTTTGATCCATATTCTCCTGAATTTCTTTAAGTGACTTTTGTGTTTGCCTTGTAAGGGCTTCTAATTTTTGATCCATTTTTCTCCTGTATTTCTTTAAGAGATTTATCTATGTATTCTGCTATCAGCATCCTGACCAGGGATTTTAGATCCAAATCTTGTTTTTCTGATTTGTTGCTGAATCCAGGACTTACTGCTGTCTGGGAACTGGGTTTGGATGCTGCCATATTGCCTTGATTTCTGTTAGTAACGTTCCTACATTTGCCTTTTGCCATCTGGTTATCTCTGGCCTTAGTTAGTCCTATAGTCACTAGCTGGTGCTTGAACCTCCTGTGGGCTAGTAAGGCTAATTCCCCACCACTGGATGACTGGGTTTCCCCTGGCACAGATTGATGATGTGTTGTTCTCCTCTTGGGTGCTCTTGGAACCCCAGTGTATCTTGCTCCAAGCAATGTTATATTTGGTTATCTCTGTGGACCTGATGCTGCTTGTCTTCTCTGGTTCTACTTGCTTATTCCAGTCAGCAGCAAGGATGCTGGTGGTAGCTGCAGGGAGTGAGGAGTGCAGAGTGTGGGGTCTCCCACAAGGCAGAGAACCCTCCAGTTCTTAGATGACTGTCTGGTGGCCCAAGTCCCCAGAGATCTTAAGCTTGGGATATCTCAGGTATCTGGTTCTGCCCGCACAATCTAAGCACCCACCACCAAGATGGCCTCGGTTGAGCAGAATACAGGGTTCCCCTCAGGGTGCAGAGCCCATGCCTGGTTGGGGCCTAGGAACCACTGCTCTGCCTGGATCACTGCCTGGCTGCCCTTAGTCCCCAGAGATCCCACAATCTGGATATCACAGGTACCTGGTTCAGTTCGCTTAGTCCAGACAGCTGCAAGGATGCAGGTGGTGGCTGCGGGAAATGGGGAGTGAGGCTTTCAGAGTCTCCCGCAGGGCAGAGAACCCAAGCCCTGCTGGCACACAGGAACCACTGCTTTGCCAAGTTCCCATTCTTAGATGACTGGCAGGCAGCCTGAGTCCCCAGAGATCTTAAGCTTGGGATATCTCAGGTATCTGGTTCTGCCCGCTCAATCTAAGCACCCGCCACCAAGATGGCCATGGTTGAGCAGCAAAACATTTCTTAACAGTACTCAATATCTTTTTCATATGTCCATTACATATATATGTATATGTATATATACACACACACACACATATATATATATATATATAGTTACAAATAAGGATATTATAAAAAGTTCATATAAGTACTCACATAAATCAAATAATCAAATAGGTAATAGATATATAAAATATGTAATACATATATAAATTAAATATATATGATATATATATATACATACATATATATATATATATATATATATATATATATATATAAAGCACAATTAAAGAAAAAGAGCAACAGAATAAGATGTCCTTTCCTCTGGCATTAATACAGTTTATCTGTGAGACTTTAGAGAAGTACCTCCCAAACATCCTGCATTTTGCCATGTAAAACTGAGAGATTGGGCTATCTTTTTCTCTATTTCCTTTGAGTTCTGCTCTGTCTCAGCCATGAAACATCTTTAAATAATGGTTGTGACCAAGAAATGAGAATGATTCTCCCTTCCCTCATTTGTTTTCTTTTTTCTGAATATCCTGATTGTTCTGATTTTAGTAATATATATACTTTTGTTATACGCTATTCACAATCATCAGGTAGAGTAGAATGTCCTCGTCACTATAGCACATCACTATAGTACAATGTCCTCTTCTAGGAAACCTTCCCTTGTTCTGCTGAATTTTAATCACCAACAAAAGTGTCCTGCTTCCAATTCTTATGTCTGTTCAACCCAGTTTCTTTCTGAGACTGTATATTCTGCTTCATAGCCACAGCAATCTAAAGTGTTCCTTTCACACTGGCCCATATCTGACTACTACTTACAGACCATGAGGCTAGTGCATCTTTTGTTTCACACTTACAATGAATATTTTGTTTTATTCACTGGACTCAAATCCAAATGATGCAAAAGTGTCTCAGTGACATGCCCCCTATTGTTTATTTCAGGCTTCCAGTTCTGCTTTAGATTATATTAAAGAACTATATTAATAAAATTTCAATCAGGAATGTCTATTGAACTTGTTATACATCAAATAAATCTCTTAGTTTCAGGAATATGGTCTCATACAATGTGCTTATTTAATTTTCTGTAAAACATCACATACCACACACACACACACACACACACACACACACACACACCCTTGACTCTTCCAAGATCTATTTTACAATGCAAGAAAAGTAACATCAATGTTAATTTGTACTGCTCAAATGTTTCTAGATATGTGGTCTTCACTGAAGCATGATTAACTTACCGACGATACACATTTACAGAAAACTGGCCCCTAGCAACTATTGATTGCCAGTAGTTTCTGTCCTAGGGGTGAGATGCCATTCCTAAGTCCACTCCCTATGCTGGAGTTTTGTCTGGCTTATACAGGTCTTATTCCTGCTTTCATAATTGTTGTAAGCTCATATGTGCAGCTGTCCTTCTGTGGTTAGATCGTAACAATTTCCTTGTAGTCATTCATTGCCTCTGTCTCTTTCCACCTTTACTTCTCCAATGATTCCTGTGTCTTGAGGGGAAAGTATGCAGTATATATGTTCCACTTAGGGCTGCTAATTCCATAGCTTCCTTTTTCTGCACCTTGGCCAGCTATAGGCCTCTGTATTAATCACCATCTACTTCAAATAGAAACCTAGTGCCAAGAATAGTGTAATTCTTTTGGAATTATTTGCCAGAGAGTTCCCATAGAAGGCCAAACATTACAGGTTATTAAACATGTACTTGGTAACCCTCCAGAATATGATTGTAAGACCATATTTGGAAAAATTCTATACCTTTGAGTCATAAACTGCAGACAAATAAAGCTGTTTGTTACCTGAAAACTTCATCTATTTTTGGACAGCTTATAGAATTCAACATGGCATGCTACTAGAGGAGTAGTCATTAGTCTTGTCCATATGTGAACTTTTTGAACTACAAGTAATGACTGGAGTACCAAGACCTATCAATTGATATAAAAACCTGAACATTATGAAAATAGGCCACCACTTTTTAAATAGACTTAAATGCTTCTTCACAAGATTAAACCAATGCCAGATGCAATTATCAAGCAAACGACCTACAGATAGACAGATCATTGGCCCTAGGTCAGAATCTACTACTATTGATCTGGTAAGTGGGCATACTATGAAAGTAATTCTTCATGAGTTATTATTATACCCATGGATTAAAGTTTCTCTCAGCCTTCATCAGGGATGCTTCTATTGGCAGCAGTTATTTATTGTCTTTAAAGTTTAAAGCAACTAAGACATATTTAAAACAAGCAATATGAAAGCACAGATTGTATTAGCTATTTTTCTCATTGCAACATCAAAATGTCTGACAAAATCAAGTTAAAGTGAAAGGAAGGAAGAAAGAAGGAAGGAAGGAAGCAAGCAAGCAAATGAATGAAGGAAGAAAGGAAGAAAGGAAAGAAGGAAGGAAGGAAGGAAGGAAGGAAGGAAGGAAGGAAGAAAGGAAAGATTTGAGCCCATGATTTGAAGACACATTCCATGAGGAAGGAGATGTGGCAATTGGTGCTTGAGGCAAGAGGTTACATTGTCTCCACAGTTAGGAAGCAGAGGGAGATAAATTATTCTACAGTTTATCTCTCCTTTCCAAGCAGTCTGTAGACTAGTACCTCTTATTTCTTCAGGATGGGTTATCCTTTCTCATTTGAACATATCTAGTAATAATCTCATAAGAACACCGAGAAGGATTTTCTAAAATGATTTAAAATTAAGTCAAATTGATACTGAAGATTCATCATTTTAGAATTATAGTTTTATTTTTTACCAATAAAAGAACACAAAGTTGGGTCCTGGGAGCCTCTTGCTTTCCTGGTTGGCTGATATTGTTGTTCTTCCTATGGGGTTGCAAACTCCTTCAGCTCCTTGAGTCCTTTCTCTAGTTCCCATTTGGGGACCCTGTGCTCAGTCCAATAGTTGGAGCTATATAAAAAGAACCTTTCTTCAATATCCGAAAGAAAAAAAACATGAAAAGAAAAGAAAAAACAAACAAAAAACCCAAACAACAACAACAACAGAGAGAGAGAGAGGAGAGAGAGAGAGAGAGAGAGAGAGAGAGAGAGAGAGAGAGAGAAGATTCGGCATTACATGGACAACAGTCTGATGCAGTAGAGAAAGGATGTTCTAGATGAAACAAAATTTAACCTGAGAAATTATAGGCAAATGGATGGTGAAGAAAGGCGTGTTCCCAACAAATTAAAAAAAAAATCACATTAAGATTTCTGACACAGAAAAAATACAATCCCAAAAGGTCTATAAAATTCATCAGGCAGAGAATGTAGAGACTGCCTGTGGGGGCATACAATGAGAAGAACATATGTTACAAGGCTTCATAAAGAATATTAGTTTCATGGCAAAACAATGATGAACTATTGAAATAATTGATAATGCTTTGAAGTAAAGTTTATTAATTACATGGAAAATGGTAGGAGAGTAGGAAAGAGTGATGCTGAGGGTGAAAACATGGAGGCAGATTTACTCTATACAAGATTTCTTGGTGACTGAACTGCAGAGCATGTGCAGAGGAGGACAAAATAGGAGCACTTAATAGAACAGATAAAAATTGGAAAGAAGATGATGAGGGGTCAGACCAGGCAGTCTTCTTGCTGAATATGTGTCTGGGGCCTCATATCAGTGGGTTAGGGAGTGGGGAACATCCTCTTGAAGATGGGGGGAAGGTATGGGATATGGAGTGGTCAGAGGATGAAGCAGTAGGGGGATGAAGACTGGATTGTAAAAACAGATTAAAGAATAAAGAATAAAAAAGAGAAAAAGAAGTTAATGGGAGCAAGAGTTAGACATAGGATTTTAACTAGAACAATTAGACGGCCATGATATTACTTGTTTTAAAAAAAAAAACTGGAAGGATATCAAACTTAGGGCTGGGGAATAGTTCAGATGAAATTTTACTAGTCATTTTTAAATGTGGAAATACTAGCTATATTAAAAATTAAATAGCAATGTTAGCAAAAATGGATGTAGTATTTTGTCAAAGGCATGCATAAATATAATAAAACCAATATAAAGCAAACTAATAGCCAACATCAAACAAAATGGAGAGAAACTCAAAGTATTCCCATTAAATCAGAGACAAGACAAAGCTGTTCAATCTCTCTCTGCCTATTCAATATCTACTCGAAGTTCTAGCCTGATAAATTCGACAACAAAAAGAGATCAAAGGGCTACAAATTGGAAGGGAGGAAGTCAAGATATCACTATTTGCAGATGATATGATAGTATACATAAGCAACCCACAAAATTCTACCAGAGAGTTCCTACAGCTAATAAATTTTAGCAAAGTGGTTAGATATAAAATTAACTCAAACAGATCAGTACCCATCCTCAAGGATAAAAGGAATGAGAAAGAAATTAGGGAAACAACAACCTTTACAATAGTCACAAATAATATAACATATCTTGGTGTGACCCTAACCAACCAAGTGAAAGATTTGTATGACAAGAACTTCAAATCCCTGAAGGAAGAAATCGCAGAAGACTTCAGGAGATGGAAAGATCTTTCATGATAATGGATTGGCAGGAATAATATATTAAAAATGGTCATCTTACCAAAAGCAATCTACAGATTCAATGTAATCCCCATCAAAATTCCAATTCAATTCTTCATGGAGTTAGAAAAGGCAATTCACAAATTTATTTGGAATAAGAAAAAACCTAGGATATTGAAAATTATTCTCAACAATGAAACAACTTCTGGGGGAACTACCATCCCTGACCTAAAGCTCTACTATACAGCAATAATTATAAAAACTGCATGGTATTGGTAAAGAGACAGGCAAGTAGATCAATGGAATAGAATTGAAGTCCCAGAAATGAACCCATACACCTCTCTGGTCACTTGATGTGACAACTGAGCTAAAGCCATGTTGTAGACATGGAGTTAGAAAAGGCAATTCACAAATTTATTTGGAATAAGAAAAAACCTAGGATATTGAAAATTATTCTCAACAATGAAACAACTTCGGGGGAACTACCATCCCTGACCTAAAGCTCTACTATACAGCAATAATTATAAAAACTGCATGGTATTGGTAAAGAGACAGGCAAGTAGATCAATGGAATAGAATTGAAGTCCCAGAAATGAACCCATACACCTCTCTGGTCACTTGATGTGACAACTGAGCTAAAGCCATGCTGTAGACAAAAGAGCATTTTCAATGAATAGTAGTCTTTCAACTGGTGGTCTGCATGTAGAAGAATGCAAATTGATCCATTCCTATCTCCTTGCACATAGCACAAGTCCAAGTGAATCAAGGACTTCCACATACAACCATATATGCTGAATCTAATAGAAAAGAAAGTAGGGAAGAGCCTTGAATACTTGGAAACATAGGAAAACTTCCTAAACACAACACAAATGGCATATGCTTTCAGAGCAACAACTGACAAATGGGACCGCCAAAAATTGAAAAGCTTCGGTAAAGTAAAGGACACTATCAATAGAAAAAATGGCAACCAACAGATTGGGAAAAGATCTTTACCAACCCTACATCTGATAGAGGGCTAATGTCCAAAATATACAAAGAACTCAAGAAGGTATAGATAGAATCAAATAACCCTATTAAAAAGTGGAGTATAGAGCTAAATAGAGAATTCTCAAACAAGGAATCTCTAATGACTGAGAAACAACACTTAAAGAAATGTTCAAAGTCCTTAGTCATCAGGAAAATGAAAATCAAAATGACACTGAGATTCTACCTCATGCCAGTCAGAATGGCTAAGACCAAAACACCAGGTGACAGCAGATGGTGGGGAGAATGTGGACAAAGAGTAACATTCCTCCATTGCTAGTGAAACTGCAAGCTAGTAAAATTACTTTGGAAATCAGCCTGGAGGTTCCTGAGAAAATTGGAAATATATTGGCCTGAAGACCCAGCTTATACTACTCATGGGCATATACCTAAAAAGATGCTGCATTGTATAACAAGAACATATGCTCCACTATGTTCATAGTAGCTTTATTTATAATAGGCAGAAGCAAGAAACGACCCCAATGACTCAACTAAAGAATGGATACAGAGAATGTAATGCATACACACAGTGAAATGCTATGCAGCTATTAAAGCTTTGACTTCATGAAATTTTCAGGCAAATAAATGGAAATAGAAAGTATTATTCTTAGTGAGGTAACCCAGACACAAAAGAACACACATGGTATGTACTCACAAATAAGTGGATACTAGCCCCAAAGCTCACAATACCCATGATACAACCTACAAATCATATGGAACATAGAAGGAAGAAAGATGGGGGGGCGGTGGTGGTGGATGCATCAGTCCTACATTGAGACGGGAACAGGGTGACTGTGGGAAGTAGAAGGAGTAGGGGACAAGGGAGGGAGAAAGAAATAAGGGTGGCAGTATCAGAAACTGGAGGAGATGTGAATGAGGTACAGAAGGTCAGGAAATTGAACAAAAATAGGTAGCAGGGGGAAGAAGGAACTGGGGATAGCCACTGGAGGGTCTGACTCCAGATAAACTGTGAGGCCCCCAGGACCCAAAGGGATTGTCTTTAGCTGTAATGTGCAGAGAAGGGGGAGATAGTACCTGTAGAGACCACCCTTAGTAGATAGACATAGCCCCTGGACAAGGGGCTGGGTTACCCACCCATCTCAAGGTTTCTTAACCCAGAAATGTTCATGTCCAGAGGAAGAACAGGGACAAAAAATGGAACAGAGACTGAAGGAATGGACAACCAGGGATACATCATGTCTGCAGGCACCAAAATGAACACTGTTGCTGTGGTTATGAGGTGCTTGCTGAATTAGTGTAAGGGTCCTGTGGATGCTTGGAGCCAACCATCAGATTGATCTCAGGGAACTTCCTAGGGGAGCTGGCAGAAGGACTGGAGAAGTGGAGGGGGATTGCAACCCAGCTGGAAGAACAACATAGGCTGGTTCTCCCCAGGTCTAGACCACCAACCGAGGAGTGTCCCTGGAAGGATTCCTGACTCCAGATACATATGTAGCAGAGGATAGCCTTGCCTGACCACAATGGGTGGGAAGATTTGATGCCCCAGAGAGGGGGATGCTGGAACTGTGATGCTAGAGAGTGTGAGAGGATGGAGAACTCTCATACAGGCAAAGGGGAGGGAGGAAGAGCAGTTGTGGGATGGGGGATGTTGGAGGGGTAACCAGGAAGTAGGATATCATGGAATGGCAGGTTGGTGAAAGGGGTAACCAGGAAGTGGGATATCATTTGAGATATAAATGAATGGAATGATAATTAGGCATAACACTATCAGAGGACCTTCCCATACCACTCCTGGGCATATGCCGAGTGGATTCTCCAGCATGTAATAAGGACACGTGCCCCACTATGTTCATAGCAGCCCTATTTATAAAAGCCAGAAGCTGGAAAGAACCCAGATGTCCCTCAACAGAGGAATGGATACAGAAAATGTAATATATTTAAACAATGGGATACTATTCTGCTATTCAAAACAATGAATTTATGAAATTCTTAGGCAAATGGGTGGAACTGGAAGATATCATCCTAAGTGAGGTAATCCAATCACAAAAGAACATACAGGGTATGATGCCCTCACTGATAAGTGGATATTAGCCCAGACGCTTGGAATACCCAAGACACAATTCACAGATCAAATGATACCCAAGAAGAAGGAAGAACAAATATGGATACTCTGTTCCTTCTTAGAATGGGAAACAAAATACCCACAGGAGATACAGAGACAAAGTGTGGAGCAGAGTCTGAGGGAAAGAGCATCCAGAGACTACATGGCCTACTTACTGATCCATCCCATATACAGTTATAAAACTCAGACACTGTTATCAATGCCCACAAGTACTTGCTGACTGGAGCTGGATATAGCTGTCACCTGGGAGGCTCTGCTAGTACATGACAAATATATATAGAGAGAGACACTCTCAGCAAGCTATTGAGCTGAGCACAGGGTCCCCAATGGGGAAGCTAGAGAAAGGACCCAGAGAGTTGAAGGGGTTTGCAGTACCATAGGAGGAACAATGATATGAGCCACCCAGTAATCCCGGAGGTCCCAGGGACAAAAACATCAACAGATAGTGCACATGGAGTTACCCATGGCCCCAGACACATAGGCAGCTGAGGATAGCCTTGTTGGACATCAAAGGGAGGAGAGGCTCTTAGTCCTGGAAAGGCTGGATGAAGCAGTGTAGGGGAATGCCAGGACAGGGAAGCAGGAGAGGGTTGATTGGGGAACAGGGAGAGGAAAGATTGTTTATGGGATCTCCAGGGAGGGGCAGGAAAGGGGAAATCATTTGAAAGGTAAATAAAGAATATATCTAATAAAAATAATAAAAAATAAAAAAAAATCAGAAATAACGAAAGAAAGACACTCTATCTGCTATGGGGCTTAGAGGCAAGAAGTATCAAACTAAACTAGAAAGTTAATGTGGCACTCAAGAAATCTCAGGCATGTTTTACAGCAGACTTGAAGAATACATCACATAAAAAGAAAGATAGAGCTGGGCGGTGGTGGCGCACGCCTGTAATCCCAGCACTTGGGAGGCAGAGGCAGGTGGATTTCTGAGTTCGAGGCTAGCCTGGTCTACAGAGTGAGTTCCAGGACAGCCAGGGCTATACAGAGAAACCCTGTCTCGAAAAACTAAAAAAAAAAAAAAAAAAAAAAAAAAAAAAAAAAAAGAAAGATAGACCAGGAGAACAAAGTAGGTAACTAGTAAATGCCATTATTGATGAAAGTCTAGAGGCTTGTAAAATCCTAGGGAGAAAAGTCTTTCTCAGAGAAAGAGTAACTAATAGTATAAAGTTAAGCATTCAGGTATTGGCACATTAGATCTGACAGCATGTGACAGAAACTTACTGCAATTATAGAGAGCAGCTAGTAAGCCACATCAGCCTTGCAGATGAAGTGATAATGCCTTCAATTTGATTTGAAGATAAATCAATACATGGAAATTATAAGGAGCTCAGAACAAAGCAAGAGGTGAAAATGTGGCAGCTATGTCAAGGAAAAATGGTTTTTCTTTTTCTCAAATCTGGCCTCTGGGAAAATGTGAGACATGAAGGAAAACACTGAGAGTATTTGGAAAAAAACACCCAGTTGGGAGAACATAAACACTTCCAATCTACTGTCAACGCCTATGTCACTCTCTGAAGTCATGGAAATGTCCTCTTCCCTTTTAGTTTTAATCTCTTTATAAAATAATTGCTGAAAAATTGTAGTGCTCACAAACACAACAATATGAGAGAAGTATGGATTTAGGATCAAATCTTGATCTCAAGTTTGGCATCAAGTATTGGTTAACTCGGGCAATGCACATTTAATGAAAGTTTAGAATTTAAAATGATAGACCCACATATGTTCTCAGTTAAATATGCAAGCTCTTCACTAATGTGAATTATCTAGAGAGCTAGAGCTGAGAGTTATTTTGCACGTGCTTTTAAGATGCAAAAATGGATCTTTATGAAAAAGAACCAGTGACTGAGTGTGGATGACTTCTGATATGCTTGCAAAATATTTCCTGGAAAGGATATTTTAGTTTAATTCACTTCATCTTTTCATATTTGCTAATAAGACATCTCTTTGGCTGGGAATCCTTTCTGGCTCATGCAAGCACAGATCACCTGCTGGGCCACCGCGGACCCTGAGTGAGCTTGTCATTCTGTTCTCCTCAGCGGAATATGACATGCAAAGCATGAGCTCAGCATGCTAAGTGGCGAAGCCAGCACAGGGAGTGTTAAAGAGTTTATAGCTAGGTAAGCATGAGAAGCTGCACCTCCTGAGGAGCTGTGTGATGTGCCAACATAAATATTCTCATCCCCGGTTACATTAATAACATTTTAGTGATTCTTCTTACTACCCTGACTATGTTATGACATGGTATGTGTCAAAAGAACTAGCTTTTATGTTAGCTACATTTTGAAAATACAGTACATGTAGCACGGTTTATTTGATTCAAAAGGTGTTACGCACCGATGAGACAGATTACCAGATCATTAAAACAGAGAAACATCAATGTTCTCAAGCCTCAGAAATAGGTATCAAAATACCAACTATAAGCATCCATTTTTACTCATGTAAAGCGTTTTTTCACATAAACATATTACTGATTTCAAAGCTATGCCAAAAGTTTGTTAAATTCCATTCTGTATGATGTCTCAGATGGCATGACTCACTTCAGAGACATGAAAAATTCTTAGAATCCAGTGCAGAAAACAAATCAGGGATCGTCAAAGAACAGGAAGTCTATCTTTTATAAAGTTCATAAATGAGTATTCTATCAATTTTTTTTCTTAATTTTATTGTAAAACACTTTTCTTCTATATCCTAGCAGCTCAGTGAAATGAATTTGTAAAAGGCTATAATGTACTTTTATGGGAATATAAGTTTAATCACAATCTCAGTTTCTATGACCAAACTGAGACCATTTCATTCATAAAAAAAGAATGAATGGATAATCCTCATGTTTACAGTTAGTGTTAGGAGAACAGTAGAAACATCTCAGTCCATTTTCCTATTAATTATATATATATATATATATATATATATATAATTAATTTGATATATATATCAAACTGTTAGGATTAGGATGAGGGATATATATATATATATATATATATATATATATATATATATATATATAAACCAGTATCAAACTGAAGTTAATGATCAGTTAAAAGAAAAAAGGTCAATCAGTTAAAATTTTAATATCTGAAATTGTGAGTCAGCATATAACAAGCCAATCAGAATGCACACTCAGTGTACAAAAATTCTACCATTTTCCTTTAGAAAAATCAATATATTCAAAGTCCTTACAAAGCACTATAGCCCATCACTGGACTGATCACTTAGGATACTTTGATCAAAAGAGAAGACAAGAAGCTTCGGGTTGTCGGACAGTAACATGTCTCTAGGATGAGAAATAGAACATAGGCTCCAAACACAAGGCAATTAAATACATGCTATACGGAAGTGATAGGAACTATGGAAAGATTCAAATTATAGAAGAGGCGTATGAGTCAGAAGAGAAGAATGGAATATTTGTAACATGTAATCTGGCCAGAGAAAAGTTCATGAAGAAAGCAGCACTTAAATAAACATGGGAAGGAGTGGAGGGGTCTAACCTGCCACTATCAGAACTTTTTGTCCTAGGCAATGTGACCTACCTTCATATGCCCTGGAGTCAGGACATGTTTTAGGCAAAGGATTCTCAACATATGTTATGCTGGGTTGACTTAAAAGTAAATATCCATGCATATTATCACAGTATATCAACTCTCCTAGTTTCTGAGGAGCTGTGCAGACTGTTCACATATGTCTAAGACATATATGTTAAATTTATTAACCCCCAAGAGAATTTTTAATCACTGTCCCATTCAAAAGCTCCAGTGCCATTGTTCCTAGAACAGAACTGTGAATCTGCCGTCTTCCCACCGAATATCCAAAGACAATTTACCAAACACTGTTTTCAAGAGCAGAGTGGATTTTTATTGATTGATTCCTTTAGTTCCATGTAGTAGAAATATGCTCGAAGATGTCTGTCTGCATGCCCCAAATCTCCAGTTACACTACCTATGGCCAAAGGAACTTTTCAGGTATGGGTGGATAGAAGCTCTTGCTATGGACATGATGCTGGTTTATTAGTTTGGAACAAGCATAATATTTAGGATCCTTGCAAGAGACATCAACAGAGTCATTCAGTCTATAAAAGATGGTGGCAGGAAAGTCACAGAGTCAAAGAAAAATTTCAACTGGTTTTCTCTGCCTCTGAATTTAAGGGAGAGAGTGAATGGCTAAGGAACAATAATAGGCTTTAAAAAGTTGCAGGAGAGTTGGCAGAGGATACCCAGGTAGACTAGAACTTGTGATCTTCATATATGTAAAAAAACAAAACAAAACAAAAAAAACCCTCTGTGTTGTATTAAACCACTTATTTGTTATAAAAGAAGTTTATTCTCAATTCTTTCTAGACCCTGTTTCTGAGAGCAAGTTTGATGCTCATCTAAATTCTTCACAGAGCGCTTTATACTAAGTGTAACAGGGAACTGGGGAGGCCCACCCTAGCTCATATCCTCATTGAAACTTATGAATTTGATTGTATGTTGAAAGACCTTGGTTTATAGGAAGCCAAAGATCTATTCATGTCTCCTTTTGCATTACTTTGTATTGCATTGTTCTCTTCTTACCTTGGAAAGGGTGATCCTTTTTACCCTGTGCTAACAGATTTAAAAAGACTCTTATATTTCTTCTCTTTTTATTCTAATACACATACTTCTAGACTGTACATAATATTTTGAGAATCCCTGCATTCTAATTTAAACATTCAGTGTGGGCTGCATCATTGTTTGTTTAATAAAAACAGTGAAAGCAACAGAACAAAACCATGTTTTATACTTTTGGAACATGGCATGCCCTTGAACAAGTCCCTTTGCATCGGTGTACCACTTTCAAGGCTCAACAATACAATACCCCTCAGACTTATTAAAATGACATGTATTTTAATTGTCTCAAAGGCAGTGTCAGAATTAAAATATTATACATGTTTAAAATATATATTATTCTGTTTTTTTACATGAACAGAACTTCTAAAATGAATATATGTATATAATGAATAATGTGAGTGTCTGTGTTTTTGTGTTTGTGTGTGGGGGGGTATGATTTATTAGAATGTCTTACTTTCAATAGGCTGTGGTCCAGCTCACCCAATGGCTGTCTAACAATGGAAAGGTTCAAAAATCCAGTAGTTCTTCAGTTCATGAGACTGTATTTCTCAATTGATCTGCAGTAAATAACAGAATCCTGAAGAAATAGACTTTTGAGCTACTTAAGGAATGATCTTGCTGGTGAGAGTGAGAGTGAAAGCAAGCTTCCTTCTTCAATGTCTATTATATAGACTGTAAACAGACAGTATCCCAGAAAAAGGTGAATTTTTCCCACCTCAAATATCCAGATTAGAAGTGGATCTTCCCACTTCAAATGGTTACATTAAGAAAAAAAAAGTCCTTTAAGCTGAAGGGGTTTGCAGCTCCATAGAAAGAACAACAATATCAACCAACCAGAACCCTCAGAGCTCCCAGGGACTAAGCCACCAACCAAGGAGTACATATGGCTCCAGCTTCATATGTAGCAGGGAATGGCATTGTCAGGCAACAATGGAAGGAGAGGTATTTGGTCCTATGAAGGTTCAATAGATGCCCAAGTATATGGGAATCAAGGGCAGGGAGGCAGGAGTAGGTGGGTGAGTGGAGGAACACCCTCATAGAATCAGGGGTAGGGGTGGGATAGGGGGCTTTGGGGAGAGGGGGAAATGGGTAAGGGAATAACACTTGACATGTAAATAAATTAATATAAAAAATTTAAAAAATCTTTATATGTATGCCCAGCCATTTGGGTTTTAGTTCATTTCAGATATAGTAATGGTCAACCAAGACTAGCCATCATAAAACATAAAATATTTTCATTAAAAACACTTTGTTTGCCTTTATTCTTTGATTATGGGGGTTTTGTGAGATTATATTATAAGTAGAACATTTCCTTATCCTCATACTCTCTCCCTACCCTCCAATCTCCCTTTCCTTACTCTTTGTAAAGCATCACTGCCTTTGCATTCTATCTGGTGCCATTTAATTTGAAAATACAGAATGACTTACCAATTTAGTTCTCCATAGTTCATATAGCACACTCGAGGCATGTTGTATTTATGACTGCTAGCCACACTCACTACATCTTCCAGCATATTTTGGTATATAGAACAAACTCTTCAATGTTAGGGAAAAAATTAAGAAGTGCCCTGAACTTTGAAAAATTCACAATAGGTTCTAGCAAGAGCAATTAGACAACATAAGGAAGTCAAAGGGATACAAATTGGAAAGGAAGAAGTGAAACTATCATTATTTGCAGACGATATGATAGTTTACCTAAGCGACCCAAAAAACTCCACCAGAGAACTTCTACAGCTGATAAACAACTTCAGCAAAGTGGCAGGTTATAAAATTAACTCAAGCAAGTCAGTGGCCTTCTTGTACTCAAAGGACAAGCAGGCAGAGAAAGAAATTAGGGAAATAACACCCTTCACAATAGCCACAAACAACATAAAGTATCTTGGCGTAACTCTAACCAAACAAGCGAAAGATCTGTACAACAGGAACTTCAAGTCCTTGAAGAAAGAAATCGAAGAAGACCTCAGAAGATGGAAAAATATTTCTTGCTCCTGGATTGGCAGGATCAATATAGTAAAAATGGCCATCTTGCCAAAAGCAATATACAGATTCAATGCGATCCCCATCAAAATCCCAACTCAATTCTTCATAGATCTAGAAAGAGCAATTCTCAAATTCATCTGGAGCAACAAAAAACCCAGGATAGCTAAAACTATTCTCAACAATAAACGGACTTCTGGGGGAATCAATATCCCTGACCTCAAGCAGTACTACAGAGCAATTGTGTTAAAAACTGCATGGTATTGGTATAGCAACAGGCAAGCAGATCAATGGAACAGGATTGAAGACCCAGAGGTTAACCCACAGACTTATGGTCACTTGATCTTTGATAAAGGAGCCACAACCATCCGGTGGAATAAAGATAGCCTTTTTAACAAATGGTGCTGGTTCAACTGGAAGTCAACATGCAGAAGAATGCGAATTGATCCAATCTTATCTCTTTGCACTAAGATCAACTCCAAGTGGATCAAGGACCTCCACATAAAACCAGACACACTGAAACTATTAGAAAAGAAACTTGGGAAGACCCTGGAGGACTTGGGCACAGGGGAAAAGTTCCTGAACAGAACACCAATAGCTTATGCTCTAAGATCAAGAATCGACAAATGGGACCTCATAAAATTACAAAGTTTCTGCAAAGCAGAGGACACTGTCAGAAGGACAAAACGGCAACCAACAAAGTGGGAAAAGATCTTCACCAACTCCACATCCGACAGAGGGCTAATATCCAATATATACAAAGAACTCAAGAAGTTAGACCACAAAGAACCAAATAACCCTATCAAAAAATGGGGCACAGAGCTAAACAAAGAATTTTCACCAGAAGAAATTCGGATGGCCGAGAAACACCTTAAAAGATGTTCAACATCATTAGTCATCAGGGAAATGCAAATCAAAACAACCCTGAGATTCCACCTCACACCAGTCAGAATGGCTAAGATTAAAAACTCAAGAGACAACAAGTGCTGGCGAGGATGTGGAGAAAGAGGAACACTCCTCCACTGTTGGTGGGGTTGCAAAATGGTAAAACCGCTCTGGAAATCAGTTTGGCAGTTCCTCAGAAAATTGGGCATGTTACTTCCAGAGGACCCTGGCATACCACTCCTGGGCATATACCCAGAGGATTCCCCTGCATGCAATAAGGACACATGCTCCACTATGTTTATAGCAGCCTTGTTTATAATAGCCAGAAATTGGAAGCAGCCCAAATATCCCTCAAAGGAGGAATGGATACAGAAAATGTGGTATATTTATACAATGGAATACTACACAGCAATTAAAAATAATGAATTCATGCAATTTGTAGGTAAATGGTTAGACCTGGAAAATATCATCCTGAGTGAATTAACCCAATCACAAAAGAATGCACCTGAAATGCAATCACTGATAAGTGGATATTAATGAGCCCAGAAGCCCTAAATACTCAAGACACAAATAGCAAGTCAAATGATTCCCAAGAAGAAGAAAGGAGAGGACCCTGGGCCTGTAAAGATTGCTTCCAGTTTAGTAAAGAAACCGAGGGGGGAGGGGGAATTATTGGGGAACAGATGGGGGGGAGAGGAACTATGGGAACTATGGTGGGTGGGAACTGGGAAAGGGGAAAGCCTTTGGAATGTAAACATAGAATATAGAAAATAAAATTAAAAAAAAAAATTGTACTTCACTGCTTTCCCTGTGAGTAAAGCAGAGTCCACAAGTGCATGACAAGTATGAGATTGATGAATCTTACTTTTATTAATGTCATGAAATGGCATTGCTATTATGGATTTGTCGATGGATCTGTGGCATATATCTGTGGCACAGTCTAGACAACAATTCCGCACTGTGCCACTAATGCTCATTCTCAAATAGATAAATTAATGACAGAAGTGTATGAAATCCTGACAACTACAAGAAGATATAAAGTTTTTATAAACTTGGCATTTAGAATCAAGGCACAATGCAGCTTAGAAAAATAAGTACACAGGACTAGAGAAATGTTAGTCCATGAGGTATGATGACTCCATCCTGGGTGTGATAACTACTATCAGCCAAACTTGCAGAGCAGAATCTTAGAAATCATATTCTAATCCATTTTATTAAGATTAACTCATCCACAACAACTCCCATGTTCTGTGAATTTTAAGCTCCTCTTGTGTGTTTGTGTTTTGAAAACCCAACTCTTCACTACTGAATTATGAGATTCTAATGGAAGCATCATTCTGCTGTCCTTTGAAAGAATGTGAGGTAGAAAGTTAGGATGAATGAAGTAGGCAAAGAGGGTGGAAAAAGCGAGAAAGGGAAGATAGACGGGAATTGTGAAAAACAGAATTCTTTCTATAATCCTCCTTGAAATAGAAAAAAAATTGCTATAGCTTTCTCACAATTGAAAATTATTTTCACTTATAAAATGTAAATGAATAAACACAGCATTTCCTGCTGATACAACCATTTATGGCACCAGAATTGTTGCTACTCAGGGTTCTCCATAAAAAGTGAAAATAGAGAGGAGATTGTTGCTATACTTTAAGGAACCAGATTATGCAATTTTGGAATACAGACAAATTCACACATTAATGAGGAAGATCAGAAAGAAGTTTGATCCCAAAATAGTGCTTTGGCAGAATTCTTTGTACTTTGAGGAGGTGGGGAGTTGGATGAAGTATTTATCTTTGAAGGAACTCATGCTCTGAGGAGTTAAGCCTTTTTTTTTCCTGAACCAATTGGATGAGGTTAGCCAATGCTAGACATTGTAGTTCACTCAAGTCTGAGAAGATGTCTTCGTATTATTTGTCTGTGTGTATGTGTGTGTGTTTCTCCCATATACTGAGTAACTTTATCACCCAATATGTTAGCACTGAACATCTTTATTCTCTATACTCATACTTCTTAAATGCTTATTCTCATTTTAGACTCATAAAACATTAATGTAATTCCATTTGAAGCACATTCACTTTTGGGGAGATCACTTTGAAAGACATCTGCAATACAAAAAAAGTTACTTCCTGAGTTAACACTCAGCTTTCTGGGAATTGTGCAGCACGCTGATGTTAACCAGAAGGAGAAGGTGCTGCTGACAGCAAGCTGAAGAGGGAGGAAGGGAATCATTCATAAGAGTCAGAAGTTAAAACACAGAATGCAAAGCATCACAAGGTACTCTGACCACTAAAGATGATTTTACCATTCTATTTCTGTGCTTTACATTTTCTGTTTCTTCTCTGACAAGATGACTTGAGACCTGGTAGAAAACTGTGTTCCACATCAAAAACTCAAGATTTACTAAAAGCAGATATATGTTATTTCTCATGTCCAAAATTCTGAAATATAAAATGCTCCAAAATCTGAAAATGTTGAACAGCAATAAAGGATGTAAGTGAAATTCCACACTATTATGAATTGTGTTAAATGCATAAAGTTAATAAAAGCACTAGATAGCATCACCTTTAGATAATATATATATATAAAGAAAAGTGAAATGTGACCTTAAGCATGAGTCTCATCTTCAAGATAGTTCCATAATTATATAAAAATATTCCAAAATACAGAAAGCTTAAGATCAAGCACATTTATCATGTAAACTATTGAGCAAAGGCAATCCCACTTCAGTGGCCTTTCCCTACCTCCTGCCAAATTGGTGGTTGCACTCAGTTTCTGTTACCCACTGTCAATAGTGAGGGGAAAGATTAATTGACAGTAGCATGGTGAAGGCCCACTAACACCAATTCTGCTCACCTTTCTGTGAATGTAAAACAGCCCCCTTTCTGTATAATGTAAAACATAGATGAGTCTATGTTATATGTGTTTCACACTCTTTAATCACTGAGTAGTTCTCTCTCTTTCTCTCTCTCTTTCTCTCTCTCTTTGTCTCTCTGTGTCTCTCTCTGTCTCTGTCTCTGTCTCTGTCTCTGTCTCTCTCTCTCTCTCTCTCTCTCTGTGTGTGTGTGTGTGTGTGTATGTGTGTGTGTCTCTGTCTTCACATTATTTTTTATGATACAATGTTTTGTTCAAGCAACACTTAGTCATAGCTTTCCCAAAAAACAAATAAGAAATAATGAGGAAAGCTAAATAAAACATGAAGTAAGACCTGTGATGAGGATTGGGCTTTAGCTATAAAATTATAGGGAAATGGGAATCATCCTAGTTTTGGACAAACATAGCAGCTAAGTCCACCATAGTGTGTACTAGTTAAGATGGAGAGGAAAGTCTCTTGATGGCCTTTCCTTCAATCTCTGCTCCAAACTTTGTCTCCATATTTCCTCCTTGTTCCCTCTTCTAAGAAACACTAAAGCATCTACACTTTGGTCTTCCCTTTTCTTGGGCTTCATATGGTATATGAATTGTATCTTGAATATTCTGAGCTTTTGGGCTAATATCCACTTATCAGTGAGTGCATAAGATATGTGTTCTTTTGGGGCTGGGTTACCTCACTCAGGATGATATTTTCAGGTTCCATCCAGTTGCCTAAGAATTTCATGAATTCATCGTTTTTAATAACTGAGTAGTAATCCATTGTGTAAATGTACCACATTTTCTGTGTCCATTCCTCTGTCGAGGGACATCTGAGTTGTTACCTGCTTTTGGCTATTATAAATAGGGCTGCTATGAACATAGTGGAGCATTTGCCCTTATTACATGTTGGAGCATCTTCTGGATATATGCCCAGGAGTAGTATAGCTGGGTACTCTAGAAATACTATGTCCAATTTTCTGAAGTACGGCCAAACTGATTTCCAGAATGGTTGTATCAGCTTGCCATCCCATCAGCAGTGGAGGAGTGTTCTTCTTTCTCTACATCCTCACCAGCATCTGCTGTTACCTGACTTTTTTGAACTTAGTCATTCTGACTAGTATGAAGTAGAAACTCAAAGTTTTTTTAATTTGCAGTTCACTGATGACTAAGGATGTTGAACTTTTCTTTAGGTGCTTCTTGGCCATTCAAGTTTCCTCAGTTGAGAATTCTCTCTTTAGCTCTGTTCCCCATTTTTTCATAGGGTTATTTGGTTCTCTGGAGTCTAACTTCCTGAGTTCTTTGTATATATTGGATATTATCCTTCTATGAATGTCTCCTGAGAGGTTCTGCCAGAGCCTGACAAATACAGAGGCAGATGCTCACAGCCAACCACTGGACTGAGCTCCAAGATGAAGGAGGTAGAGAAGAGACTGAAGGAGCTGAGGGAATTTGCAGCCCTGTGGGGGAGCAACAGTATCAACTAACCAGACCCCCTGGAGTTCCAAGGGACTGGACTATCAACCAAAGAGTAAACATGAAGGGACCCATGGCTCTGTCCATGTTTGTGGCAAATGATGGCCTTGTTGGGAGGAGAGGGCCTTGGTCATGTGAGAGTTCGATGTCCCAGTGTAGAGAAATGCCAGGATAGGAATGTGGGATTGGATCAGTGGTTGGGGAAGCACCCTCATCGAGGCAGGGAGGGGGGATAGGATAAAGGGTTTCCGGAGGGGAGATCTGAAAAGAGGATAACATTTGAGATGTAAATATAGAAAATACCAAATAAAGAAAAGAAAAAGAAAAAGATGGACAGAACATTGTTCTTTCTTTCTAGTTCTTTCTCTTTGTGTTTGTGCATGGTGTGTGTGTGTGTGTGTGTGTGTGTGTGTGTGTGTAGCATATACAGTATAGCTTACATAGAGCTTATTACTCTTTATTTTAGTAATTCACAATGGAATGGAATATACCTCATCCATGTACTATGAGTAAGAAAGGAACATTTTGTAAATTGATACAACAACTTCAGAAAATGGTCGCTGCTTGTATGCCTCTCAGGAATCTATATCATTAGCTAGTTATATGATCTTAAAAGAGTATGTAACTAACTTGCTATCTGACCTTCAACAATTGATTTTTGTCTATAAACACCTTATATTGTTCAATATCTTATATGTGCCATTGTGCTAGTTATTCTCGGCTGTCAGCTTGAAATATCTGGGAACAGAGAATCTCAGTTGAGGAACTGCCTCCATCAGACTGGCCTAAGGGCATGTCTATAGGACATTTTCCTTATTACCTAACTAATGGTCCTAGTAGTCCAGACTTAACCAGTTCTGACCAGATGATGGCAGGGTGTATAACTTAGTTGAACAGATACAAGAAAGCCAGGAAGCAGCCTCATGCCATGGGTTCTGCTTCAGTTCCTTCCTTCAAGTGTCTGCCTTTAGGACATACCTTGGCTTTCCTTGATGATTTGCTTTATCCTGTCAGAACAAGTAAATGCCTTTCTCTACTCCCAGTGGCTTTTAGTCATAGTGATTATTAGAACAACAAAGAAGATAGTAGGACACATAAACACAGAATATTGATGATCTAGAAATTTTTGTCCAGGAGGTAATAGAATTTATCTTTTGCTCATTCTGTTCATACTATATTTGGTCTGAACAAAGACCTTTATTTTTTAATTGGTTATTTTGTTTATTTACATTTAAAATATTGTTCCTAATCCCAGTCTCCCCTCTGTAAGCCCCATCCTATCCCCTTCCCCTTTGTCGCTAATTGGGTGCACCCCCATCCACCAACCCACTCCAGCCTCACTTACTGCTCTAGTTCTATCATTCCCCTACATAGAGGCATCAAGTTTCCACAGGACCAAGGGCTGCCCTTCCATTGATGCCAGATAAGCCAGTCCTCTGCTAAACAGCCAAAGTCCTTTTAGAAAGGTAAGTGAAAAATGCTAGATAAAACCCAATGAGTTGAATGAGTTTGACTATTGATCTCAACTAAAGGAACCATTGTCCCAAATAAGTATCTGTGCACAGAATTTCAACATGGATAATCATCAAAAATTACTGAAAACCATTGTTTTGGGAAGAACACTAGTAGTGACTTCGTTAGTACATATTTTGAAAGAAAAGTTAAGAGGCCATGGTTCTTTTTGTACGTTCTCAACCTTAAGTGGAAGCATAGCTCATTCACCAGCACAAATTTTCTAAAATGATTAAGTAACAGAGAAAAACTGTGTAGATAGTGGAAAAATATCTCAGAGTAGAAAAGGCTTTGCCTTAATTCCAGAGGTAGAATAAATGAGAAGAATGAAAACACATGTTCATACAGAGAATTTACATAGTTGTCATTCTCCCATTACAACAAATACATGTACTCAGGCTCGTTCTCATATATAGATTAATCACAACTTTCTCTTAATCAGAAGGACCAGTTGTTTCCAGAGAGGTCAGGTGATTTGTAAATTCTCACCATCAGACAGTAGATGGGACAAAGTACTATTGAGAAGCACAAATAAAGGAACATGAACACAGAAGTGCATGTCCAACCATATGAACCATCACATTCATAAAGCATAAGGAAAAACCTTCCTTAAAATAGAAGTCTACCAAATGAATTATACACTTAAAAGTTATAAAACTTTGCTAATAAATTGGTCACTTTGCAATTTTAAAAGTTGAAAATTGTTATGAGATAAATTGATTTCCCCTTCAATATGTTGAAATGCTGACACCAAAAACCTCGGAATGTATCCATATTTGTATACAGGAATTCTAAAGAAGTATTGAGGGCTAAATGAAATCAGATAGCTGTGTCTTAATCTATATGCAGATATTTGCCAGTAGCATCTTCAAATAGGCAATTAAGTTAAAATGAGGCCATAGAATTGGACCAAAATCCACTATCACTGTTACCTGTAAAAGAAGCTAAAGAGACATCAGGATTGTACCTGAACCGGTAAGAAGGAAAGCATGAGGACAGATCACCTTGGTAGTCATTTGAAAGCAGATGAAAGAGATCCAAGAAGGCAAAACTCACCTGAAGATATTGATCTTGCACCTCTGATCTCTAGACCTTGGAGAAAACTAATGACTGCTGTTAAGGCCATCTTGTTGGTATAAATTTGTAATCACAGCTATAGAAAACTAATGTAATAGCTCACGGGCCCCTGGACCAGCAGTAGAGGCGGGCCTCCATATTGCAACCAGGACACAGCTGGAGAGGCCCAGGTAGACAATCCTTCTGGGGCTACCCTCACGGGAGGATCTGCTAGGCTCTGCCCGCCAGGCAGGCCGAGATCCACCTAGGCTCTGCGGGACTTCCCCCATGCTCTCAGGCCGCACCGAGGCAGCAGGCAGCAAGCAGCTCGCGGGTCCCTGGACCAGCGGTAGCGGCGGACCTCCATATTGCAACCAGGACACAGCAGGAGAGGCCCAGGTAGACAGACTCCATCAGGGGCTACCATCGCACAAGTGGCAGCCAGCTCATGATCCCTTAGAGCAGCAGTCACACATATTCACCAGTAGAGAAACAACAGGTGAGCTCAGCCTCACAGGAGATTCAAATACCAGTCAGTGACAACAAGGCCAACTAACACCAGAAATAACCAGATGGCAAAAGGAAAACGAAGGAACATTACTAACAGAAATCAAGGCAACATGACAGCATCTGAACCCAGTTCACCAAGAACAGGAAGCCCTGGATACCCCAAAACAACAGAAAAACAAGACTTCAATATAAAATCACTGGTCAGGATGCTGGTAGCTGAACACATAGAAAAATCTCGTAAAGAAATAGAGGAGAACATGGAACAAAAGTTAGAAGCCTTTACAAGGAAAATACAAAAATCACTTCAAGAAATTCAGGAGAAGATGGATCAAAAAGAAGAAGACAATAAGGAAGAAAGACAAAAAGAAAGACTTAAAGAAATACAGAAAAACGTGGGCCAACAAGTAGAAGCTATGAAAGAGGAAACACAAAAATCTCTTACAGAAATACATGAAAACACAATCAAGCAAGCAAAAGATCTGAGCACATCCATCCAGATACTAAAAACAGAAGTAGAAACAACTAAGAATTTGCAGAGGGAGACAACATTGGAGATAGAAAACCTGGGGAAGAAATCAAGGGCCATAGATGCAAATATCAACAATAGAATACAAGAGATAGAAGACAGAATCTCAGAAGCCTAAGAGACCATAGGAACCATTGATTCAACAGTCAAAGAAATTACTAAATGCAAAAACGTTGTAAACCAAAACATCCAGGAAATCCAGGACACAATGAGAAGACCAAATGTAAGGATTATAGGTATAGACGAGAGTGAAGATTTACAAGTTAAAGGGCCAGCAAATATCTTCTATAAAATTATGGAAGAAAACTTCCGCAACCTAAGGAGAGAGATGCCCATGAATATACAAGAAGCCTATAGAAGCCCAAACAGACTGGACCAGAACATAAATACATCCCATCACATAATAATCAAAACTCCAAATGTACTAAACAAAGAAAGAATATTAAAGGCAGCAAGAGAAAAAGGCCAAGTAACATATAAAGGAAGACCTATCAGAATAACACCAGACTTCTCACCTGAGACCATGAAAGCTAGAAGATCCTGGGCAGTTATCATGCAAACTCTAAGAGAACACAAACTTCAACCAAAACTAATTTACCCAGCAAAACTCTCAATCGCCATAGATGGAGACATCAAGGTATTCCATGACAAAACCAAATTTGCAAGATATCTTTCCACAAATCCAGCCCTACAAAAGATAATAGGGGGAAAACACCAAGACAAGGACTGAAACTACACCCGCGAAGAAGCAAGATAGAAACCTCCTCTCATCAAACCCAAAAGAAGATAACTTCTCGAATATAAAAAAATAATAAAAATGAATAAATAAAAATAATTTCAAAAATGTCTAGAGGAAATAATTACTATTCCTTAATATCTATTAACATCAATGGACTCAGTTCCCCAATAAAAAGACATAGATTAACAAACTGGATATGGAAACAGGACCCTACATTTTGCTGCATACAGGAAACACATCTCAGTGTTAAAGACAAACACTGCCTTAGAGTAAAAGGCTGGAGGACAATTTTACAAGCAAATGGTCTCAGGAAACAAGCTGGAGTAGCCATTCTAATATCAGATAAAATTGACTTTCAACCTAAAATCATCAAAAGAGACCCAGAAGGTCACTTCTTGCTGGCCAAAGGGAAAATCCACCAGGAAGAACTCTCAATACTGAGCATCTATGCTCCAAATGCAAGGGCACCCTCATTTGTAAAAGAAACCTTACTAAAGCTTAAAGCACACATTACACCTAACACAATAATTGTGGGTGACTTCAACACCCCACTCTCCTCAATGGACCGATCAGGAAAGCAGAAACTAAACAGGGACACAGTGAAACTAATTGAAACTCTGGACCAATTGGATTTAACAGATATATATAGAACATTTCATCCTAAAGCAAAAGAATATACCTTTTTTAAGCACTGCATGGTACCTTCTCCAAAATTGATCATATAATTGGTCACAAGACAGATGTCAACAAATACAAGAAGATCGAGCTAATCCCATGCCTCCTATCAGATCACCATGGAGTAAGAGTGGTCTTCAATAGCAACAAAAACAACAGAAAGCCCTTATACACATGGAAACTGAACAATACTCTACTCAATGACACCTTGGTCAAGGAAGAAATAAAAAAAGAAATCAAAGACTTTTTAGAATTCAATGAAAATGAAGGTACAACCTACCCAAATCTATGGGACACAATGAAAGCAGTGCTAAGAGGAAAACTCATAGCTCTAAGTGCATCCAAAAAGAAACTGGAGAGAGCATACACTAGCAACTTAATGGCACACCTTAAAGCCCTGGAAGAAAAAGAAGTTAATTCAATCAGGAGGAGTAGAAGACAAGAAATCACCAAACTCAGGGCTGAAATCAATCAAGTAGAAACAAAGAGAACCATACAAAGAATCAACAAGACCAGGAGCTTGTTCTTTGAGAAAATCAACAAGATAGATAAACCCTTAGCCAGACTAACCAAAGGACACAGAGACAATATACAAATTAACAAAATTAGAAATGAAAAGGGAGACATAACAACAGAAACTGAGGAAATTCAAAAGATCATCAGATCCTACTACAAAGGCCTATACTCAAAACAACTGGAGAATCTGGAGGAAATGGACAACTTCCTAGACAGATACCAAATACCAAAATTAAATCAGCATCAAGTAGATCAGCTAAATAGTCCCATAACCCCTAAAGAAATAGAAGGGGTTATAGAAAGCCTCCCAACCAAAAAAAGTACCGGACCAGATGGTTTTAGTGCAGAATACTACCAGACCTAAAAGAAGACTTAACACCAATACTTTTCAAACTATTCCACAAAATAGAGACAGAAGGGACAATGCCCAACTCTTTCTTCGAAGCCACAATTACGCTAATACCTAAACCACAAAAAGATCCAACAAAGAAAGAGAACTACAGGCCAATTTCTCTTATGAATATCAATGCAAAAATACTAAATAAAATTCTGGCCAACCGAATCCAAGACCACATCAAAATGATCATTCACCATGATCAATCAGGGATGCAGGGATGGTTCAATATACGGAAATCCATCAATGTAATCCACTACATAAACAAACTGAAAGAAAAAACCACATGGTCATTTCATTAGAAGCTGAAAAAGCAATCGACAAAATTCAGCATCCTTTCATGGTAAAAGTCTTGGAAAGAGCAGGAATACAAGGCCCATACCTAAACATCAATCTACAGCAACGAGTAGCCAACATCAAAATAAATGGAGAGAAACTTGAAGCAATCCCACTAAAATCAGGGACTAGACAAGGCTGCCCTCTCTCTCCATATCTTTTCAATATAGTACTTGAAGTTGTAGGGAGAGCAATTAGACAACATAAGGAAGTCAAAGGGATACAAATTGAAAACGAAGAAGTCAAACTATCATTATTTGCAGATGATATGATAGTTTACTTAAGCGACCTAAAAAACTCCACCAGAGAACTTCTACAGCTGATAAACAACTTCAACAAAGTGGCTGGTTATAAAATTAACTCAAGCAAGTCAGTAGCCTTCTTGTACTCAAAGGACAAGCAGGCTGAGAAAGAAGTTAGGGAAATAACACCCTTCACAATAGCCACAAACAACATAAAGTACCTTGGTGTAACTCTAACCAAACAAGCGAAAGATCTGTACAACAGGAACTTCAAGTCCTTGAAGAAAGTAATCAAAGAAGACCTCAGAAAATGGAAAAATATTTCTTGCTCCTGGATTGGCAGGATCAATATAGTAAAAATGGCCATCTTGCCAAAAGCAATATACAGATTCAAAGCGATCCCCATCAAAATCCCAACTCAATTCTTCATAGATCTAGAAAGAGCAATTCTCAAATTCATCTGGAGCAACAAAAAACCCAGGATAGCTAAAACTATTCTCAAAAATAAAAGGACTTCTGGGGAATCTATATCCCTGACCTTAAGCAGTACTACAGAGCAATTGTGTTAAAAACTGCATGGTATTGGTACAGCAACAGGCAAGTAGATCAATGGAATAGGATGGAAGACCCAGAAATGAACTGACAGACTTATGGTCACTTGATCTTTGATAAAGGAGCCACAACCATCCAGTGGAATAAAGATAGCCTTTTCAGCAAATGGTGCTGGTTTAACTGGAGGTCAACATGCAAAAGAATGCGAGTTGGCCCACTCTTATCTCTTTGCACTAAGATCAACTCCAAGTGGATCAAGGACCTCCACGTAAAACCAGACACACTGAAACTATTAGAAAAGAAACTTGGTAAGACCCTGGAGGACATGGGCACAGGGGAAAATTTCCTGAACAGAACACCAATAGCTTACACACTAAGATCAAAAATTGACAAATGGGACCTCATAAAATTACAAAGTTTCTGTAAGGCAAAGGACACTGTCAGAAGGACAAAACGGCAACCAAAAAGTGGGAAAAGATCTTCACCAACCCCACATTCAACAGAGGGCTAATATCCAATATATACAAAGAAATCAAGAAGTTAGACCCCCCCCCAAAGAACCAAATAACCCTATCAAAAAATGGGGTACAGACCTAAACAAAGAATTTTCACCAGAAGAAATTCGGATGGCTGACAAACACCTTAAGAGATGTTCAACCTCATTAGTCATCAGGGAAATGCAAATCAAAACAACCCTGAGATTCCACCTCACACCAGTCAGAATGGCTAAGATTAAAAACTCAAGAGATAACAGGTGCTGGCGAGGATGTGGAGAAAAGAGGATCACTCCTCCATTGTTGGTGGGTTTGCAAGATGGTACAACCACTCTGGAAATCAGTTTGGCGGTTCCTCAGAAAATTGGGCATATCACTTCCAGAGGACCCTGGCATACCACTCCTGGGCATATACCCAGAGGATTCTCCTGCATACAATAAAGACACATGCTCCACTATGTTTATAGCAGCCTTGTTTATAATAGCCAGAAATTGGAAGGAGCCCAAAAATCCCTCAAAGGAGGAATGGATACAGAAAATGTGGTATATTTATACAATGGAATACTACTCAGCAATTAAAAATAATGAATTCATGCAATTTGTAGGTAAATGGTTAGACCTGGAAAATATCATCCTGAGTGAGTTAACCCAATAACAAAAGAATACACATGAAATGCAATCACTGATAATTGAATATTAATGAGTCCAGAAGCCCTAAATACTCAAGGCACAATTAGCAAGTCAAATGATTCCCAAGAAGAAGAAAGGAGAGGACCCTGGGCCTGTAAAGATTGGATCCAGTTTTGTAAAGAAACCGTGGGGGGAGGGGGAATGATTGGGGAATAGTTGGAGGGGAGAGGAATTATGGGACGTATGGTGGGGGGTGAACTGGGAAAGGGGAAAGCCTTTGGAATGTAAACATAGAATATAGAAAATGAAAATGAAAAGAAAAGAAAACTAATGTAATAAAAAATAGGAATACATAACATGAAAAATGAACCACTATCATTATATTATAATATTAAAATATTATATTTCACAAATTTTACAGAAAAGATTTGCTCCTGATAGTTTGACATTCATTTCAAAATAGCAATACAAGTATACCTCATTTTAATTTAATTAACATTTGTATATGAATTATGCATTAGGAATATTATATTGTTTGTTACTGGAAGGCTTAGGTAGAGTATCTTTTGGGTATCTGCCCAGGAGTGGTATAGCTCTTCCCCACATTCTCCTCTATTAGATTCAGTGTATCTGGTTTTATGAGGAGGTCTTTGATTCACTTGGACTTGTGCTAAATGAAAGGATATAGAAATGCATCTATTTGCATTCTTCTACATGCAGACTGGCAGTTGAACCAACACCATTTGTTGAAAAGGCTATCTTTTCCCCACCGAATAATTTTAGCTTCTTTGTCAAAGATCAAGTGACCATAGTTATGTGGGTTCATTTCTGGGTCTTCAAGTCTATTCCATGGATCTACTTGCCTGTTTCTGTACAAATACCATGTAGTTTTATCGCTATTGCTTCGTATTATAGCTTGTGGTCAGGGATGGTGATTTCCCCCAGAAGTATTTTGGCTATCTTGTATTTTCTGTTATTCCAAATGAATTTGAGAATTGCTCTTTCTAACTCTATGAAGAATTGAATTGGAATTTTGATGGGGATTGAATTGAATCTATAGATAGCTTTTGGCATGATAGCCATTTTTACTGTATTAATCCTGCCAATCCTCCAGTGTGGGAGGTCTTTCCATGTTCTGAAGTCTTCTTTTATTTGTTTCTTCACATATTTGAAATTCTTGTCATACTGATATTGTACTTGCTTGCTTAGAATCGTGACAAGATATTTTATATTATTTTGACTATTGCGAAGGGTGTTGTTTTCCTAATTTCTTTCTCATCCCTTTTATGCTTTGAGTAGAGGAAGGCTACTAATTTCTTTGAATTAATTTTATATCTAACCACTTTGCTGAAGTTGTTTATCAGCTGTAGGAGCTCTCTGCTAGAATTTTGGGGGTGGCTTATTTAGAGTATCATATTATTTGGAAATAGTGATATTTTGAATTCCTCCCTTCCAGATTGTATCCCTTTGATTTCTTTTTGTTGTCTAATTGATCTGGCTAGAACTTCAAGTTATATTGAATAGGGAGAGGGTGGGTAGCCATGTCTTGTCCCTGATTTTTTTTTTATTTTCTATATTCTATGTTTACATTCCAAAGGCTTTCCCCTTTCCCAGTTCCCACCTACCATACTTCCCATAGTTCCTCTCCCCCCCCCCAACTATTCCCCAATCATTCCCCCTCCCCCCTCGGTTTCTTTACTAAACTGGATGCAATCTTTACTTGTCCCTGATTTTAATGGGATTTCTTTGAGTCTCTCTCCATTTAGTTTGATGTTGGCTATTGTTTGTTGTATATTGCTTTTATGATATTTAGGTATGTACCTTGAACTCCTGTTCATTCCAATACTTTTATGACAAATGGTTGTTGTATTTTGTCAAAGGTGTTTTCCATATCTAATGAGATGACTATGTGGCTTTTTTTCTTTGAGTTTGTTTATATAGTAGATTACATTGATGGATTTCCAAATATTGCACCATCTCTGCACTCTACACCTACTTTATCACGGTGGATGGTACTTTTGATGTAATCTTGGATTTGGTTTGCAAGAATTTTATTGAGCATTTTTGCATCAATATTCAAAAGGAAAATCGGTCAGTAGTTCTCTTTATTTTGTCTTTTTGTGGTTTGGCTATGACTGTAACTGTGGCTTCATAGACAGAATTGGGTAGTGTTCCTTCTGTTTCTATTTTATGGAATAGTTTGAAAGGTATTGGTATTAGGTCTTCTTTAAAGGTCTGATAGAATTCTGCACTAATATCATCTAGCCCTGGGCTGTTTTGAATAGGAGAATTTTAATTATGACTGCTTATATATCCTTGGGGGTTATGGGACTCTTTAGATGGTTTATCTGATCCTGATTTAACTTGGATACCTGGTATCTGTTTAGAAAATTGTCTTTTTCTTCCAGATTTTCTAGTTTTGTTTAATATATGCTTTTGTAGTAGGATCTGACTATTTTTTGAATTTCCTAGGTTTCTATTGTTATGTCTCCCTTTTCATTCCTGATTTTGTTAATTTGGATACTGTTATGTGCCCTCTGGTTAGTCTGTCTTAGTGTTTATCTACTTTATTGATTTTCTCAAAGAATCGGCTCCTGGCTTTGTTAATTCTTTGTATAGTTCTTTTTGTTTCTACTTGGTTGATTTCAGCCCTGAGTTTAATTATTTCCTGCCCTCTACACCTCTTGGGTGTACTTGCTTCTTTTTGTTCTAGAACTTTCAGATGAGCTGTTAGTGTTTTAATTATTATATGAAGAAAGGACTTTCTTTTCTGGTCCCATCTTTTTGGTGTTCTGTAGGCTTCTTGTATGTGTATGGGCATTTCTTTCCTTAGGTTAGGGAAGTTTTCTTCTACAATGTTGTTGAAGATGTTAACTGGCCCTTTGAGGTGAAAGTCTTCATCTCTTCTATACCTATTATTTGGTCTTTTCATTGTGTCCTGGATGCTGGTATGATCTCTACAATTTCTTTATTGGAGGCACTAAGATCTATGAATTTTTCTCTTAGCACTGCTTTCATCATGTCCCGTAAGTTCAGGTACATTGGGCCTTCATTTTATTGCTTTTATTGCTTTCTAAAAAGTCTTTAATTTCTTACTTTATTTCTTTCCTGACCAAGTAATCATTGAGTAAACAGATGTTCAGTTTCCCCATGTATGTGGACTTTCTGTTGTTTTTGTTGCTATTGAACACCAGGCTTAGTCCATGGTAGTATGATAGAATACATGAGATTAATTCAATATTCTTGTATCTGTTGAGGTGCGTTTTGTAACTGAGTATATGTTGTATTTTTGAGATGGTACCATGAGGTGCTGAGAAGATATATTCTTTTGTTCTAGGGTGAAATATTCTGTAGATATGTGTTAAATCCATTTGGTTCATAATTGCATTTAGCTTCACTGTGTCTTTGTTTAGTTTCCATTGATGAGAGTTAGATGTTGTAATCACCTACTATTATTGTGTGATGTTCAATAGGTGGTTTGAGTTTTAGTAATGTTTCTTTTACAAATATCCATGACCTTGCATTTGGGGCATAGATGTTCAGAATTGATGGTTCTTCTTTGTGGATTTTTCCTTTGATAAGTATATAGTGTCCTTTCCCATCTTTTTTGATGACTTTTGATTGAAAGTTTATTTTCTTAGATATTAGAATGTCTATGTTGTTTCTTGGGACCATTTGCTTGGAAATTTTTCCCATCCTTTTACTTTGAGGAAATGTTTGTCTTTGTCACTGAGTTTTGTTTCCTATATGCAGAAAAATGCTGGATCCTATTTATGTATCTAGTCTGTTTGGAATACTTTGGTTTCTCCATCTATGCTAATTGAAAGTTTTGCTGGGTATAGTAGCCTGGACTGGCAATTTTGTTCTCTTAGGTTCTGTATAACATCTGCCAAGGATCTTCTGGCTTTCATAGGCTCTGTTAAGAAGCCTGATGTAATTCTGATAGGTTTGCCTTTAAATGTTACTTTACCTTTTTCCTTTACTGCTTTCAATATTCTTTGTTCTGTGCCTTTAGTGTTTTAATTATTATATGAAGAGAGGAATTTCTCTTCTGGCCCCATCTTTTTGGTGTTCTGTAGGCTTCTTTATGTTTATGGGCATTTCTTTCTTTAGGTTAGGGAAATTTTCTTCTACAATGTTGTTGAAGATGTTAGCTGGCCCTTTGAGGTGAAAGTCTTCATTCTCTATACCTATTATTCGGTCTTTTCATTGTGTCCTAGGTTTCGTGAATGTTTTGAAATAAGAGCTTTTTGCTTTTTGTATTTTCCTTGACTAGTGTGTCAATGTCTTCTATTGTATCTTCTGCTGCTGAGATTCTCTCTTCCATCTTTTGCATTCTGTTGATGATGCTTGCATATGTGACTCCTGTTCTCTTTCCTAGGTTTCCCTTCTCCAGGGCTGTCTCCTTTGAGTTTTCTTTAATCATTCCATTTCCACTTTTAGATCCTGGACAGTTTTGTTCAATTCCTTCACCTGTTTGATTGTGTTCTCCTGTATTTCTTTAAGAGATTTATGTATTTCCTCTTTAAGGGCTTCAACTTGCTGCTTGTGTTCCCCTACATTTCTTTATGGGAGGTTTTATTTCCTTTTTAAAGTCTTCTGTGAAAAGTCTCATGAAATGAGAGTTTAGATCTGAATTTTGTTTTAAGGGTGTGTTGGGGTATCCAGGACTTGCTGTTGTGGAAGAACTGAGTTCTGATGTTGCCATGTCAAAATGGTTTCTGTTGCTTATATTCTTATGCTTGCCTCTCACCATTTGCTTATCTCTGCTGTTATCTGGCCTCACTTTCTCTGACTAGAGCCAGTCCCTCCTGTGAGCCTGTGAGCCTGCAATCCTTTAAACCTGTGATCCTGGGGAGTGGAGCTGCAACTGGGCTGTGGGCTGTGTGGGATGAGGTTCAGCGCCAGGGCTCTGTTCCCAGCTGGCACAGGTAGGAACCAGAAGGTGCTTGGGTCTCTTGCAGGGCAGAGAATCTGCTTCCCTGGGTCCCAGGGGTCTTGGGGTGGGATTTAAGGTCTCACCTGTGAAGCTGGATGTATCAGAATACCTGGGAGTGTCAAGCAGCAACTGGAGTGTGGGCTGTGTGAGATAGGTTCCAGAGCTAGGCTCTGTTCTCAGAAGGCGTACCTTCTTTTCTTCTTTATCTTTCTTCTGGATACAGGTCAGAACCATGCATACAGTTTCTTTTGGTATTATATGTTTCCTTACTAATTCTCAGAAACCTGTCTTCTCTCAATTTATGCTAGGCAGTTTCTCTACCATGTGGCTGACCTCCATTCCTAACCCAAATGGCATCATTTTCTCTGTTTTGATATTTGGACACTGTCTTTTTCAATCATTGGTTAGCCATTCCTACAATTTCTGTGTGACCTCTTCTCCAAAACATCTTCTAGGCAGAACAAATTATACCTAAAATATTTTGTGACTGGGTTAATGTCTGAGTCCTACTACTGGAAGTCTTTTCTATTGGATTCTTAAATTTATGCCACTTGCTAAAGCAAGCAATAGTTTGGTAAGTACTCCATGCAGCATTTTTTTTCTTACCACTTAGTATTGTGACAGTCCATGACACTTATAATCTTTCCACACTTCAAAGTCTAGGGTGAAATGTTGTATTGGTAAATATCTTAGTCAGTGTTCTATTACTCTGATGAGACACAATGACCACAGCAACTCTTTATATAGGAAAGCTGGTTTACAAGTTAAGAGGTTTAGGCCACTGTTATCCCACTATTATCATGGCCAGGACCATGGTAGCATGCTGGTCCACATAGTGCAGGAAGAAGTGAGTTCTTCATTTGGATCTACAAGTAGCAGAAAAAGAGACAGCACCTTGACTTGGTATGGGCTTTGGAAACCTCAAAGTCCACTCCCAATGACACATTGTCTCCAAAAGAACATACCTTTTCCAACAAGGCCATACTTCCTAATAGTGACACTCTCTAGTGAACATGCGTTCTTCAAATCTATGAGCCAATAAGTGCTATTCTTATTCACACAATTATAGCATTTAAAGTCTATTTTCCAAAATTCCATTTTGTGGAACTACATTAAGGCAAAGAGACCATGATCATCCACTGTTTAATGAGAATACTTCCCTCTGATTTGTATCTTTGTGGATTTCTTAGTAAAAATGCATATCACTAATTCTATGATAAATCCTTGCAGGTTACTTCCAGAATCAATCACAAACAGATGATGACTACAATGAATATTTCGAAGACCATACTTGACCCTACTTCAAAAGAATGGTAGTCATCGCTAAACAGGCAGCTTCCTCACATAGCTCTTAGATATAGTCTATGTTACTTCATTCTTGCTGAGAATAGAGAACTGTCTTTCCACAATCTCTTCCTATAAAGAGCAAAGCACAGACCTCCTTGCTGTGAAGGAATTGTTGGAGCTCAGTGTTCTGGGAATCAAAACTTAATAAAGGTAGGCATGGAGTATGATTTTTGAATAATTTAAATCTCTACTTTATTAAAATAAAAATTTAAGTACAACTGGGAAAATAAAGATACACCCAACTACATAAAACAAAATAATGAAAAAAAAAAGGTTTAACTATCTGCTTCTTCTCATCATAAATCACTTTTTCTATATAAGATCACCTTTATGAAAAATATATAGAGGCCTTTACTTTCAATCTTGTGAGATTTTATATCTTGTGAGTGAAGGCATCTGCATTACAACTCAAAGGCAAAAAGGTCTAGAGTAAAGAAAGCAGCACAGGTACAGTAAAAATGTAAAGTTGACCAGCATTGAGTATGATGTGTAGGCTCATTGCCAAGTGTGTCTTATAAGTATTTATTCTGCCACTGCCACTGACTTCCTAAAGCATCCCTTTATTCCATGCAGTCTCAGTGGGCAACATGACATAGTTCTAAAACCTTAATGTCTGGTCTTCAGATAAAGATTTACCTCGGTTTTCTTGAAATATAATGATCTTAGTGGAACTCACCATTAGAAATAATTGTTTCTCCTTGAAAGATGAAAGGAAGAAAGAGGGCCATTGCAAAAGGCTGGCTAATTTCACTGGGGGTACTTTGTGGTTGTATTGCTTTAGTGCTTCTTTCACTGGGAGGATATTTTCATTGAGCATTACAAGTAATACAAGTCTTTATAATAGTTAGCCACTTCCATAGTTTCAACCACGTTCCTCTATCTTGTCCTTGTTTGTTGTTGTTGTTGTTGTTTAAATCATTTTTTCTCCATGTTACTGAGATTAACTAGCACTTTCATTTCAAATGAGAGCAGACTAGAATCAGGTGAAGGCTCAGTCACTGAGAAAATGTTCTCATTTCAAAATCATTCATAAATATTACCATCAAGTGTAGAGGAATTTTAATCCAGTCCCAAGGCTGTTCTGACATGGGATCACAGTCAAATATATGACCCAGCTAGAATGCAGACATTTCACATATCTTTAATACCTTTGCTTAGTACACTCAACAATAATCTTTTTGGCTGGAATATAGACACATCTTTAAACACATCTTTAATCCCAAACAATGACATATAATTAAGGGGCACATAAAGTAACAAGTCAGAGAAAGACTTGACAGAATCAGTCAGAGATAGGATATTCTGTTGACTTGTGTTCTACTCATGCCTGGCCTGAAGTGAACAGCAATTACAGAACATCTTAGAGATGCTGGCATACTCATCTGCATATGGCCTATAGCTTAGAAAATAGCATCTCTTACACATCTCCATGAAACACAGTTTTAAAATGAGTTCTCTGCCCTCTGAATGTTCAAATATGTGTATTTCCCCCAATTTGCCTGTTCCTTTCTCTTCAATCCATCATGGAAATAAAACATATTCCACTCCTTCATCATGAGTCATGCTTATGCATGATATTAATCTGACATGATATTAACTTTTATCTCCCCAGTACACCATTTAGATAACCATTTAAAGTTGAGCATACCTTAGTCTCTTTGATTCTCTCTATGTTAGTCATTTGGGAGTATCTATCTTGATCACCAGCCACAGAAAAAGAGATTCTCTAAAGATGCTTGGAAGATACACTAATCAATGGGTTTAAATTATGGGGCAGTTTAATATTGTGTTCTTTTAGCATAATTATAATATTACTTTTGCCCCTACTAATTATGAACTAGCCAGATACAGGTTCTTAGTATTGTTAATGGTACCAGGTATGAGTTCCAATGTGGACCTGGCTTTCAATCTTTCAGAAAGTAGTTGGTTACTCCTATAACAATCATTCCACTATTACACCAGTTAGTATATCCAAGCCATTGTTATTATTGAGTTTGCATTGTTCATAGTTGGGTAAGACTGCTGACTTTGTTGGTTTTTTGCCCTAGGTGCATCAAATAAACTTCTAGCACTGTGAAATGATCCATTAGGGATGAAATTTTATTTTTCTATGTCTTATGACTCAAGTATGTGATGTTTTCAGGAATAGGATTTTACCATTAAGACTATCAAAATGAGATTAAATGCAATACTAACAAACCTTAAAGAATGACATTTTATCATTCATAGCAAAGTATGACTAGAGGACACAGTGTTAAATAACACAAGTCACATATAGAAAAGCAACTTCCATAATGTTTTCTTTTTCTTTCCTGAATGCCAAAAATGCTTGTTCTAATATGAAATAATGAGGTACATATTTTTATGGTACACAATTTTCTAGAATCTGGAAATATTGAAAGAGAGACTATTGGGATATTAGATGATAAGTACCCAAACACTGGCAGAATTCATAAGTTATTTCATTTACCAAATAGTGGAAAAATATTGTTCAAATTCCCTTATATATTTTATGACTGGTTGAAAGAGAGGAACTCCAAGTCTCCAAATACATAGTGATGATCACAAGAATTTATTTGTCCTGATTTGAAGTGTACATCTTCTATACATGCATTAGACTTGCCTACTACATTCTAAAAGTATGCATAATTATTATACATTACTCAAAATTTCAATCAAAATGCTTATAAAGGTAGAAATGTGAAGTATTATGATTTGGTAATTGTATAATGTAAACATGTTATTTTATCATAATTTGTATTCTAAATTGATCCATCTAAAGCAAGAAAACAAATAACTCAATTAAATGTAATCAAAAGATATCACTTCAAAGAGTGTATGTATGTATACAGTGAGATACACACCATCATTAACAAACTGTCTAATAAGTGATTAAATTATCATTAAAATAATAACTTTCATTCTTAAATAATTATGACACAAAAGCAAATCAAAATCCTGATACTCAAATTTCCCACTAATTACATGGCTATAATCAAAATATCACCAAATTAATAACCCAGATGTATTGTATGTGTACAGAAAGAATGTAGAAGAGTTGAATACTGCCGGTGGGGACACCAAAAAATGCAGTCACTTTGAGAAGGAGTCTGTTGGGTTCTATCCACTTAAACATACAGTTTTCATATTACTCAACAATGTCATACATAGGCACACACCAAAAAAAAACTAAACATTTTCCTGAAACAAAACTCATAATGTTCAGAACAGTATTATTCACAGTTATCTAGTTTTACAACACCAATGTCCATGATTTAATTAACTTAAAATGAAAGGTTGGCCTATCTATGTAATGGGCTACTTTTTATCTAACCTATAAGCACTAGCATGGTATGAATGCAGACTATACTGTGACAATGGTAACATTGTGGTAAATGAAGTAAACCTGGTACAATTGGCAATATGTGATTATTTTATATGTAATGTCTAATATGAACATCTAAGTAAAAAAAGAAAGTACATTGACAGATGCTGTGGCCCAGATTACATAAAATGAGTAAGAAATAACATATAAACATCTCTTGAGAGACCTCTAATTGAGATAACAAAAAAGTATTTTAAAATTAACAATGGTGATCTATGAAAACATTCTAGAAATCATTAAGCCACATAAGCTCAATGAATATATTGTTCGTTTGAAACCATTTGCAAAATCTGAAGTAACACTCTGCCGTGCCTGGAGAAATGGCTCAACAGATAAGAACACTTTCTTTTACAGAGTGCCCATATTTGAGTCTCAATACATCCAGGGTGGACCTCAACTGTACTAAGATTGCAAGGGATCTGACCCCCACTAGCATCTATAACTATGTATGGTGCACATACATATATGCAGGCAAAATGCTCATACAGAAAACATAAACAAATCTAAAAAAGCAAAAGATCATAACACTAGTAGTAGGATTAGATTCAACTTCAATATGTTTGAATAATTGCCTATTTAAATGAAATTGCTGACTTTGGTTCAGTGTTGAAAAGTAGTGCTTGGGGGGGTGGGGAACCAGGAAAAGGGAAATGAAATGTAAATATAGAATATATCCAATAATAAAGAAAGAAAGAAAGAAAGAAAGAAAGCAAGCAAGAAAGAAAGAAAGCAAGCAAGCAAGAAAGAAAGAAAGAAAGAAAGAAAGAAAGAAAGGAAGGAAGGAAGGAAGGAAGGAAGAAAGAAAGAAAAGAAATCTGAAAAAAGTAGTGCCTTGGGGTTAAATTAATATTAATTAATATTGAGTTAATCAATATCTGCCTTTTGACTTTAATAATATTAATGTTGAAAATAACTATTCATAAAAAGTGTCCTCATTATGTTATGAAAATGACCTCAGCCTGGACATGACCGCAATAGAAGTTTTTCAGCACACTGCAGGCTACCAATTTCTATGCTGCATCAATTGATAAATCTTTAAAGTCAAATTGCCCACATTAAGGTAAAGTTACATACCATATTATCTAACTGTACATTAAAAATGCATTAGTTTCATTAAATGATACAACTTTGGAAACAAAATATTTTTGTCATGTCTTACTAATTATATTAAGTGCAAAAAATTAAGAGGTTTTTTTTTTTTTAAGTTACTTTTATCCTCTAGTGGAGGTTTAACTTTCCAGTATTCTTTACATTATTACCATGTCTCTGCCTTAGGATTTCTATTGCTATGCTAAAACACCATGACCAAAAGCAATGTTTTAAGGAGAGGGTTTGTGATACTTTCATGTTGATATTATCATCTTTCACTGTAGGAACTCAAGCCAGAAACCTGGAGGAAGGAGCTAATACAGAGACTATGGAAGAGTGCTGCTTACTGGCTTGTTCCCAAAGGCTTGTTCAGCTGACTTATAGCATCCTAGCACCCAGGATCACCAGGCCAGAGATGTTACAACCTACAGTGATCTGGGCCCTCCCACATCAATTATTATCCAAGACAATGAAATACAGTCCTACCCACAAGTTAATCTGGTAGGGGCATGACTCAATTGAGGTTCCCTCCTCCAAAATGACTTCAGCTTGTGTCACACTGACCTTAAAGAAGTCAGCATAGTCCCTGTATTGTATAAAGCACAATCTTCCTAACACAATTTTGTCTCAAACACGTGCCTATGCACTCTCCAGACCAATGCACCTTTTATAATGATGTCAGCAGGATGATTATTTTAATAGGATGCCTGGGTATGTGCACAGACGCTGGGAGGCAGTATTTGAGCATTAGCAATACGCTGTTGTTGTTTGTATTTTAGATGAACTATTAAAATATAGCTCAAATATAAAACTTAACAAGGTAACTCCTTAATCTGTATGAATACCAAATTCAAATCCATAGGTTACCATCTGGGAGTAAGTAATTAAAAATCTAAAGGAATCGTTTATTAACAGTTTTAAGACTTGGAAATAGTATTGAATGAAAAGTCCCAAGTGTAAACATGTCAGACTCCATTGAACATATTAATTTCTATACAAACATTAGTTGGAGAATAATTATAAAGATATAAGTTATACAAAATAATTTGGACCAGCAACTTCGTCTTTCTTCATGAATTATTTTCAAGTACTAAATATTCTTCACACCAACACATAAAAGCGTGGCACCTTCATATTTACAGGAGAGTATAGAGGATGATATTAATCCAAAAGAACCAAAAGTTAGAAGTTAGATCTAGAATTGACAGCAATAGCTCTTGCTATATTTGCAGCTAATCGCGAAGGGTTTAAAGGAAGCAAAACCATTTCTCAACATGCTGCTTAATTAAGAAAAGGCTGACAATCAAGTACCTGCCAAATTTATTGGCAATAGTGGCTTAGGCAGTTGTGATGTGACTGACAAGCACATCACGGTAATAGACACAGCCTACTAATGTGGGAGATTGACTCTCGATACTAATATTTTGCACTGATTCTCTGTCCTGGCTCCACAAGTTTCTTAAAATGTAGTTCGATTTTTCCCTGGAGATACCTATAGCTTATACTTTCTACATCTGTTCTCATTATATATGCACTCTGGGTTTTTTTTTGAAACACTGTTTTTAGAATTAAAGATTGAAATAATCTAATAGTAAAAGGTAATGATGAAAATGTATGTAACTTCTACATGACTTATAGAGGCATAATTTTATTTCTCCTACTGTTTAATGACTTACACTGACAAGGAAGGAACAAGATTTTTTTCCCTGTTTTTTTTTTCTTTGACAGGCTCTTTACATAGTTCTGACTGTCCTGGAACTCACTAGGTAACACAGGCAGGCCACCTGCAAATTTTTAAAGATTTTTTTTGTAGAATTTCTTTTTCTGGAAAAGCATTTTGTTCTGCTGACAACTCTACAGGTATTCCAGTCCAAACATTTGCCATTTTGTTACTATAAGCACTGTTATACTTTCTAAAATAAGTGTTCCTTTTAAAGCATGGATTTAGAACTTGACACATCAGGTTATATTTTATATACACTAGGGTGTTTTTATAAAATACTAAGTAAAACAGATCATTATTGCCCGAAACAACAACAGAAAGAAAACAGCAATATGTTTAAAGCTACATGATAAACCTTCCTCAACATATGCACACACATCCCTTCCTAGCAAAGGAAGGGCTTATCTTTCTTACAATCCACATGAATTCTTTATAATCTTAGTACATGTTTGTTTCTATGAGAGATCAGTGGCAAAAATTTAAAAAGAAGATGCATATATATGTTTATATGTCTGTATGTAGATACTTATTTCATATAGAAGTAAAATGAGCAGGGAAGTGGAGGAGAAGAAACAGAGAAAAGAAGAGGGAGACAATCACACACCCACAGAGAAAGAAGAGGGGGAAAGGGAGAGAGAAAGAGAGAAGTGATTTTTAAAGGAATTATACCACACAATGTGGGAGTGACACAGGCTAAATTCATAGTGCAGTTGGATGGTCTGGGCATTCAGATAAGGGTTGACAATGCAATCATACTTCTGAAGGCTGGAAATTCAAGCAGAACTTCTGTGTGGCAGTCTGGAGGCTGAATTCTTTTGGTAACCTCAGTCTTTGCTTTTAAGGACTGGAATTGATTAGATGAAATTCACTACACTAGGGAAACCTGTCTGTGTCATTTAAAGCAACGGTTCATAAATATTAATCACATCCAAAGATGCCTTTGCAGAGCTTCCCGGGTAAGACGGCAGAACAGAAACTGTCTGCCTGGGGCTCCACACATGAGAAGAGTGATAATAACAACAACGAAAGAAAACCCAGTTTATTCTGAGGAGAAGGGAAAGACTATTAAGAATCAAGAAAGCAGATAGAGCCAATGAAAAGCAAACAGGAATACACAAGACTTCGTAGGATAATCAGTGAAAACACTGACTCTTCCGGAAAGTGCTATCTAGGGCCACACTTCCACGATAAGCCAGGTGTCAGTACATGGCCAGAGTACTTACAATCCTGATTCCCACTGGGGATTTTAGTGAGGCACAGACTCCTCCTGCACCTGGCCAGCACTGGAAAATTTTGTTGTTCCACATATCTCAAATGTTGACATCCAGTAGCCAAAGATTCTATTATTTGAGAGTCAGTTACTTTGGGGACCTGAATGTAAGTAATGGTAACAGGGAGCACTGGGACATTCTGCTGCCACATTTCATGGGGTATCACATTGCAATCAAGTGCCCAGGCTGTAAAGACCTTCATTCTGTGCAATGAGGAAGAAACAGCTTCAGTTAAACATAACTGTAGAGACTAGATGTCCCAGCCTACGGCGCTGCCTTTCTTCAGTGTATGGTTTGCTGCTTGGGAATTGAGGGAAAATGCTCAAAAAGGATTCAAGATTCAACCAGTCACACACTTCCACTTTCTCCTTTCCCTTTCAGGGCTGCTTAATGAAGGACAGGATCCAAAGGCTTGACACATACAGGCAGGGTGCTGTGCTCACTGTTTCTCACCTAATGCAGGTCTAGGCAGCCCATTTCGACCACTCTCCGTGTATTTGGACGACTATCCCTTCACTTGTGAGATTAGTCACACCAGGGTACACAAACCAGGATAGGGAATGACAAGAGAAAAGAAGAATCTGCCTAGCCTACAGATCACAGAGGCTTGTGTTTAACATGATGGCCACAGAAGAGCATCTAAAGTGAATGTAACAATAACAGGCAATGGGTTTTGATTGGCAGGGTTTGGTATCAGCCTAGGAAGTCAGAGGAGATTTAGATGGTCCAACATCAATCCATCACTCCTACCACCTGGTTGCAATTTTATAGTGCCCCCAAAGAAGCCTGTCTGATTCTTGGCTTCTTCTTATTTGCTTGTGTTGGTTTTATGTATTCAAATGCTAAATTCTGTACCCCAAGATCTGGTTGGCCCATGACAGGCTGAGTGAATCCTCTCTACACTGGCCTTTGCTGTGTAAACCTTGCTCCTAAATTAAAGTTAATAGAAGACTAGAGCCCATGATTGGGCAGAAAGCCAAGACTTGAGGATCAAGTGAGAGGTCTGAGAAGAGTCCGGGAGAGAAGAGGAAAGGAAACAAAGGGAGGAGAAAGTCACACTGAGAGGAGGGGGAACATATGCATGTGGTCAGTAGAACAGCAAGTAATAAGGGACATATGGCTGGGATATAAGTTAGAATAGCTCAAAACATGCCCAATTAGGCTTAAAGCTTGTAAATGTCTTTTATATGGGCTAACTATAATAAATAATTCCTTGTACATTTAACTTTTTTTTTCCATTATTTTCCATTCTTCTTTCTTGACTGCAAGAATACACACGCTACTTGAAAGGGCATGAGCACCTTGAAAGTAAAAATAGAGGGAGAAAAAGGATAAAATAAGGTAGTTTGAGGTTGAATATGACCAATGTACATTGTTAGCATTTTCTTTATTTCCTATATTCTTTGTTTACATTCCAAAGGCTTTCCCCTTTCCAAGTTCTCCCCTCACCATATGTCCCATAAGTCCTCTTTGCTCCACCCATTCCCCAATCACCCCCATCCTCCCCAATTTCTCTGTTCTGATACTCTCCTACAAATCTGGGTCCAGTCTTTTCAGGACCAGGGTCCTTTCCTTCCTTCTTCTTGGGAATCATTTGATTTGCTAATTGTGCCTTGAGTATTCAGAGCTTTTGGGCTCATTAATATCCACTTATCAGTGTTTGCATTCCATGTGTATTCTTTTGTGATTGGGTTAACTCGCTTAGGATGATATTTTCCAGATCCAACCATTTGCCTACAAATTGCATGAATTCATTATTTTTAATTGCTGAGTAGTATTCCATTGTATAAATATACCACATTTTCTGTATCCATTCCTCCTTTGAGGGACATCTGGGTTCCTTCCAACTTCTGGCTCTTATAAATAAGGCTGCTATGAACATAGTGGAGCATGTGTCTTTATTGTATGCAGGGGATTCCGCTGGGTATATGCCCAGGAGTGGTATGACAGGGTCCTCTGGGAGTGTCATGGCCAATTTTCTGAGGAACCGCCAGACTGATTTCCAGAGCGATTGCACCATCTTGCAATCCCACCAACAGTGGAGGAGTGTTCCTTTTTATCCACATCCTCGCCAGCACCTGTTGTCCCTTAAGTTTTTAATCTTAGCCATTCTGACTGGTGTGAGGTGGAATCTCAGGGTTGTTTTTATTTGCATTTCCCTGATGACTAATGATGTTGAACATCTCTTAAGGTGCTTCTCAGCCATACGAATTTCTTCTGGTGAGTTACCCGGCAACAGCAAGATGTGCCTGACTCACTATAGAAGGGGCTGCTTGCCTCCTCCTCTTTTGCTCTCTTGCGTTCTTGCCTTCATTCTGTCCTCTCTCTCCCTTCCCCTTCCCCTCTCTTTCCATATGCTCATGGAGGGCCTCTACTTCTCTCTCTCTCTCTCTCTCTCTCTCTCTCTCTCTCTCTCTCTCTCTCTTTCTTCTTCTTCTTCTTCTTCTTCTTCTTCTTCTTCTTCTTCTTCTTCTTCTTCTTCTTCTTCTTCTTCTTCTTCTTCCCTCTCAAGTCCCCTCCCCATGCCCGGAATAAACTCTATTCTACACTATACTGTCATGACTGGTCCCAAGGGGAAGTGAAGCTTCAGCATGGTCCCACAGAGGCAGCCCCTTCTCACGCACATTACCTCACCTCCACCAAAAATATTCCTTCTCTCCTTATCACTTAATAAACACAGGGTACATGATACGTATACATGATGCATTGTAAACATCATTTTCTCCAAGGTATAGATGCTAATAATTTAAAATGCTTTTGAAGCAGTGTCTATGTAGTGCCTGAGAAATTAACTGATCCCTACAATTTACTCAATTTGACAAGTAAAATTAACTACTATAATTTCTACTAAAAATGCATAGAGTTATTTTTCATATTTTAAATTGTATGTAAATGTTGGAAAGCTTTAGAACATGAATTGAACACTTGCTTTTCCTGTCATATCCATTTAGAGAGTTAATCCACATGAGTGTGGTTCATATTTGATTATTTTTAATGCACTATAGAAAATAATCTCAGTGCCAGACATGTCTGTAATCCCAAATCTTTGAGGTCCAGCAATCCAATGACATCTTCTGTCTGTAAAGACTTCAAATTTAACCTGAGAAACTTGTATCATTTTTTAAAATAATTAGTATAAGAAGGGATGGAAATATATAACTCAATGGTTATATGAATGGGTCCTGTGTTTGATTCCAAGAGTTGGTCAAAGTAAGGAAGGAAAGAAGGGAAATAAATGTACTTCTTGTGATGGACAATACTTTTGTCAAATGTTCACAAACACATGCTATGAGAACCTTTGTTCATGTACTCCAGTGCATGTGTACTTGAGTTACTTTCTATGAATGCAATCAATGATGCTAGATGTACACTTCTTCTTCTTTTTTTTATTGGATATATTCTTTATTTACATTTCATTTCCCTTTTCCCTGTTCCCTGCCTCCCAAAGGTCCAATATACCCTTTCCCCTTCCTCTGTTCCCCAATCCACCCTTCCCAATTCCCTGTTCTGGAATTTCCCTACACTGATGTATTAAGCCTTTCCAGAACCAGGGTCCACTCCTTCCTTCTTCTCGGACATCATTTAGTATGTGGATTGTGTCTTCCGTGTTCTAAGATTCTAGGCTAATATCCACTTATCAGTGAGTGCATACCATGGATATTCTTTTGGGACTGGGTTACCTCACTTAGTATGATGTTCTCCATCTCCATCCATTTCTCTAAGAATTTCATGAATTCATTGTTTCTAATGGCTGAATAGTACTCCATTGTGTATATATACCACATTTTTTGTATCCATTCCTCCGTTAAAGGACATCTAGGCTTTTTCCAGCTTCTGGCTATTATAAATAAGGCTGCTATGATCATAGTAGAGCATGAATCCTTATTACATGCTGGAGAGTCTTCTGGGTATATGCCCAGGAGTGGTATGGCAGGGTGCTCTGGAAGTATCCTGTTTAGTTTTCTGAGGAACTGCCAGACTGATTTCCAGAGTGGTTGTACTAGCTTACAATCCCACCAGCAGTGGAGGAGTGTTCCTCTTTCTCCACATCTTCACCAACACCTGCTATTTCCTGAGTTTTTAAATTTAGCCATTCTAACTGGTGTGAGGTGAAATCTCAGGGTTGTTTTGATTTGCATTTCCCTAATGACTAATGATGCTGAACATTTCTTAAGGTGCTTCTCAGTCATCCAAAGTTCTTCAGGTGAAAAGCCTTTGTTTAGCTCTGTACCGCATTTTTTCTTTCTTTTTTTCTTTTTTTATTCTATATACTTTGTTTTTATTCCAAAGGTTTTCCCCTTTCCCAGATCCCCCCACCATACATCTCATAAGTCCTCTCACCCCAACTATTCCCCAATCATCCCCCTGTTCCATTTCCTGTTCTGGATCTACAAAACTGGATCCAAACTTTTCAGGCCCAGGGTCCTCTCATTTCTTCCTCTTGGGAATCATATGACTTACTAATTGTGCCTTGAGTATTTAGGGCTTCTGGGCTCATTAATATCCAATTATCAGTGATTGCATTTCATGTGCATTCTTTTGTGTTTGGGTTAACTCGCTTAGGATGATATTTTCCAGATCCAACCATTTGCCTACAAATTGCATGAATTCATTATTTTTAATTGCTGAGTAGTATTCCATTGTATAAATATACCACATTTTCTGTATCCATTCCTCCTTTGAGGGTTATCTGGGCTCCGTCCAACTTCTGGCTATTATAAACAAGGCTGCTTTGAACATAGTGGAGCATGTGTCTTTATTGTATGCAGGGGAATCCTCTGGGTATATGCCCAGGAGTGGTATGCCAGGGTCCTCTGGAAGTGTCATGCACAATTTTCTGAGGAACCACCAGACTGTTTTCCAGAGCGGTTTTACCATTATGCAGTCCCACCAACAGTGGAGTAGTGCTCCTCTTTCTCCACATCCTCGCCAGCACCTGTTGTCCTTTGAGTTTTTAATCTTAGCCATTCTGACTGGTATGAGGTACAATCTGAGGGTTGTTTTGATTTGCATTTCCCTGCTGACTAATGATGTTGAACATCTCTTAAGGTGTTTCTTGGCCATACGAATTTCTTCTGGTGAAAATTCTTTGTTTAGCTCTGTACCCCATTTTTTGATAGGGTTATTTGGATTTGGGGGGTCTAACTTCTTGAGTTCTTTGTATATATTGGATATTAGCCCTCTGTTGGATGTGGGGTTGGAGTAGATCTTTTCCCACTTTGTTGGTTGCCATTTTGTCCTTCTGACAGTGTCCTTTGCCTTACAGAAACTTTGTAATTCAATGACGTCCCATTTGTCAATTCTTGATCTTAGAGCATAAGCTATTGGTGTTCTGTTCAGGAACTTTCCCCCTGTGCCCATGTCCTCCAGGTTCTTCCCAAGTTTCTTTTCTAATAGTTTCAGTGTGTCTGGTTTTATGTGGAGGTCCTTGATCCACTTGGAGTTGATCTTAGTACAAGGAGATAAGAGTGGGTCGAATCACATTCTTCTGCATGTTGACCTCCAGTTCAACCAGCACCATTTCTTGAAAAGGCTATCTTTTTTCCACTGGATGGTTGTAGCTCCTTTATCAAAGATCAAATGGCCATAAGTCTGTGGGTTCATTTCTGGGTCTTCAATCCTATTCCATTGATCTACTTGCCTGTTGCTGTACCAATACCATGCAGTTTTTAACACAATTGCTCTGTAGTACTGCTTGAGGTCAGGGATATTGATTCCCCCAGAAGTCCTTTTATTGTGGAGAATACTTTTAGCTATCCAAGTTTTTTGTTGCTCCAGATGAATTTGAGAATTGCTCTTTCTAGATCTATGAAGAATTGAGTTGGGATTTTGATGGGGATAGCATTGAATCTGTAGATTGCTTTTGGCAAGATGGCCATTTTTACTATACTGATCCTGCCAATCCAAGAGCAAGAAATATTTTTCCATCTTCTGAGGTCTCCTTCGATTTCTTTCTTCAAGGACTTGAAGTTCCTGTCATACAGATCTTTCACTTGTTTGGTTGGAGTTACGCCAAGGTACTTTATGTTGTTTGTGGCTATTGTGAAGGGTGTTATTTCCCTAACTTCTTTCTCAGCCTGCTTGTCCTTTGAGTACAAGAAGGCTACTGATTTGCTTGAGTTGATTTTATAACCAGCCACTTTGCTGAAGTTGTTTATCAGCTGTAGAAGTTCTCTGGTGGAGATTTTTGGGTTGCTTAAGTAAACTATCATATTGTCTGCAAATAATGATAGTTTGACTTCTTCCTTTCCAATTTGTATCCCTTTGAATTCCTTATGTTGTCTAATTGCTCTCGCTAGAACTTCGAGTTTTATGTTGAAAAGATATGAAGAGAGAGGGCAGCCTTGTCTAGTCCCTGATTTTAGTGGGATTGCTTCAAGTTTCTCTCCGTTTATTTTGATGTTGGCTACTGGTTTGCTTTAGATTGCTTTTACTACATTTAGGTATTGGCCTTGAATTACTGCTCTTTCCAAGACTTTTAGCATGAAAGGATGCTGAATTTTGTCAAATGCTTTTTCAGCATCTAATGAGATGACCATGTTGTTTTTTTCTTTGAGTTTTTTTATGTAGTGGATTACATTGATGGATTTCCATATAGTGAACCATCCCTGCATCCCTGGGATGAAGCCTACTTGATCATGGTGAATGATCATTTTAATGTGGTCTTGGTTTCGTTTGGCATGAATTTTATTTAGTATTTTTGCATCGATATTCATAATGGAAATTGGCCTGTAGTTCTCTTTCTTTGTTGGATCTTTGTGTTTTTGGTATCAGCGTAATTGTGGCTTCTAAGAATGAGTTGGGCATTGTCCCTTCTGTTTCTACTTTGTGGAATAGTTTGAAGAGTATTGGTGTTAAGTCTTCTTTGAATGTCTGGTAGAGTTCTGCGCTAAAACCATCTGGTCCCGTACTTTTTTGTTTGGGAGCCTTTCTATAACCCCTTCTATTTATTTAGGGTTTATGGGACTATTACCTGATCTAATTGATCCTGATTTAATTTTGGTATTTGGTATCTGTCTAGGAAATTGTCCATTTCCTCCAGATTCTCCAGTTGTTTTGAGTATAGACCTTTGTAGTAGGATCTGATGATCTTTTGAATTTCCTCAGTTTCTGTTGTTATATCCCCTTTTTCATTTCCACTTTTTTAATTTGGAGACTGTCTCTGTGTCCTTTGGTTAGTCTGGCTAAGAGTTTATCTATCTTGTTGATTTTCTCAAGGAACCAGCTCCTGGTTTTGTTGATTCTTTGTTTGTTTCTCTTTGTTTCTACTTGATTGATTTCAGCCCTGAGTTTGATGATTTCCTGTCTTCTATTCATCCTGGGTGAATTCTTTTTCTTCCAGGGTTTTAAGGTGTGCCATTAAGCCTTTAGAGTATGCTCACTCCTGTTTCTTTTTGGATGCACTTACAGCTATGAGTTTTCCTCTTAGCACTGCTTTCATTGTGTCCCATAGATTTGGGTAGGTTGTACATTCATTTTCATTGAATTCTAAAAAGTCTTTGATTTCTTTTTTTATTTCTTCCTTGACCAAGGTGTCATTGAGTATTGTTCAGTTTCCATGTGTATGTGGGCTTTCTGTTGTTTTTGTTGCTATTGAAGACCACTCTTACTCCATGGTGATCTGATAGGAGGCATGGGATTAACTAGATCTTCTTGTATTTGTTGACATCTGTCTTGTGACCAATTATGTGGTTGATTTTGGAGAAGGTAGCATGAGGTGCTGAGAAAAAGGTATATTCTTTTGCTTTAGGATGAAATGTTCTATATATATATCTGTTAAATCCAATTGTTCCAAAGTTTCATTAGTTTCACTGTGTCCCTGTTTAGTTTCTGCTTTCCTGATCGGTCCATTGAGGAGAGTGGAGTGTCGAAGTCACCCGCAATTATTGTGTTAGGTGCAATGTGTGCTTTAAGCTTTAGTAAGGTTTCTTTTACGAATGAGGGTGCCCTTGGATTTGGAGCATAGATGTTCATTATTGAGAGTTCTTGCTGGTGGATTTTCCGTTTGACCAGGAAAAAGTGACCTTCCGAGTCTCTTTTGATGACTTTAGGTTGGAAGTCAATTTTATCTGATATTAGAATGGCTACTCCAGTTTGTTTCCTGAGACCATTTGCTTGTAAAATTGTCTTCTAGCCTTTTACTCTAAGGCAATGTTTGTCTTTAACACTGAGTTGTGTTTCCTGTATGCAGCAAAATGTAGGGTCCTGTTTCTGTCTACGTCTTTTTATTGGAGAATTGAGTCCATTGATGTTAAGAGATATTAAGGAATAGTTATTATTACCTCCCTACATTTTTGAAATTATTTTTTTTATATTTGAGAGGTTATCTTCTTTGGTTTTGATGTAAGGAGGTTACTGTCTTGCTTCTTCTGGAGTGTAGTTTCCTTGCTTGTGTTGATGTTTTTCCCCTATTATCCTTTGTAGGGCTGGGTTTGTAGAAAGATAACATACAAATTTAGTTTTGTCATTGAATACCTTGATGTCTCCATCTATGGCGATTGAGAGTTTTGCTGGGTAAAGTAGCTTTGGCTGAAATTTGTGTTCTCTTAGAGTTTGCATGATAACTGCCCAGGATCTTCTAGCTTTCATAGTCTCAGGTGAGAGTCTGGTGTAATTCTGATAGGTCTTTCTTTATATGTTACTTGGCCTTTTTCTCTTGCTGCCTTTGATATTCTTTCTTTGTTTAGTACATTTGGGGTTTTGATTATTATGTGACAGGATGTTTTACTGTTCTGGTCCAATCTGTTTGGAGTTCTGTAGGCTTCTTGTATATTCATGGGCATTTCTCTCTTTATGTTGGGGAAGTTTTCCTCCATAATTTTGAAGAAGATATTTGCTGGCCCTTTAACTTGTAAATCTTCACTCTCATCTATACCTATAATCCTTAGGTTTGGTCCTCTCACTGTGTCCTGAATTTCCAGGATGTTTTGGGTTACAACCTTTTTGCATTTAGTATTTTCTTTGACCGTTGATTCAATGGTTCCTATGGTATTTTTGGCATCTGAGATTCTTTCTTCTATTTCTTGTATTCTATTGTTGATATTTGCATCTATGACCCCTAATTGCTTCCCAAGGTTTTCTATCTCCAATGTTGTCTCCCTCTGCGATTTCTTAGTTGTTTCTACTTCTGTTTTCGAACCTGGATAGATATGTTCATATCTTTTGCTTGCTTGATTGTATTTTCATGTATTTCTTTAAAAGATTTTTGTGTGTGCTCTTTCATAGCTTCTACTTGTTGACCCATGTTCTTTATTTCTTTAAGTGATTTTTGTGTTTCCTCCTTATTGACTTCTGTTTTTTAATCCATATTCTCCTGAATTTCTTTAAGTGATTTTTGTGTTTGCCCTGTAAAGGCTTCTCACTTTTGATCCATTTTCTCCTGTATTTCTTTAAGAGATTCATCTATGTATTTTGCTACCAGCATCCTGACCAGTGATTTTAGATCCAAATCTTGTTTTTCTGGTGTGTTGGGGTATCCAGGTCTTCCTTTTGTCAGCGAACTAGGTTCAGATGCTGTCATGCTGCCTTGATTTCTGTTAGTAACGTTCCTTCATTTTCCTTCTGCCATCTGCTTATCTCTGGTGTTAGTTGGCCTTGTTGTCACTGGCTGGTGTTTGAACCTCCCTCAAGGCTGGACCCACCTGTTGTTTCTCTATGGTGACCACACTGCAAGATAGAGACTTCCTCTGCGAGTGCTGAGGGGACCTCAGGGAGGGTGGTTCCCAACCAAGTTAGTGCAAGGCCAGGGGGTGTGGAGATGTCCTGCCAGCCGCAGCCCTTGCCCTGGTTAGTGGGGAGAGCCTGGAGGATCCTCCTGAGTGATGGTAGCCCCTGATTGAGTCTGTCTACCTGGGCCTCTCTAGTGGTGCCTGGTAGCAATATGGAGACCTACCCTGACTGCTGCTGTAAGGGACCACAGGGGAAGGCTGCTCCCAGTTGCCTTGGTGCAAGGCTGGAGGGCATGGAGAAGTCCCACAGAGCCTCAGCCCTGGCCTGGCTGGTGGCGAGAGCCTGACAGATCCACCCGCGCGATGGTAGCCCTGGATGGAATCTGTCTACCTGGGCCTCTCTAGCTGTGTCCTGGTAGCAATATGTACCCCCAATTTTTGATAGGGTTATTTGGTTTTCCAGGGTCTAACTTCTTGAGTTCTTTGTAGACATTGGATATTAGCCCTCTGTCAGATGTAGGGTTGGTGAAGATCTTTTCCCAATTTGTCAGTAACCGATTTGTCCTTTTGACAGTGTCTTTTGCTTTACAGAAACTTGGTAATTTTATGAGGTCCCATTTGTATATTCTTGATCCTAGAGCATAAGCTGTTGGTGTTCTGTTCAGGAACTTTCCCCCTGAGTCAATGTCCTCAAGGGTCTTCCCCAGTTTCTTTTCTTTTAGTTTTAGTGTGTCTGATTTTGTGTGGAGGTCCTTGATCCACTTGGAGTTGAGCTTATTACAAGGAGATAAGAGTGGATCAATTCTTATTCTTCTGCATGCTGACCTCCTGTTGAGCCAGCACCATTTATTGAAAAGGCTATCTTTATTCCACTGGATGTTTTCAGCTCCTTTGTCGAAGATCAAGTGGCCATAGATGTGTGAATTCAATTCTGGGTCTTCATCCTATTACATTGATCCACCTCCCTGTCACCGTACGAATACCATGCAGTTTTTAACACTACTGCTCTGTAGTATTGCTTCTGATTCACCCAGAATTTCTTTTACTGATGAAAATAGTTTTAGCTATCCTGGGTTTTTTGTTATTCCAGATGAATTTGAGAATCGCTCTTTCTAACTCTGTGAAGAACTGAGTTGGAATTTTGATGGGGATTGCGTTGAATCTGTATATTGCTTTTGGCAAGATTGCCATTTTAACTATATTAATCCTGCCATTAATGAGCATGGAAGATTTTTCCATTTTCTGAGGTCTTCTTCAATTTCCTTCTTCAGTGACCTGAAGTTTTTGTCATGTAAATTTTTCACTTGTTTGGTTAGAGTCACACCAAAATACTTTATATTGTTTGTGGCTATTTTGAAGGGTGTCTTTTCCCTAATTTCTTTCTCAGCCTGCTTATCCTTTGTGTATAGGAAGGCTACTGATTTGCTTGAATTGATTTTATAACCAACCACTTTGCTGCAAGTTGTTTATCAGCTGTAGGAGTTCTCTGGTGGAGTTTTTTGGGTCACTTAAGTATACTATCATATCATCTGTGAATAGTGATATTTTGACTTCTTCCTTTCTGATTTGTAACCCTTTGACTTCCTTATGTTGTCAAATTGCTCTAGCTAGAACCTCAAGTAGTATTTTGAAAAGAGATGGTGAGAGGGGGCAGCCTTGTATAGTCCTTGATTTTTGTGGGATTGTTTCAAGTTTCTCTCCATTTACTTTGATGTTGGTTACCGGACTGCTGTAATTGCTTTTACTATGTTTAGGTATAGGCCTTGAATTCCTGTTCTTTCCAAGACTTTTAGCATGAAAGGATGCTGAATTTTGTCAAATGCTTTTTTAGCATCCAATGAGATGACCATGTGGTTTTTTTCTTTGAGTTTGTTTATGTAGTGGATTACATTGATGGATTTCCTTATATTGAACCATCCCTGCATCCCTGGAATGAAGCCAACTTGAATATGGTGAATGATCATTTTGATGTGTTCTTGGATTCAGTTGGCAAGAATTGTATTAAGTATTTTTCCATAGATGTTCATAAGGGAAATTGGTCTGAAGTTCTCATTCTTAGTTGCATCTTTGTGTGGTTTTGTTATCAGGGTAATTGTGGCTTCATAGAATGAGTTGGGTAGTGTTCCTTCTGTTTCTATTTTGTGGAATAGTTTGAAGAGTTTTGGTATTAAGTCTTCTTTGAAGGTCTTATAGAATTCTGCACTAAAACCATCTGGTCCTGTGCTTTTTTTGGTTGGAAGGCTTTCTATGTCCCCTTCTATTTCTTTAGGAGTTATGGAACTCTTTAGATGATCTATTTGATCCTGATTTAATTTTGGTATTTTGCATCTGTCTAGGAAATTGTCCATTTCTTCCAGATTCTCCAGTTGTGTTGAATATAGGCTTTTGTAGTAGGATCTGATGATATTTTTAATTTCCTAAGTTTCTGTTGTTATATCTCCTTTTTCATTTCTAATTTTGTTAATTTGGATACTGTCTCTGTGCACTTTGGTAAGTCTGGCTAAGGGTTTTTCTATCTTGTTGATTTTCTCAAAGAACCAGCTCCTGGTCCTATTGATTCTTTGTATGGTTCTCTTTGTTTCAACTTGATTGATTTCAGCCCTGAGTTTGATGATTTCCTCTCTTCTACTCCTCCTGGGTGAATTAGCTTCTTTTTGTTTCACAGCTTTCAGGTGTGCCATTAAGTTGCTCGTATATGCTCTCTCCTGTTTCTTCTTGGAGGCAATAAGGGCTGTGCGTTTTTCTCTTAGCACTGCTTTCATTGTGTCCCATAGATTTGGGTATGTTGTGCCTTCATTTTCATTGAATTCTAAAAAGTCTTTGATTTCTTTATTTCTTCCTTGACTAAGGTATCATTGAGTAGAATATTGTTCAGCCTCCATGTGTATGTGGACTTTCTGTTGTTTTTGTTGCTATTGAAGACCACTCTTCACTCCATGGTGATCTGATAGGAGGCATGGGATTAGTTTGATCTGCTTATATTTGTTGAGGTCTGTCTTGTGAACAATTATATGGTCGATTTTGGAGAGGGTACCATGAGGTGCTGAGAAAAAGGTATATTCTTTTTCTTTAGGATGAAATGTTCTATATATACATATCTCTGTTAAATCAATTGCTCCAATGCTTCTACAAGTTTCCCTGTGTCCATATTTAGTTTCTATTTTCCTGATCGGTTCATTTAGGATAGTGGATTGTTGTGGTTCCCCACAATTATTGTGTTAGGTGGAATGTGTGCTTTGAGCTTTAGTAAAGTTTCTTTTACAAATGAGGGTGCCCTTGCATTTGGAGCATAGATGTTCAGAATTGTGAGTTCTTCTTGATGGATTCTTCCCTTGACCAGCAAGAAGTGACCTTCTGTGTTTCTTTTGATGGCTTTAGATTGAAAGTCAATTTTATCTGATATTAGAATGGCTATTCCAGCTCCTTTCCTGAGACTATTTTCTTGCAAAATTGTCTTCCAGCCTTTTATTCTAAGGTAGTGTTTTTCTTTGACCCTGAGGTGTGTTTTCTGTATGCAGCAAAATGTAGGGTCCTGTTTCCGTATCCAGTCTGTTAGTCTATGTCTTTTTATTGGGGAATTGAGTCCATTGATGTTAAGAGATATTAACGAATAGTGATTATTTCTTCCTGTCATTTTTGATGTTATTTTTGTTTTGGAGTGGTTATCATCTTTTGAGTTTGATGGAAGAAGTTTACTATCTTGCTTTTTCCAGGGTGTAGTTTCCCTATTTGTATTGGAGTTCTCCTCCTATTATCCTTTTTATGGCTTTGTTTGTGGAAAGATATTGTGTACATTTGATCTTGTCATGGAATATTTTGACTTCTCCATCTATGTTGATTGAGAGTTTTGCTGGGGATAGTAGTCTTGGCTGTCATTTGTGTTCTCTTAGAGTCTGCATGAGATCCACCCAGGATCTTCTAGCTTTCATGGTCTCTGGTGAGAAATCTGGTGTGATTCTAATTGGTCTTCCTTTATATTTTACTTGGCCTTTTTCTCTTACTACCTTTAATATTCTTTCCTTTTGTAGTACATTTGGGGTTTTGATTATTATGTGACAGGAGGTCCAGTCTGTTTGGAGTTCTATAGGCTTCTTGTATATTCATGGTTTAGGTTAAGTTTGGTTAGGGAACTTTTCTTCCATAATTTTGTTGAAGATATTTGCTGGTCCTTTAAATTTTAGATCTTCATTCTCATCTATACCTATAATCCTTAGGTTTGGTCTTCTCATTGTGTCCTGGATTTCCTGGATGCTTTGGGTTACAAGCCTTTTGCATTTTGCATTTTCTTTGACTGTGGAGTCAATGGTTTCTATGGTATCTTCAGCATCTGAGATTCTTACTTCTATCTCTTGTATTCTGTTGTTGATATTTGCATCTACGACCCCTGATATCTTCCCACGGTTTTCTATCTCCAAAGTTGTCTCCCTTTGTGATTTCTTAGTTATTTCTACCTCTGTGTTTATATCCTGGATGGTTTTGCTCAGTTCCTTCACTTGTTTGTATTTTCCTGCAATTCTTTAAGAGATTTTTGTGTTTCCTCTTTCATGACTTCTGTCTGTTGACTCAATTTCTCCTGCATTTCTTTAAGTGATTTTTTTTCATTTCCTCTTTATTGGCTTCTGTCTGGTGACCCATATTCTCCTGGAAGTCTCTAAGTGATTTTTGTGTTTCCATTGTAAGGGCTTCTAACCTATTCCTGTTCCCCTGCATTTCTTTAATAGATTTGTTTATGTCTTTTTGTGTTCCTCCAGCAGCATCATGACCAATGCTTTTAAATCCAAGTCTTGTTTTTCTGGTGTGTTGCGGTATCCAGGACTTGCTGTGGTTGGAGAATTGTTTTCAGATGCTGTTATATTTCCTTGATTTCTATTAATAATGTTCCTATGTTTGCCTTTTGCCATCTGTTTATCTCTGGAGTTCGTTGGTCTTGTTGTTACTGGTTCATGTTTGAAGCTCCTGTGAGCCTGGAGTTTGGTGCTGCTGTTGCAGAGGGCACCCGTGCTGCCAAGGCAGAAACCAGATTTCTGCTACTGGGATCCGAATTACCTCCTCAGATCTGCTGGGCTGGACTCAAGTCTCCTCCCTGCTTGCTGCTGGGCATGTAACTGGCCTCCTGCCATCTCTTCCTGGTTTGCCAATTGCCAGCTCTTAAGAATCAGTTCTTTATTTCTATGATCTGGGCTCGTCTGTTGGTTCCCTATGCTGACGTGGGCTCTTCTGTTGGTTCTCTATGGTGACCTGGTTAGACTACCAGCTCCAAGATGGTGACGGGTCGCAGGGCTCTGTCTAACTGTGGGATTCCCTTTAGAACTGGAGTTTCCCTCACTGGACTGCTGGAGCCTAGGTGGTGGCACTCAGTCCACAGGACTCCATCTGGTTAGCTGTCTGTGGTGCCTCGAGGCAAGATGGCGGCCACCACTGCAAGCCGGGCATAGACCCCCGAGCAAACTGGTGCCCGAGCAGGTAGGCGCACAGATAGCCCATTGAGCTGTTTAAACTCTGGGTGTAGGCAAGATCCTGACAGGATAGTCGATGTTAGACTCAGACTCTGTCTGCCTACCTGGCCCCAGCTGCCAGCTGTCTGTAGTGCCCTGAGGCAAGATGGCAGCCTCTGCTGTAAGCCGGGCACAGACCCCCGAGGAAGTTGGTGCCCGAGTGGGTTGGCACACAAATAGCCCTCCAAGCTGTTCAGGCTCTGGGTGCAGGCAAGAGTCTGACAGGATAGTCAATGTTAGACTTGGACTCTGTCCACATACCTGGCCTCAGCTGTCATCTGTCTGTAGTGCACAGAGGCAAATGATGTACACTTCTTATGAACCTTTATTTGTTCTCCTTAAGTTGCACTGAAGCATCAGGAACAAGTCTTGAATCTCACATAGCACCCTTAGCTCAGCTGCTGTTTGGAACTCACAGTGGTTATATTCTTAGGAAGGCGATGTGCTGATCACTCCCATAACTCCCTGCTTAGTAACCCTGTGGGCACTGATGCAGCATTCTATAAACAGTCCATCCTCATTATGCAGGAGAAAGTATAAATAATCAAAGCAAATACTACTAAAACTATATGATTCTCGGCTTCTGCTAAGATGAAATAATGTTCATTTTTGAATACAAGAGCATTAAGGTACCAAAAATCTTCCAAATGCCAGAAATACAGATATAAAACATCACATATAGTAATAAGTCTTTGATTCCTAGGATCTTGGTATTTAAATAAATTGTAAGGAAATGCTCTGCTTTCATTTCATGCAGGTATACAGTGAGTTTTCCAAGGATTCTACACCACATATTTTCTTTCCATCTGATACTTTCCCAATCTTATTCTATGCATGGCTAAGTGGTTTTTATTTCTACATTGCCAATAATTCTTCAATTGTCTGAACTGGTTTTTGTTTTTGTTGTTGTTTTTGTTTTTTTTTGTTTTTGCTTGTGTGTGTGCACGTCAGTATTATACTGATGTAATATTCCTTTAGCATAACATATCTACATAGTATTCTTTTTAGTTGGTAATTGATACCTAAATTTTAATAAAAAGTAAACAAACTCAATTGAGGTATTAAAGAAGAGCATGGATTAATATTCAAAGAATTTATATTTAAACTTTATTATTTTTATTTCCACAATCATTTATTTATTCCAACTATTTTATTTAGGCCTCTCTTCCCCCTTGGGTCTTCTACAATGTCTCCTGAGACAGTTTGATAATTTGTGCCAAAACAAGCTTTTAAATGTTGAGTTACATTAGGTGTGTTGGGGATTTTGTCATTGAGAGAGTTTTCTCTTTTATAATTAACATATGTCAGATAGAATACTTTTCCAAATTAAAAATTTAAGGAAAATATACATATATCCTTTGATTGTTAAGGAGTATTTTCTTGGCTTGTCAAGGTTAATTTTACATGTCAACTTGACCAAGCCACCATGCAGTTATTTGACAGGCTCTGATAGTGAATATTTCTGTGATTGGGTACTTCATATGAAATCAACATTTAAATTGGTGAATTTTGGGTGAAGTTAGATTGTTCTCAGTAATGTGAATGAGTCTCAACTAATCAGTGAAAGACCTTACCTAAAAATAGTATTGACCTCCCCTGAGACAGTGGGAGTTCTGTAGCAGATGACTTCAAAACCAGTGGCATCATTGATCATTTTCTGGACCTCCCATCTTGAAATTCAACATCATTTTCTGTCTGAATCTGCAGCAGACAGTGTAGATTTAGAGCATGGACTAATCACACTACACAATTTTTTGAAGCAAAAATCTATCCTCTGCTCCAAATCCGTCTCCCAACCCTCCCTCCCTCCTACTCCTCTTTCCCTTCATCCCTCCCTCTCTCAGTCCCTCTCCACCTTTTGTATAAATGTATGTGTAGATATACTATTGTTTATTGCTTATGTTACTGTGTTCAATCCCAATAAAATGTGGTACGCAAATAATTAATAAAACAAGAGATAAATTTAACCATGCATGTATTCATTCTAGGTTTTTGCTTGTCAGACTTATGTGAACAGAATGAAAACAGAATCAAAAGACAACCTGCAAATAGGGAGAATAAATTCTCCTGTTACCCATCTGACAGGATTTATAATCATGAATATATAAGGAGTTACCAAAACAGCAACTGGTCTAGAGAATGGTTTATCCAGGCAATAAGAGCAACTGCTGCTTTTGCAAAAGATCTGAGATCAGTTCCCAGAACTCATGTCAGATAATCCACCATGATAGATAACAACACACACACACACACACACACACACACACACACACACACACAATTTAAAGAAATAAAGTAATTTTTCAAGACAACAATAACAAATAAGCACAAATTTAAAAGTGAACAAAATAACTGAATAAATATAGAGGGGTGATAATTAGATACAGGATAATATACACAAAATTGCTATACAATGGGTAAGTTCAAACTAATGGTATGAAACAGAAGCTGGCAATTTAGTGTTCAGAGATAGCATTAAATTATTTCAGGCAGAGTCTTCCAGGTTTCCCAGAATCCATGAACTGTCATCCATGCTTGGGTATACCAGCAGTGGTATAGCTGTCTTTTACTAATTTCTGTTCCTCTAAATAACTCTAATAAAGTCAATTGTTTGGACTTTGGAAGTATATGTGCTTTGGTCTGTCACTGGTTCTGTTTATTCACTTCTGTCTGTCACACAACAGCAGGGCAGTGTAAATTTGCAGGACAGCTTCTCCATACCTCAATTATGCAGAAGAAAGAAACTCTTTGCCCAAATATACAACTGGCTTACTGTATGCCAATTACAATCTTGCTACATTAAAAAAAAATTAAAAAATGCCCCTGGATGTTTTCATTTAGCATTCCTGTCTCGGTTTCTCTTAGTTTATGTTTTCAGAAATGAGGAGTCCTATGATCATCAATACACAGTAAGTTTGAGGAAGAAAGACAGAAAAACGAGCACAGTGCTGATCCCAGTTCCTTCCATCATTTTATATTCACCTGTTATTTAATCACTGTTCTATCTATATGTGGTAAAGTGTCATCACAGAGGCAGCAGGATAACAGGACTTCAGTTGCTAGCAAGGAAATGCCCGACACCATCTGTGCAAGTTCCAAATCCCGGTGACATGAAGTTTCTGCATTAATTCATGTGTATAGAACAAGGAAGCAAATGAGCCACTCTGGTGATTTCTTATTGTTCCCTCTATCTCAAACGATGGACTGGGCCATCACTCAATGAGACAGTAAGCCATGTGAGTTCCCGCAAGAAACGTCAGAAAGCAAAACATCCTAAGGCAGGTGGTCTCTATGAGAAAGTTACTTACAGTGAATCTCTTCCTTCAGCTAGTACCTCATCTTCCCATGAGCTTCCTGGAGAGGCAGTAGAGAAAGCCTGCTGCTACTGAAGTGACCTATTGTTGACAAAATGATAGCTTCCTCCTCTCCTAGATTCCTTGCAACGTCTTTTACCCATCAAATCTCTAATCACCAAGATGGTCATCAATTGTTTTTCTATGGAGAATAAGTCTGCTCTTACTTGTAGGTTTTGAGCATGTGTTGGCAGGTACTCAAGCAAATAAACATTTCTTATACAAAATGTGACTCATTAAATTGTCTAAAACTTGTTAACTTTTCAGCTGAGGTTCCTGTGTTATCCCTTGATATTATTAATGTTTGCCATGGGTTGGATGACTTGTAGTGAAACATTTCTTGAAAACACATGGACATAAGTTTCAGACAAAAGGTGGTGATTTGACTTCAGCACTGTGCTGAAGTCTGTCTTGGAGCATAGAGGATGAGGGATGGCATTGCAGCATCTGAGCATTGGAGTGGGACTGGGAAACATATATTGTGAAATGCAGAATGCTTCAAAACACAGAACAAATATTCAATGGTTGTGCTTTATAGAGTAATCTATGGCCAGGGATATAGTAATGTGGAGGTTAGAAAAAGTAAAGAGGCACTGGTTAGGACTTGTTTCCAAAGAAACAGTAGTTGTTGCAACTTTCTGTAATAGGTTTGATGCATTTGCTGCCAAGAAGGGATACTATACTGACTGAATAAGGTGATCCAAAACTTCAGCATTATGTCAAGTGGGCAGCAACTGACTACAGAAAGAACCGTTCTCACATAGGAAAGAAGCAAAGCGCACCACCTTTCTACATGAGTGGCTTTGAATTAAGAACATGGTATAATTATTTTCATTCAAAGCTGGAAACCCTTGTTTTGTTTTAATTTTCTGTTTTGGCACTATAAACTAGAAGGAATGAACTACTCGATTTAGAGCCAATCTGGAAACTAACCAAATAGCTCAAATTAACCTTGTTCAATTTACTTAAAGGAGGGCCTAGGTTTCATCCTCACTTTAAGTTTCTTGGACCACTCACCTTTACTCTTAAGTTCGTGATGTAAACAGGATTATCTACTGGAATATTAATTTGTGTATGTGTTTTTCTTCATTTCCCTTCCTATTGTTCAAGCACATAGCCAAGATGACATGCTCAGTGACACAAATATTATTATTGTAGAAAATGTCCCTTGGGTTTAGGAAATGGCACACGCCCTAACGAGTTTAGATAAAAAATGAAAAGAAAAAGTTCTTCTAAAAAATCAGGAAGAAACAAAGATCTGTGATTATTTGTAGTTTCTGCAAACTATTCATAGTAATATCCCAAAATGAGAAGCTGTTAGATAGGGAGGAAGAGTGATCCACGCAAGCTGTCGTTGCTTGAGAAATCCAGTGTCTAAAGAACTGCCCAGCACCACCTGCTTTCCTGCATTGTGCTCATAGCAAACCCTCTTACCCTTGGCTATTCTTCTGAAGTGCACAGTTGGAAGGAAGTCCTCACTGCCATCATTCAGAGAAGTCTGTCTGCTTGGTGTGGCTGCATACGCAGCACAGTGTTCTTTTTTATTCTTCTGTTTTTCTTTAATTGAAAGTAGATTTTTTTTTAGTACAACACATTCTGATTATTGCTTCCTCTACTGCAACTCCTAGAAGCTTCCTACCCACCTTTCCATACAAATCCATACCCTGTCTCTTGTTAGAATATAAACAGGCATCTGAAGAATAATAGTAAAACATGATAAGATAAAGCAAAACCAAACAAACTCAAATAGGCAGGACTCTTTGAGTATATTGTCTGTGGAATGGTGTTGATCTTTACAGTGAACTATGCCAGGCTTTCTGTTTTATCTCTCACCTAACTCTGTTTCATTAGTCGTATGAAAGAATAAGAGATAGGAAATCCTCCTGAAACAAGACTGAGTAGTTTCATTCAAAGCTACATAATCCCACTACTAGGTCAAGCCTTTGCCTTATTTCTAGGTTAATATTGAAAAGTGGGAAATGATGAGTTGGACTCAAGGGATTCTCCATTTAGCATTAATTGTGCATTGTGCTATGCAGAACATACGCATGTTGTACTTAGTCATTTAGCATCATGGTAAAGAGTTTCAAGTGAGGGAGAGGAAGCTGATATCAAGCCTTTTCTAAAGATCCCTCTTAGGCAAGACAGGAAAACTGAGAAAGTAATCATTGGAAGCAGCAACCAGACAGTTAGAACCTGGCTGGTCTCTACGGCCCTGTTTTGTAACTTCAGTTAGTCAGAAGAGGCTGAGGAACGAAGAGGAATTGAGTTCAATGACTGAGAAAGAATCCAGCTCAGGGATTAACAGGGAAATATTGTACAAAGACACTCATCTCAAAGACAGGGAGAGATGGAGATAATCAGACAGACAGACTAAGAAAGAAGGGAGGCAGATAGGAAGTCAAGAAGTGGCAGGCAGCAGGTCTCAGCTCAGAGGCATCATGTCCTCCCCAGTTCAAGGAGAGATGTGCTGACAATTTGGAGAACAATGAAACTCCAGTTTGTTCTTTGATATACATTCAGAACCATAGAAACAGAATTTTCAAATTGTTGGTATGACCCTGCATTGTTTGGGCTGCTGGAGCAGGAAGACAAAGAGGTTAGTGTGGAACGCTCAGTATTAGCCTTGTCTATCCAGGCCCTACTGCCTTAATCTTCCTCTGCATTCTTCTCCTTTTTTATTTATCTCATACTTCCTTTTTTTTTCCAAAGCTGAATTTGAACATCACCTCTCATGGCTGTTTTGTGATTGCTGCATCCATATGTCTTTGATGGCACTGCTGACATGTGACACTCACTATTAATTTCTCCTTCTCTGTTTTGTCACGTTGGTTATGTTTTCATGTGTCTCGAATTCTTCTGTACTTGATTCTCACATGGTAACTTTCATTTCTGAATGCCACCTAGTACTCAGAAAGCACTGTGAGCCTAATGAGTTTAATAAATGCTCATTGATGAAATTATTGACACAACATTTAAAGGTGAGTTAAACACAGAATTAAACTTAAACAGCAGTAACACAATTCTAAAAGGAAGTGCTTGGTCTGTTGCTGTTGTATAAATCACTAGTTCAAGTAAATAAAAAGTGTTCTGCTGTGTTTTGATGCTCCTTTCATTAAAAACAACATCTTGAATTAGAAATTACACTTGACCGAAGGTAAGAGTGTTGGCTTCTGTTTTGTTTTAAGTATTACTAAATGGCTCTAGATTACAAGCAATTGGGAACTATGGTACTATTAAGCTATATAATATAAATACAATATTTCAGAGTTACTTTACAGCATATTAGAAGCTTTGATAACAACTAAAATGAAGTCAAACTACTATATTTTACATGTTCTTAAAATGTGAATTTTTTCAAGTTATTTCAGATTTCATGGAAAGTTAAATTTCATTGCCTTTTAAAAAGATTTTTACCCATAGGAACTTTAAAAAACATGGTATTATTGAGAGCTGAACTACCAATTCTAATCCATTTCAGAGAACACACGAAAAGGACAACCTTAGCAGGCATAAGTTGTGTCTATACTTAATAGAGCATTTGCTCTCATCTTTTTCTGGTCTCCACCACTCCATTTCTCCAGGTTTCTTCTTCCCCTCATTGCATGCTCCACTTTTACAGGATCCAAGCTTTCAGCTGCCTCTTGCTTTGGGTTTGTCTGCCTAGAGGTGGGCCCCATCCCTTGCCTCAGGGATTCTCCCTCCCAGGGAGAAAAGCCAGCAGCTGTCCCTTGGTCTCTCATGTCCAAGTGACTCTCATTCTCTTTTCTTAGCTCAAATGTCACACGAAAGACAACTTCTCTTAGGAGCTGGTCTTCTGTGTCTGTTGACTTGGTCTATAGATGTGGTCCTCCCACTTGTAATTCGAATGTCAGGAGACATCGGCATGAGGATTGTGAATTAGAGGTCAACCTGGGCTCTACCGCATAGCTAAAAACCCAGTCTTAATAACAAAAAGACAAACAAATAAGCACTCCGGCACTGAATAGAAGAGCATTTGTCACTGTGGCCTTTATTTGTCCTCATTCTTGCCTCTGTTATCTGATTTTTTAATATTTTGTAAAAACAAAGAACAAAAACACAAGACTATTAAATTTGTCAATGCACTCTTCGATCTCAAAAAACATATTCAATATAATTTTATATAATGTATTTTCACTTAAATCATGCTTAATGAAATCATGCAAGCAGATAATAAACTTTGCAAAAGAGAATTCCCCACAATCTTGGCATAATTCAACAGTTTAAGGGGATTCTAGGAGGAAAAAATGAAGCACATGGTGGGAAATTCCAATCATGTTTAACATAATTAACTCTCTTTAAATACTTAAACAACTTTGTTTAGTAAAAGATTTCAGCAAAGTGGTTGTATTAGCTTGATGCCACCACCTGAAAGAAAACTGAAAGTGAAGAAAATTAAACTCAGATGCTGAGTGGCTTCCTACATAAAACATAAAATGATTATATTTAAATTTCAATTTTCTCCTAACAATGCATCCCCCTGAGAAATAGTGGCATACCTGTGCGAGGGAAAAATAGGTATTCAGTCTTTAAAAAAATTAAATTATTTTAAGTCTTAGAGTTTAGTTCCATAGTGAAGCAATATTATTTACAGTAGAGAAAATGAAAGCCAGTTGCTTTAAATAGATAGTCTGAAATCACCCATGATAGTTTGTAGAGCACACACCATGGATTTTAATTTAAATCTTAACTCTCAACAGGAAATGGTTCAGGCAATTGGAGGGAGTGAAGTCATCCTATGGAACAGTGCAGAATTCCATGCCATGCTCTAATTCTGTCCTCTTGGTGTCTTGAAAGGACATAATGCTGCTGTCACATCATTATTTGATTCACAAAAAGTGAAAATTCAATTAAAATTGTAAAATTTCATATATAGTGATGATATTGTCATGTCAGAAATAGTAATATCCCAGGCTGGACCTAAGTTCTTAATGGAGATAAAAAGTCTCCTTCTACTAATTTGAAGTAAACTGAAAAAACTTTCATAAACATTTTCGCAGTTTAAGATAGCAGCTCTTGGTACAGTCAATCTTTCCATATTCTAGCCCATCATCTGCTGCTGTTAAATTCATTCTATACAGAGATGAACAGTTCTATCTTATGTTCTCATCCAAATACCAGCATCAAATGGGCACTCCCTTTTTCCATGCCCTGGTTTCAGGATTTAAGTTAATACAAATTACTAATAGCAGTGGTGGGTGGTGACTTTCAGTCCAGCACTAATGGGAACGGACAGCCATGTTTGGTAAACTCAAAGTATAAATTATCGAGCTACTACAACATTACATTCTACCTCACTTTTTGGACATTAGACACATTTCATAGATAAAGTCCTGATAACTCATTCAGTTTGGCATTCAGTTGCTCTCATGAGATCCCTGAGTATCCCACAAGGAAATGAGTACCTATTCTGTTAGGAAGTCTGAACTAAGGCAAAATACAAAAATGCTGTAGTGTTAAGGTTTGTGAATGTTTATGTGTGTAAATTTTAACACATGTACAGAGATTATTTCTCAATCAAATGTGGGCAACTGAATTTTAATTTTCTGCCTTAGTCAACCTAATGGTTCAGAGCTGGAAGCTCCGTCAACACTCTAATATTTCTATTGTCAAAATCCTTTTTGTGCTAAACGTCTAATGTGTTCAAACACCAGCTAAAAATTTCCCCGTTATTCACAAAAATATTGTTTGTTGTAATTATGTAACTAGATGGTTTATATGGAGAATATACTCAATATCCTAAAATTCTTCTGTCAAAATAATTCCAACTGACTTGTTGGAATTTTATTTACTCTTTTAACCATCTATAGTATTCTACACAATGACTGATGGTCTTCACTAGTTAATGATTTGAAAACAGTATATGCTAAAGATTAAGAAAAGTTTTAGAGTTTTCATGAGGTAAGTAAAGAGAAAATTTTCATTTACATTTGAGAGCCTGGGCACTGAAACAAGAAATAATTGATCCTTAACAACCTCAAATTTTCTCTACAAGCATATGTCAGAAAGAGATAAGTCAAATCAGAAGACTCTCATACAAATGATGAGTTTGCCAGCTCGGAGGCACGGAGAACATGAGGCAATATTGTCAATTGGTAGAGTGTGGGTCTCCACCAGATTCCCCTTCTTGTTCCTTCTTGCTCCTTTCTAGTGTATATTTAACCTTCACAATGGAGAGAAGTCAACATAGATATCTTTATTATAGTTTATGAAAATTGTCTGACTTCATTAACACTCTTTTTCCCAAACACTGCAGACATGGGGGGTAGGAACAGGGAGGGGAAGAGGGAGAGATAGAGGGAGAAAGAGAGGGAAAGAGGAGAAGGAAAGAAGGTGGAGAGGGAGACGGAGGGAGGGAGACGGAGAGATATTTATTTCTTTCACCAATATAACAGACTCCTGCTGTTTCTGTATTGGTCAAGGTCATGCTAACACTATGCAGAAGTTCCCAGGATGCAGATAAATTGATCAGTGGAAGTTCATGTCAGTTCTCATTACCCTACCAAAAAACCACCAATGGTTTTTAATGTCATGCATGAAAATATACTAAAATATAAAAGTTTAAAACCTACAGTCCTGCCACCTTGAATATTTCTTTCTCTTTTCCTGATATCACATGCACACTGCTTCTCTCCACCCTTTTCTTCTCTTTAGCCTCACTAGTATTCCATGCCCTCACTATAGGTGCTCTTAATAGCTGCTGAGTTTTCTTTCATTTCCTCTGTCTTATAAGAGCTATTTTTTGTCCATCTACATTCTTTACTTCTCTGCTCAAAGGACATTTTGTCAGGTGTCCCCTGTCTTGGCTGTGTTTTGTAAAACAAATAATTTTCTACTTTGGTTCTTTCTAGTACCACACAAATGATATCTTTACTCTTTAAAAGTTCCATTGCTTTATTTCTCCTATCTGGAATTTGATAGTTTCTAGCTCCTGTTTGCTTTGTGTCCTACACTTTACTAAAAAATAACAACAGTACGCAGATGACGCCCCCTGATGCCCCCAAATGCATTTGAATGTATCTAAGGTAGATAGAAAATGTAACAACTTAAATAGAGAAACAGCTGAATTTGGATTCAGTTTTGTTCTTTTATTAGTAAGACATTACAGCTGGTCTAACAGGTGCAAACACAAATGCTTGAAGCTCACAGATAAAAGGTTTCATGGTGGTGTGCATGTGTCTCAGAGGCAGGGGTGGGCTCCCGCTTCTTCTCTGCATCATGCCCCAGAGGTCTCACACACACATAAATCCTGGACCTCCCCCCAGTGCAGCAGGTGTGAGGCATGCACTGAAGCTTCTGTCTGGAATTTTGAAAGGTTAACTAAATGACCACATGTCAGAAGACACTAAAAGTTCCAGGTACTGGTACTTTCAACTACATCTTTCAATCCTTTCCTGTTTCTCTTCAGGCACATCTTCTTTCTACCTTCCTGATAAGTGCCAATTGTTCCAGTTCTAGAATAATCCCCCATGATTGCTCCTGTTTCCTATTTGAATGTCATTTGGTAAGGAAAGACTCCAGCTTGCCTCATGTGCTTCACTTCCTGAAGACACAGCCTTAAGCACCACTACTGTCTAGAAGAAAGCAGTCATCTGTCAGCTGGCAGTGGCAAAAGGCAGCAGGCTCTCTCTCTCTCTGGGCTGGCTCTACAGTGTTTCACTGCGGTGGATTCTCTTGGGTTCTGAATGGTGAAGGAGCCTATATGCAAGGCACTGGAAACATGAGTAATGCACGGGGTACTTAGAAATGGTATATCTTGGCAGGAAGAGAGCAAGTTCAGTTCTCTTCATTTACAATTTAAAAATCAGAGGCAAAGTGGGCATAATTTTTTTTGTTTTATACAGTAAATTTAGAAACTGTATTTCAATGTTAAGTTAAAATGCCTAATGTTGACTATTAGTTGTTCACATGTCCAGAAAATATATATGTAAAAACATGAAAATGATAATTTTCCAACTATAATAGCTCACACATTGCAAATCAAATCATAGTTTTTGGACATTAGTATTATCATACACTAATTTTGATGAATCTTTATATTGTATGCTATTCAAACATGGTCATATAGGTAAGTGGTTATATTTGATGACAGTTTCATAATCTATTATGTCCTTTGTTGAGTGAGTGACATCCAGCAATGACAGTGAGACCCACTGCATGTTGAGCCATATGTACTATAGGACAGGAAAACTGCATTTGCTAAGTTAGATGCACAGATAACTTTACTAAGTTGTCTTTACTTGTATGCAAACTTTTTATGATGTGTTTATTACTGTAATACATAATTTAATTAGTTATCATAAAAAAGAACTGAAGTAATGATAGAGACAAACATAGGAATGAGAAGATATAACTGAGTACTTTCAGAAGTCTTGCTAAGCAAATTTAAAATGACTGCTAGAAAATTAGGTGAGACTCAAGTAATCGAACAATTTTGGGAAGGGGAGCCCATTTTTAAAAATGATTTAGAAATCAAATCACTGTCCAATTCTCTTAAAAGAATCCATTCACTTTAAATAATCTCAAATGAGAAAACCAGGAAGTGTTAAAATGTGACTCACATTACAAAAAAAGGCAATTGCAAATTCAATTACATAGTATACTTAGGCTAAAACAAAAGTCTTTATAGTAAAAAATTCTCATTTGTCTTCAAAAATGAAATGCATTTTCATCATTTTTACTACCTTCAATTTTAAAAGGCTATTTTGGTCAACAATCCAATAGATTTTTTTGTCTGCCTATATTGATTTTCTTTCTTTTTTATTGAATATCATCTTCATTTAAATTGCCAATGGTAAAACCTATTGGCACTTTGAATTACACAAATTTTTCCCCACATATTCAGGGTGGAAGTCTCTGCTTGGGGTGTCATGGAGCTGAAATCGAGGAATCATGTGGGTTTGCCATCTGGGGCTCAGAGTCCCCTTCCAAGCTCACCAGTTGTTGGCAGGATCCATTTCCTTGCCATTTTAGGCTTGAGGGCCCATTTTCCTGTTCACTGCTCGCTGGGGTCACTTTTGATCCTTGAAAGTTCCCCACAGTTCTTTTCTCTGTGACCTTCAAATGTTATTTGCTGTGTGGGCATTTGCTTTCTATCTAATGAATCAGCCAGAGCCTTTCTGACTTTTCTCTTCCAACCAGCTAGATGAAATGCTCTGTCTTTAAATAATTCATGTGATTAAATTGTGCCTGTCTGGATAGCCTACATTTCTTTTGTCTCCTTAAAACAGCTTTATTGTATAATTGATATACAAAGAAGTGTGCATATTTTGAATGTACAATTTGATGGTTTTGAACATCTAGGGAAAGCCCTGTCTTGATTGTGGTACTGATTATCTCTCTTTTCATAGGTATGCTCTAAATATTGCATAACTCACTCACTGCAGAGAAATTATTTTCACAGTACCTGAGATATGCACAGAGCATTGGATCAATTCAGATATATGAATTCTGCCTACCACATCACATGAATGGCTATTCAATCTATTGAGTATATGTATGCCTCTACTAGAGGAGTAAAACCTCTACCTCCTAATTCCACCCCATTGTATTATCATCCCATCATTCCCTTCATGACAACATGAAGTCTTTAAGGCCATAAGAGACTCAAAATAATAGTACAGTCAGTGTTAGCTCATTCCAAGACAGAAAAGTTCAGGTTTCTGTGAAAAAGAAAATACTGTGGGAGGATTCTCTGTAGATATTAGTCAGACAGCCTCCTCCTTTCTTTGTGACAGCCACATCACGTTTCTTTAGAACAAGAATTAGTTAAAAAGAAAGAAGAGTCTATTTAGGGTATTATCAATTTGGGTTGGCGCTAAAAGATCAAAATCATGTTTCCTAAAATAATCACTACTCTCCAAGGAAAAATACTTTACAGTACAAATCTAGATAATAACAGTCAAACTATAGTATGGAATCATAGAATTGAAGAAGAAACCGAGATAGACTTTGTGATGAAAACAAAGTGGGGTTATAATCTGATATAATAGTAAGAGACTTTGTGGATGGCTACTGTCTGAGATCTTAGATATAGACTCTTCCATGTTGTCCCCCTGCATCTATTTGTGCTTTCTACTTAGACAGAAGTCAGATGCCTTCCCCTTTCTTGTGAACTTTAACATTGGTAATATATGAGCTTCTGCAGTCATTTAAAGTCATTATTGTCTTCTTTATCTTGAAAAAGAAAGAAGTTGAGAATGAAATTATAAAACTATACTATAAAGGTATGTGTTTTTTATCACATTTTATGAAGCAAATCCTTTCACAGATGAAGATAAATGTGGTTCATAGGAAATTAAGCATCAATGGGATTATCCGATTCTGTGTATTAAGGTCCACATTCATATTGCTATCACAGGCAACTATGAGTTCAAACCCTATTAGAAAAATATTTAGAAGATTCCAGGAGTCAGGCAAAGTAGATATTATTGAGCCACTGGTCAATAGTTATTATATTCTCATTCTGCCTGTTCTATAAAATAATATTATAATCCTCTCGGGAAAATACTGATCACTTATTTCACTGGTAAACATTATATTATTCAAAAGACAACTATTTACTATACATAGTGACCTTCCAAATCACACATTTTAACAATGACTCCACAGACCACCTGCAATATTGTTAGCAAACCTCTACTGCAACTCATCCAGGATACAATAATGCTTATAAAGCATTTTAGAATATCATCAGATTTGAATTCGGAGAAGTGAAAAGAATATTTCCATATTTCAACATCCAATCTTTTATTGTCATTCAATGTTTGTTATTTTGATGTGAAAGTAAATTGTGCCATTCCAAGATAATTATCAATTCTATTACAGAAGAATAACATGGACTGGAAATTCTGCATTAGATTTGCAAATTAATTAAAGAGTACCTTGCAAAAAAAAAAAAAACCTGAATGATCTTTCAAAATGTGGAGAAACAACTTTTAGGCACAAGAAATTAAGTACTTCTTAGGAAAACTTTAAATAACAGACAGAGGAGGAGAAAAACAAAATATGCAGATATCTTAATCAAACTTTTGAAAGAATTACGTTTTGTTTTCTGCTATTGTAATCAAACACTCTTACAAGAAGCGAGGAGAGAGAGAGAGAGAGAGAGAGAGAGAGAGAGAGAGAGAGAGAGAGAGAGAATTTATTTCTGCTCACAGTTCAAGGATCCAGTGCATCATGCCAAGAAAATTCAGGTATCAGGAGCGTGAAGCATCAGGTCACATTGTATCCACAATCAAAGTAATGTCTACTGTGTTCAGCTTACCTTGGCCCTTTGTATATAGAGCATCTCAGCTCAGGATCTAGTTCCATCAATGGCAAATGGATCTTTCCACCTCAGTTAATTTAACCAAGATAATCCCTCAAAAGCACACTCAGAAGTGAGGTGATGTTTAGATCTCATCAGATTGACTACTGAGGTTAACAATCATAAGGTTCTATTTTCTCATTTTCTTTGATTATGTTCATTAACATCTATATGAACCCACTTTCATATTACATGCCAATGCTCTATCCGTGTGTTTGATGTTTATATATGTTATGTTATATATGTATATGTTAAAATGATATAGATGTTTCCATTTGTCAAAATTAAACAAACTATATATTTTTTCAGGACATTATTCCATGTTTTAATAATATTAAAAGGTAAGTTTTCTTTGGTAACACTATTTTTTCTGAAATAATCCTAAAGCACAACTTGTTTCTTGAAAAGTTTAAGGGTTACCTTCATAGCTGAAACCTACTCAGGACATAGGACACTATAAAAACTTTTATATAATGTAGACAAAAATATAGTGAAATAGAAAATACATATGCATACATGTGCATGTCAGAAATACAATAATAGGGTTTATACTAAATTAAGAAGACATAAATTTATGTGTCATAATGAGATACATAATATCGCTTGTGCCACCTGTTCTAAATGTCTGGGGTAAAATGGAAATTGTTAGTCAGCCTACATACAGAGAAGATTAGGGAAGACAGCTGAAAAAAAATTAGCAAAGGGAGACAGACAGTGCTCAGGACTGAGAAAGGACTTCAATTGTGACTTTGATTCAAACACAGCAGTTGCACAGGAAGAGACAGGAACTTTATTTTTAGCTCTGCTGCAGACAAAGCCAGGGGCTCCTGGAAAATTCACACATGCAATTTATGACATTCCAGTAAGCTTTGTATATTTGACCTAAGAGTTTATAATCACCTGTGGTTTGTGGCAGCTGAAACTAGGATATAGTAGGCAAGGTGATTTCTCTTTGTCTTTCATCCTTTAGCAGACACCCAACTTACAACAAAAATTCTGCTAATAAAAACATGAAATATTAACCGGGTTCAGCTGTAAACAGGTTATCATATGAATGATGTCTGTGGATCACAGTCCTCACTGTGCTTTGCAACACTACCCATCTGTCTCAGAGCTTTTGGAAACAGACAAAATATGCTCCAAGGCTTAAGGCAAGGGGTAGAGTAATCCAAGACAGTTGGATGCCATGATGCTAAGAGATAACTTGTATGTACCCAGAGAACACTATCTCTGAATCCAGGGTGCAGAAGACTTATTTTTTTATAACCAATCACTTATGCCGTATATTCATATTTATAAATAATTTTTCCTTTCATGTAAACAGTAACTGCTCAGTATGAATAGATATTATGCATATAGAAAAGCACAGCAATGGTTTGTCTTCTGTTCTCCTATATAAAACATAATTCATTTTCTCCAGGAAGCCTCCCGCAAGAAAGTATAGATTTGTACAAAAGTAAATTATTCTTGTTAGTCATATTTTCCAAAATATGCCTAGATTCCTTTGAATAGTATTTCACACCTACTTAAAACACAAGAAATGTATCCTTGATGAAATACCATCGAGAAGGAACAATAAGTGTATGAGTGGATAGAAAGATGAAAGAGATGAATAAATGAATAAATGAATGAATGTATGAATGCACAGTTGACACTACTTAACATTACATGTTGAGAAAAATGAACATTGTTTTTATAAATTCAAAGACTTATATGTTAGGACTTATTTGAGCTAGAAGAGAATAGACCCATTTGTTACTAGTTTTATCTTATTCCACCAACACGATTGAGAAAATTTTATTAACGAAACATAAAAGGTCTAAACAAAGCCAGAAAATAGTAGACTAACCAGTGACCGCAGGTGTGGAAAAGTAAAATAGAAATTTGTTCTTTAGTTAATATTATGCATGTGTATAATATATGTTCACTAAGTAACTTCAGATATGGTTAAAACAAACAACAAAAAAAGATGGGAAGTCTCCAGAAGTAAATATCTAAAATAAATATATGCATATTTATTTTACATTTTACATACAATACATACACATACATATGTGTATGTATTTGTATTTGGATATGTATCCCTGCCTCTAAAGAGATCAGCATAAACTCTGTATCTTACCCTGCAGCCCTGCAAATACCCAGAAGAAATAGCTCTTACAATGAAAAGTAAAAGGTTCTTGGTTTTGCGTGTGGGGGTGTTTGTTTGTTTGTTTGTTTGGGTGGTTATGTTTGTTTGGTTTGCTGTTGTTGTTGTTTTGATGAAACACAACAGCAAAACACCCACACAGAGAAACGAAATTGGAAATATCTGGCAAGGATGATGAAGCAGCTAATGGAGAAATGGCCCACTAGGAAACTCCAGTCATGGTTAAAACAAACAACAAAAAAGATGGTCTGTCTCCAGAAGTAAAGATATAAAATAATGCACATTGTCATTCTAGAATGTAAAGTAAAATAAAGAGTTTGATGAAGTTCTTGCCTGCACAAATAAAATACTGCAAGAAAGAACCCATAACTTCAAATACAGCATGGCAGAAATTACACCATCTGAACATTTGAGAGACAGTACACCTAAACACACATAGACTAGGGCTTTGGGATTCTAAAGGGTCATAATAAAAGCTTCTTGTCATCTGAATTCTTCAAGGAAAGAAGAAAGACCTTGGGGCTTTAAAACATTAAGGCAATAATGTTGGAAGGATTGAAAATTTTGCAAAAATACAAGCTATAAACTTATAGAGTCATAAAGCTGACAAAAGCCTAGGCAATAAGAACCCAGGAGCATACATGTGAGACTCCGCATAACAAAACTTTGAAAACTAAAGACAAATGAAATACCTCCAAAATTACCAGCAACAATGCTCTGTGTACAGAGAAGCACTTTAAAATGATAGCAAGTTGCTCTTAAGATATGATGGAAACCAGAAGAAATGCCCTTCATGGACAACAATGGAGGAAAGGTCAACCCTCGATCCCTCAATAATTTATTTGTTTTGTTTTGGTTTGGTTTAGTTTTTGCTTTTTTGTTTTGTTTTGTTTTGTTTTTTGAGACAGGGTTTCTCTGTGTAGCTCTGGCTGCCCTGGAACTCACTCTGTAGACCAGGCTGGCCTTGAACTCAGAAATCTGCCTGTCTCTGGCTCTCAAGAGCTGGGATTAAAGGTGTGCACCACTACTGCCATGCTCAACTATCGATTCTACATTCAGGAAAAAAATATTTCTGGAGACATTCTTTTTGTAGGAAAACTAAGAACATTTCATTTGTTTGGGTTCTGGATAACAAAAGAATCTAGAGTAATGTTTTCAAATAGAAATAAAACACAAAGACACGAACCTTAGAATTCAGAGATGAAGAAACAAATACAGAATGAGCAGAAGTAGAAGACAGGCAGGATACTATGTTTTCCATCTGAAGTGTCCTAAACCATGTTAGGTGAATACAGCTAAAACTACAGCATTCTTAGATGTGATTTCTAATGTACATGGATGGAATAGTTAAGGCAGAGGTTATTCAGACTAGACATAGAGTTCATTTGCCTTGCAATCATTAGATCCTTGAGTTAATTTGCCAGAACACATCTTAAAATCTGACATGGTGGTGCACGCTTGTAATTCCAGCACCAGGGAAGTGGATCATATGGATCTGTGAGGCTCTCTGGCTAGTCAGCCTACTCCACTTAGTGAATTAATGCCAGGGAGAGAGTCAAACAGAAAACAAGGAGGATGGATCCTGAGAAATCATACCTAAGATGGTGTGCTCTTCATATACACATGC